>JASDDO010000019.1:397378952-397966144 GCA_030015575.1 Agapanthus africanus | reverse complement strand
GTTCTAAATCAAACAACAGTTCTAAGTATGTAGAACACACACAAGGGGACTAGTTCAGAAATGAACAAATCCTACTTGTAGTATTGTAGACTAGGTCATATCAATGCGACACGGCTAGCTAAAGCACATAAGGATGAATATTTGAATCCGTTCAAACTTTCATCTTATGATAACTTACCAGTCATGTCTCAAAGGTAAAATGACCAACACTCCGTTTACTGGAAACGGAGGAAGAATTGCTGAACTCTTGGATTGATACATGTTGATGTATGCGATCCAAGTCTATACATGCCAAGTTGGTTCCTCATATTTTATTGTATATTCACTGACTATCTCTTAAGATTTGGACATATGTTCCTGTTGAAACAAAATTCTATAACTTTTGAGAAATTCAAAGAATATAAAACTTAAAGTTGAGAACCAAATGGGTAAGAGTATTAAGTCCTTCGATTTGATCGAAGAGAAGAATACTTGGGTATCGAATTCCTGGTTATCTAAAAAGAGAATGAGATTCTCTCTCAGCATTACTCCTCCGTATACACAACAGCACAACAGGTGTATCGATGCGGAGGAATCGCACCCTATGAGATATAGTGCGCTCTATGATGAGGAATGCTGAGTTGCCTATTTCCTTTTGGAGTTATGCACTTAAGAAGCTGCATGCCTATTGAATGGTTCCCACCAAATCAATGCCTGCCACTCCATATGCGATATGGTATGGGAAGAGACCATATCTTAAGCAAGCTAAGATATGGGATTTTCCGGCCTATGTTGAGAGGTTCATTGGCAACAGAAAAAGGAGGAAGCTCAACAATGGGTCTTTCTTTGCTCGGCAAAATCCGGACAAGTTGAGGCAGGGTCAGTTCTATAAGTTTGTTGGATAATCCCAAACATTCGTGAGGGAATATCTTCTAACAAACCGAGGAAAAAAAAATGTTTTGTTTCTCAACATGACCACCTTTTTAGAAAAAAGGAATTTCTTGAAAAACAAATAAGTCGTCATGAGGTAGAACTGGAAGGAGTTCCAGCTGTACAAACTGAGACTGATGATTTAGTGGAACCGGAGGGTTCAATAGTCTCCAACGAACCTCAGCCTCTCCGCGAATCTAGTAGGGTTCCTCACCTAATCGAGAGATAATATGATTATTCTCAGTGACAGTGGGAGCGAGGATTGCATCATGGTTGATGATGAACCAACTAGATTCAACAGTCCTTCACGAATGGGATTCTATGAAATGGCTGGGTGCAATGTGATCTGAGATGGAATCCATATACACCAACAGAGTATGGACTTTGGTTGCTTTATCTGAAGGGTTAAATCCCCATCAGGAGCAAGTATATCTTGGGAAGATTACTTGGTGTATATGGAAAAGTTGAGACTTTTAAAGCTAGACTTGTAGCAAAAGGTTCTCCTCATATAACCAGGTATGGACTATGATGAAACCTTTTCTCCCGTATCTATGCTTAAGTCCATCAGGATCCTACTTACCATCGCTGCATACTATGACTACGATATCTGGCAGTTGCACGTCATGACCACTTTTCTAAATATGATTTAGAAAAGAGCATATACGTGGCAGCCGGAGGACTTCGTAAATAGTGAGAGCAGCGAAAACATGTGCAAGCTTCTTAGTTGAAGCATGCATCGCGGAGTTGGAACGTCTATTTTGATAGCAGTCAAAGAGTTTGACTTCATCAAAAGATGAACCTTGTATATACAAGAAGGTAGTAGAGAGTGAGATTGTCTTTCTCATGATTGGAAATGGGTTTCCTATGCTACGCTCGGTCAAGCTCCTCTTATTACGAGGATTCTCCATAAAAGATCTGGGTGATACCTACTAAATCTTAGGGTTGAGATCTATAGAGATAGATCTATGTGGATGTTGGGAGTGTCACAAATCCAGGTACATTAACACCATAAAGGGTTTAGTATGGGAGATTCTAAGCATAGTGGTTCGCCCACTTACTCTGAATCACTCTCTCCAAAAAGACGTCTCTCGAGACTGATTTTGATAGAGCTCGCATACAAGGGATGCCCTCTGCTTCCGCAATAGAATTTATCATGTATGCGATGTACCAGACCAGATGTAGTAAACTCACTAGGTGTAGTGATTAGGAATCAATCGGATCTTGGGAGAATCGTTGGATAGCTATGAAATACTAAAGAAGTGTTCTTGGTGTTATGGTAACGGTGAACTCCAGTGGGAGTCCATTACCAATTCGAGCATCCAGGAGTGATAAACTCGACTGATAGTCAGTCTCAGGATTTGTCTTTACCCTCAGTAGAGGGACGGTATGTTGGAAGAGTTCCAAGCTATATACCATGGCAATCTAGATGATAAAGGCTGTATACATCTCTACCAACGATCCTACCAAAGAGGTTGTCTGGGTATTTCTTGTTCATGTGATGAATATCGTTCCTACCATTGAATGTCCAATATTCGTATTGTGACAATAATGGAGTTGTGGCTTTTTCCTAGGAACACCGGTCCCATCAGCGATCCAGGCATATTCTGAGGCAGTATCACCTGATCAGGAGATGGTTGATCTCCGGGTGATCGAGATTAGGAGAGTTGATTTGAAGAAAACACGGTGGATCCACTCACGAAGGCTTTTCCCATGAGAGACTTTTATGGGAAGTTGGGTATGAGATACTACAACAGATGGCCTTAGTGCAAGTGGGAGATTGTTAGTTGTATATATGCCCTAGAGACCATTATTGTACATATGATGTATATTATAGTGGAGGCTTGGACATATATAGGGAGAACTTTCTCACACGATATAATAGTATGCTATCTGGTTTCTCTTTATTTTAACATGTACACTTATATCGTCTCTCTATGACATGTTGGTAAAGCCATTAGGATTTGTACTTGACATCCAGAATTATGATAGAGATCATATTAGTGGGTTCTGGGAAGTCGGTAAGTACAGCCTTCAATTGTTCCTAGTCGTGGGAGTATCGAGACAGGGCATCGATATTCCAGAGTAGACTAGCGTACGTATCTTGACCTATATGATGGGCGATGGATTATCCCACATCCATTGGTGTTTGACATCAAAGATAGTATACGGGTGCTCAGTAGAGACTGGGTATACTGAACAGGACTCGCCGAGAACTCCTAGATGGTATTATACCTCACGTCAGATAGCAGTTTTCTGGTGACACTGGTGCAGGTTAGTCTGTAGACTCGGGATCGTCATAGAGTCTTGTGTTTCTCCCACTATGCTTTGATTTCCACCCTACCACGGCTCTACTGATTCATACAAACAGGTGGTTTTTGGGTAAAGTCCCGAATCACATGGAGGCAATGAGCGATACGAGGGGATTTGTCTCTCCCGGTATTGGGGGTTGATGTTGTGCTGTGCTCGATTGGCCATAATAGGAAATCCCCAGACAGGGTTACAGAGATTTACGGGTAAGTGTTATCAGTAGTTTCTCGAGCCGTTATGAACCTTACATCGGCACGACTTATCAAGCTATTAGGGCTTGATGTTTCACCATCCCCAGGCTGGATATGCGACATATCAAACGAACTGACCGGACTGTACGGTAGTGTTGCTTATTGGATTCATGGGAGTATGAGCAAGCCTGCTTATTGATCTTCTGATCGCTCAATACCATGGTGGCCGTTACGTTTAGCAGACCTATGACGGCTTGTGGGTGACTGATATGATCACCACCTACTGCCGGCGTATTGACGAGTCTTTAGAGTCCTACATAGACGTTTCCTGGCTCAGGCGAAACGAAGTAGGAGCACATATGTGATATGTGCGGGACCAAGATGGATACAAGTATGTGATACCGTATTGTATTCTCACGATTTGTGATATCGGCCGGGTATATATGATATAGCCGGGTTATCGAATCAAGTGTTGATTCGGTAAGTTGATATTATTGATATTAGTAGGTTATATGTGATATAGCCAGATCATTGAATCAAGTGTTGATTTAATGATTTAATGTATAATTATATATTTGATATATGAAGTTACATTAACTAATATTGCTCACTTGACCATTTCTTTTTCTCATTTTGTATACATGATATATATATATGATATATATTAATGTATCATGCAAGGTTATATATGCAACTTGTGTGTTTAGGACTTACACCATAACCATGATATAATTAGGTTTTAATTATCTTTAGTAATTCAAAATTGAGTGGAATTATGTCATGCTTGGAAGCTTGGAGAAGTTTTGCTTGCCATTGACTTAGTCCACCCAATTTGTTTTATTAAGAGATATTTATAAACCTAACCATTATCGTTTCAATGGTTAAGTCTCTACAAGGGTTAGTGTATGACACTAACTCACCTAAGGTTGCAATTCTAACCTCATTCTATTCTCTTGTTTATCTTCTTCCTCATCACTTCAAGCTCTCTAGGGTTTTGGGAGATGAAGAATCTAAGTGAGAAAATCAAATCCAAAGTGAGCAAAATTCCTACTTCATCATCCTCTACTACCAGCCATTTAGTTTAGGGTGTTCTCTTCCCTAATCTACCATTAGAGAAGAGGTAGCTTATGCCTGAGTTCCCTCAACGTAGATCATCTTCGGCCTCGAAGACTTCTAGTATGCTTGTTCATATCACTTGGTGGAGCCTATCTTGAGTCTAGGAGATTGATGCTTGGAGCGAAGGGACGACTACACAGAGCTATAGAAGTGAAGGACCGGGTCTACAAAGGTTGTATTATTTTTCACTTCTCATTGTAATGTTTGATTACAAAGTTTTGTTACCCTAACTTTCTAGTTCGATTCCTAGGATGTTTGCTTAGTACCTCCCTAAATTTTTTGTGTAGGGTTCCTAGGCACTCTTATAAAGGTCTATAATGCATCAACCATGCCCGAATAAAAATTTAGACGTGCCGAACAACCCAAAACTGGGATCTTTACTAGATTATTAGGGTTTAACATGCAACTAAACATCTTTACTACTAAGTGTGAGGGATTACAACCTTTGTAGTCTGCTCCTTCGCTTTATAAGCTCCGAGTAAATGATAACTCATCATTAATAAAACAGTCTCATCATTTGATGAGACTGTCATTAAATGAGGAAATCCTCAAAGGATTCTCATTTAAAGGGGGTCCCTCGGGCCAAGGAGTAAATCTCCCATTGAGAGCAGCGCTCTACAACAGAGTGACATCTGTCAGCTCTGATGATGAAAGGAATAAAATTCTTCAAGAAAAATCCTAAAGAGCTATGCTCTGTAAAATGATGGAACAACCCATCAGAAAACTTTAAGAAAAGCTTTTAATGAATAAAAAATTCCGAGATCTTAAAGATCTATGAACAAACTCTAAGAGTTTTCATGAAAGATTAACAAATCTATACGATTTGAAAAGAGCAAAGCTCTGTTAATGGGTTAAGAGACCCTAAGAAAGATCTCTTTAGATCTATGAAGAGAAAAGCTCTATTGAGAAACCCTAAAAATCTATATGATTTGAAAAGAGTAAAGCTCTGTTAGTGGGGGAAACCTTAGAAAGATTTAATCTTTACTTAAATTTTTGACAGAGTTCTGTCCCTAAGAAAATTCTTAAGACAAAGAGCTATGCTCTGAAGGAGAAATAATTCTCAGAAAAAAAAAGTAAAGTAAGAAGATGAACAGAGATCATCTCAAAGGGCCAAAGGCCCTATTTATATGCACTGAGAACCGTTTCAACTTCTAAGTTGATCTAAGGGCGCAGATGCTACCACCGCTGCACTCACGCATAAGCCACGTGAGCGCAACGGTGGAGGGGCATTTGTTTCCCCTAATCAGAGCAAAACTCTATTCAAATTTTCAAAATTTGAAATGAAGCAGCACTTCATAAAAGCGCCAGCAAGCAGCGCTCATGTGCAAAGCACGGGTGCGCTGGCGCAAAGAGCGCCAGTGCTCTGAAGCAGCGCTCACGTGCAGGGCACGAGGGCGCTCGCGCTAAGAGCACCAGCGCTCTGAAGCAGCGCTTACGTGCAAAGCACGAGTGCGCTGGCGCTAGAACTAAATTTTTCCCACCATTGGATCAAAGATCCAATGAAGATGATAAATCATCAAGTTACCAGAATAAAATTCTGTTAAGAAAATATTCTTCAGAATCTTTCCAAACAAAAAGATTTTGCTCTGTAAATCAGAGCACCGTCGGATCAATTATCCAATGGTGATTAAAAATCACAAAGGTACAGTATAAATTCTGTATGGGAAAGATTTTCCAATTTTGTTAAAAACAAGAAGATTGCCTTCTGTAAAACAGAAGCCCTAGGATCAAAAATCCAACGGTGGGGAAATCCCCAAATTAATTAGAGAAAAGATCTCTTCAACTGATTCAACAAATCAGCTTGCCCTATATAAAGGCCCCAAGTCTTCAAGTCTCATATAAAGGAATCCCCCCACAAGGTTTGAGAAATTTCAAAGAGAAGAGAAAGCTCTGAGAAGAAGAACTTTTCTTCAAAGTAAAAACAGAGAGATAAAAAAATCTTATCAGAAAAAGAACTTAGTTCTTATGCTGGATCATAGATCTTTAAGACAAATTGTCTTTCACAAAAGAGATTAAAACATCTCATAATAAAAAGCGGGGAGAATAATTCAATTCTCTTAGGATCACAGATCCATAAAGGCAAAACCTTTCACCAAGAACATAAGAGATTGATACATCTCCTATAAAAATAAGAATTTTGTTCTTAGATCCGCGAGAGAAAATCTCTTATAAGAGAAAATTTAATTCTCAGAGCGCAAAATTGCCTAAAAAAGAGAGCCTTAGTGCTCCAGTTTAAAGAAGAGCCTTAGCGCTCCAAATTTAGCGCACAACTCTCCAAGTTTAAAGAAGCGCCTCAGCTCTCCAAATTTAGCGCACAGCGCTGCAGAGTCTTAGAGCTCCAAATTTAAAGAAGTGCACTATGCTCATTTTCTGGCGCACAGCGTCAAATGCGCCACGTGCTCCTCACATGTGCGCTACTTCACCAGAAGCGTACTGCGCTCATTGTCTGGCGCACAGCGCCAAGCACGCCACGTGCTCCTCACATGTGCGCTACTTAAACAGAAGCGCACTGCGCTCATTGTTTGGCGCACAGCGCCAAGCGCGCCACGTGCTCCTCATGTGTGCGCTACTTAAACAGAAGCGCTCTGCGCTCATTGTCTGGCGCACTGCGCCAAGCGCGCCACGTGCTCCTCACGTGTGTGCTACAACACAAGAAGCGCTCTGGCGCACAGCGCCAAGCGCGCCACGTGCTCCTCACGTGTGCGCTAAAAGAACATAAACTGTTCTATAAAAAAAGCCCCAGAGCTATAATGAGTGCTCGGCACTCAATAAAAGACAAAAAACAATTGTCAGAACCAATGCTCAGCATTTTGACTGAATGGGCCAAGCCCAAGTTGGCCACAGATCCCTACTTCAGATCAATTGAGCCCATATGCTCACAAATCTTTGATTTTAGTCTCAAATTTGACTACAGATCTCCCAACCAATATTGGTTCAAGAGTACATCTCTTCACTCTTCTGACATTTGTCCTTGTAATCCTTCAACGTCTTCAGAGAGGTGACGGGTCCCGACAACCAGACATTCTATGGACTGGGGGGTTCTTAAACTCACGGACTATGAGGTCCTTAAACTATACGGACCGTGGGGTCTTTAAACTCATGGATTATGATGTCCTTAAACTTTACATACTATGATATCTCTAAACTAGACTATGATGTCTTTAAACTCTATGGACTATGACGCCCTTAAACTTATAGAGCCTAAATGCTCTTTTGTTGGATCTAAATGATCCTGTTAAGTAGATCTTAGTATAAAATTAGACTAACGTATCCTTAACAAATTGTTAAGTTGATCTTAGTCTAAAATTAGACTAACATATCCTTAACAAACGTTTAAGTTGATTTTAATCTCAATGAGATTAACGATCCTTAAACCCAACCCAAAACCAAATCTAAGAAAATACGGATTTAGACTAATCCACGCCCTACGGGCGACAACATAAATTAGTCTCCGTATACAATCCACGGGAAACCAAAAAATAAAACAAACACACACGACACGAAGTGACCATCTGGAGAAGGAGAAAGTTGTTACCGCGATGCGGTAGCGTAATTAACTGCAGGGGCTTGCGCCTGCAGGGAAGAGCGTCCCCACAATCAAAAACCCCTCAAACGAGGGGGAATCTGACGAAGCCTACTACATCGGCCGCATCTATCTAAACCTCCGGTACACGGTGCCATAAATTAACTTGGCATCTTCGGAGAGGTGGACGGATAAATCCAAATAGCATCTGCCCCTAAATTCAGGCAAGTGGTTTGTCTTCCCGGTTTTCGGCGGTGAACAGAAAGTGTGCTAGTTAGTTTTTTCTTTTTTCTTATATTTTCCCCTACTCTTGAATAAAAGAGGTTTGCTCGAGAAGACCAAAATTAAGTTTAGGGGAATTGTTCAGTCGAAAATATTGCATTTTGTAACATAACAATTTTCTCATTATTCTAATCATCTAAGGGTATTTATTGTAAATATAAAACGGATTATAAATTCATCTGCAAAATACCAAATACCACGTGTTATAGTTATAATCAACATTCTGGAGAGAATTTATGTGTTTATTACTTCACGCATGATATTGTATATTTCAACACTTTTCATCAAGATTTTGTGCAGAAAATTGCTCAGGTCAAAGAATCGGAATCGCAAAAATTGCCGATAAAATGCAGCAAGTCAAAGAAATAAAATATGGCAGAGATTCAGAAAAGATAATAAGATTCCAGACATCCGAAGAAGACCATAAAGCCAACACCAAACAACCCCAGAGAAATCATGCAGAGATCTCTTCAAACGGCCGCGGAACCGCGTCCGATTCAGCCTGATCGGCCGCGGATCCGCGGCCGAGTTGGCTCGTCGGCGGTCCGAACTTCTCCAGAGACTTCCTCGTAACTGCCAAGCTTCTTCAAGATACTTCAAACTCCCTAGCTTTCTCCAGAATCTTCCCTACAAAAGCCAAGCTTCTCATGCAAGCTTCATAACAACTTAGCTTCTAGTGGAAGATAAACCTAGATTCTAGTGGAAGATTGGGAGAACTATAAAAGGAGACCTAGGATTACATTTCAAGGGTTGTTCAATAATTTCATATTTTTACACACAAGTTGAGTGACAAAACTTGTGATCAAATCCAAATCCAATCAAAATTAAGATCCATTGAGAGCAAAATCAAGAGACAATCGAAGAGCCTTTATCGCAACGCCGATCATCATCAAGAGCAAAAGATCCGCATCCGATCCACGACTCACGGCGATCGAGCCACGCAAAGATCGACGACAAATTCCCTTTCAAAGGAGCGATCGAGAGCTAGTCTTGTAAACTCGAATTGAGAGGTGTAATTTGAAGGAGATTTAATAAAGATGATAATTGTAATTCTCGCTTTCTTTACATTCTTGCATTATGAAATTTCTATTTCTTGATTCTTTTATTTTCATGATGCGTGAGTGAAATCTCCGCTTGTAAAGAAATCGAGAGAATCTGTAGATCTAATGATGATGAAATACTAAACTAATCTTAAGTCTTATGAGGATTGTGAACTTTAGAAAAAAGAATCATCGATGACCTAATTTGGAGCAAGATCACGTTCTTTGATTAATTCGTAACAAATTAGGGATCAAATGATTGATCATTTTCTTTACTAGAGGCTAGAATTGAATGATGATCAATGAAAAGATAAGGGATAGTAAAGGAGAAACCCTAGTTTCTTCAATAGATCCCTAATCTTCATTGGTCGTTATCGATCTAGCTAAAATTCATCAATAGATAAGATTTGTAATTATTAGTATTCATCATTGTTAC
Source organism: Agapanthus africanus (assembly GCA_030015575.1). Taxonomy (NCBI): domain Eukaryota; kingdom Viridiplantae; phylum Streptophyta; class Magnoliopsida; order Asparagales; family Amaryllidaceae; genus Agapanthus; species Agapanthus africanus. Next base: position 397,956,340 of record JASDDO010000019.1, on the reverse strand, counting down.
TAATTCGATCGATTCCTACAAGCCATTCTACAAATTCTTGATAACTAAATTGATATTGGATACTTTCTTGAATTCTTGATTCTTGATATTTTTCTTGATATTTCTTGAAATTAAATCTCATAAATCTTGAATCATCTTCTTGAATTTTCTTTTATATTTCATTTCGACTCAACTAAAGCATGAACGAATAAGTACTCGCATCTCAGTGGACGATCCGTTCTCATTAACGAAACTACTTCGACACCGTTATTAATTGCGGTATAAATTCTTTGATTGTGATAAACTTTTCATTCTATACAACTTCACAATTTAAACGATCAATCAACATGGCTCCATTTTGTTTTGACCCTAGGGTCGCTTGTTGACGTCGCATCTGCATGCTGCTGGAGTGAGAAGAAACGTTGTTGTTGACACTGCGTCTGCTGTAACGAGACGAATGTCGAGGTGGTCTCTAGGTTGTTCGTAAACCATCGAGACTAGGCTCTCCCTTTGATGGAGCCTGGTGGGAAAATATGGTTCCCTTTTCGTTTATGCCCATGGATTGTATACAGGGGTTGATGTGGACTCACCTGTAGGGCAAAAGTTTCATTTTTTATTTCTTTCCGCGATGCTCTATCATTTCAGCTTTTTATATCACGAAAGTCATGATTGCCTAATCATTTTGGCTTTTTATCGCGGTGCCCAATCATTTCGGCTATTTCATATGCATATATTTTGCTCGCTGATTTTTATTGCGAGTTTCCCCATCATTTCGGCTATTTTATATGCATTTTTTGCTCGCTGATTTTTGTCGCGAGTATGGAACTTGAGAGCTGATACCAATCCTCGCATTAGCATCGCTGCGACTGGAATATTGCCAGTAGCGAGTCATCATTTGCCATGAAAGGACTTGAAAATTGTCACATGTTCAGGCATCAGTATCGCTACAACTGGAATATTGCCAGGAGCGAATCATCATTTGCCTTTGTGGGTTTGAACAAAGGTGGCTTAGCAAACAGGGTTAAGGTCCTGTCGACTAAGGTTTTTTGACTCTATGAGCCGTAGGGGTCTCGTAAAGGTATTTCTTCTTACGAGTCGTGAGGATCTCGTAGGTATATGTTCTCCTTAGAAGTCGCGAGCACTTCTAACTAGTGTTTTCTCTTATAAGTCGTAAGCATCTCATAAGAGTATTTTCTCCTTATAAATCGAAAGGACTTACAAGTGTCGTTCACCATATGAGGACATTCCTCATGATTGGTGGAACTTGTTGGGGGAAATGTTTATTTATGCCCGTGGCTTGTATACAAGGGCCAGCATTGTACCGCCTGTAAGGAAACTTGGGGGATACGACAGCTTAAGAAAAGGTTTAGATCCCTGTAACTTAAGGCTTTGAATCCTATGAGCCATGAGGGTCTTATAGGGGGAGTTCTCCTTACGAATCAAGAGGATTTCGTAAGTGAAAATTTTACGAGATTGCACCCTTTCGGGTTTTCACAAGCTCGCCGATAGCCCTACTGTTTTTACTCACGGGACCCTTTCACCTTTCGGGTTTTCATCCATGCCCATTTCGCTTTTGGACATACCGTTTTTTTACGAGGTTGCGCCTTTTTGGGTTTTCACAAGCTCACCGGTAGCCCTGCTGTTTTTACTCACGGCTCCCTTTCGGGTTTTCATCTGTGCCCATTTATCTTGTGGACATACCGTATTTTTTTTACTACGAGGTTGCGCCCTTTCAGGTTTTCACAAGCTCGCCGGTAGCCCTGCTGTTTTTACTCACGGCGCCCTTTCCGGTTTTCATCCGTGCCCATTTCTCTTGTGGACGTACTTTTTTTTTACTGCTTGGGTTGCAGTCTTTGCCGTTGGAGATTTGATTGCAACATAGATCCCAAGAGAAGACATCCTCATATTTGGGGCGATGCGCTATGTTTGAGGCGGAGTACTAGTTTAGAGACATTACGGTCTGTTGTCACCATTTTGGAGGCGACGGTTAGTTTAAGAACATCACGGTTCGATGCCAGTTTAAGGACGTAGTGGTCCATTGTCTCCGTGTTTGTGGCGGATATTCTGTTGGATACTACTTTAGTGTTTTGACTCAGGAAGACAGCGAGCGGACACGAGCGTCGTCATTTATCATTAACCTATGTCGTGACTTGTCAAGCGTAGTATTTCTTAAGGAATTAGCCCTTTATTGGCCGGAAGGGTCTTTTGCCATGCATATCCATGAGCAAATAGGCCCCCACCTTGGTAGACATTGTCTATGATGTAAGGGCCTTCATAGTTCGGCAAGAATTTCCCTCGTTTTGCACGATTAGGGATCATAGGTCTTTTGACAACTAGCACGAGTTCACCTTGGCGGAATGTTCTTGGCCTAGTTAGTCTTTCGTATAGCGCGTTATACTTGCTTTGTAAGCTTCCAGGTTTTGCTGCGCCAAGAGACGAGTTTCATCGAGGGCAGCGAGCTCCTCAAGCCGAAGATGGGCATTTTCTTCATCCGTCAGCTCGTACTGAACTGCCACTCGTAGAAAGGGTGGCTCTATCTCTAAGGGAAGTACCACTTCCGTGCCGAATACCAACGCGAATGGTGTTGTATTCGTGGCCGTTATGAACGTAGTTCGATACGCCCAAAGGGCTTCATGCAGTCTCTCGTGCCAGTCCTTTTTATTTTTGTCCACCGTTTTCTTTATGATCTTCGTCAAGGTCTTGTTGATGTTAGTTGTATGTATGCCCCAGAGGCCATTATTGTACATATGATGTATATTATAGTGGAGGCTTAGACATATATAGGGATGACTTTCTCGCTCGACAGGATAGTATGCTATCTGGTTGCTCTTTATTTTAACATGTACACTTATATCGTCTCTCTGTGACATGTTGGTAAAGCCCTTAGGATTTGTACTTGAATTACAGGATTATGATAGGGACCATACTAGTGGGGTCTGGGTACATTGAACAGGACTCGCCGAGAACTCTTAGATGGTATTATACCTCACGTTAGATAGCAGTTCTCTGGTGATACTGGTGCAGGTTAGTCTGTAGATCCGAGATCATCATAGAGTCTTGTGTTTCTCTCACTGTGCTTTGATTTCCACCCTACCACGGCTCTACTGAGTCATGCAAACAGGTGGTTTTTGGGTACAGTTCCGAGTCACATGGAGGCAATGAGCGATGCGAGGGGATTCGTCTCTCCCGGTATTGGGGGTTGATGTTGTGATGTACTCGATTGGCCATAATAGGAAATCCTTGGCCAAGGTTGTTGAGATTTACTGGTAAGTGTTATCAGTAGTTTCTCGAGCTATACCTTACATCGGCACGACTTATCACGCTATTGGGGTCTGACGTTTCACCATCCCCAAGCTGGATATGCGATATATCAGACGAACAGATCGGACTATACGGTAGTGTTACTTATTGGATTCACGGGAGTATGAGCAAGCCTGCTTGTTGATCTTCTGATCGTTCAATACCCTGGTGGCCGTTACGTTTAGTATACCTCTGACGGCTTATGGGTGACTGATATGATCACCACCTACTGCCGGCGTATTGACGAGTCTTTAGAGTCCTACACAGAGGTTTCCTGGCTCAGGAGAAATGAAGTTGGAGCACATACGTGATATGTGCGGGACCAAGATTGATACGAGTTTGTGATACCGTATTGTATTCTTGCGATATGTGATATTGACCGGGTATATGTGATATAGTCGGGTTATCGAATCAAGTGTTGATTCGGTAAGTTGATATTATTGATATTAGTCGGTTATATGTGATATAGCCGGATCATTGAATCAAGTGTTGATTTAATGATTTAATGGATAATTTTATATTTGATATATGAATTTACATTAACTAATATTGGTCACTTGACCATTTCTTTTTCTCATTTTGTATACATGATATATATATGATATATATTAATGTCTCATGCAAGGTTATATATGCAGGTTGTGTGTGTAGGACTTACACCATAACCATGATATAATTAGGTTTTAAATATCTTTAGTAATTCAAAATTGAGTGGGATTATGTCATGCTTGGAAGCTTGGAGAAGTTTTGCTTGCCATTGACTTATTCCGCCCAATTTGTTTTATTAAGAGATATTTATAAACCTAACCATTATCGTTGCCATGGTTAAGTCTCTACAAGAGTTAGTGTATGACACTGACTCACCTAGGGTTGCAATTCAAACCTCATTCTATTCTCTTGTTCATCTTCTTCCTCATCTCTTCAAGCTCTCTAGGGTTTTGGGAGATGAAGAATCCAAGTGAGAAAATCAAATCCAAAGTGAGCAAAATTCCTATTTTATCATCCTCTACTACTAGTCATTTAGTTTAGAGTGTTCTCTTCCCTAATCTACCATTAGAGAAGAGGTAGCTTGTGCTTGAGTTCCCTCGACGTAGATCATCTTCAGCCTCGAAGACTTCTAGCATGCTTGTTTGTATCGCTTGGTGGAGCCTATCTTGAGTCCGGGAGATCGATGCTTGGAGTGAAGGGACGACTACACGGAGCTTTAGAAGTGAAGGACCAGGTCTACAAAGGTTGTATTCTTGTTCACTTATCATTGTAATGTTTGATTACAAAGTTTTGTTACCCTAACTTTCTAGTTCGATTCCTAGGATATTTGCTTAGCACCCCCCAAAATTTTTTGTTGTGGCATGTTTGATGCTTGCTAACCCTAGGCATGGTGCTAAGGAAACCCTACAGTGGTATCAAAGCCAAACTAGAAACTTAGATGATATTAGAAACAATACGAAAATGAAACTAATCCGAAAATACGATTTCTGAAACCCTGCAATTTTTGCCCTCTGTCGTTTTTCAAAGTATCTGTAAAAATTATTCAAGCAACTGCAGAAGCATGTATGTGATACATGTAGAGCACAGAACAAGTTTGAGACCCATTGCTCGGATTTGACCCGAGCACAATAGCAAATTTCACGAGGAGGCCGGCCATATTGACTCTAAATTGCCTCGTTTTTGTTCTGTGCTCTGGTCTATAGATTTTGGGGTTTCAGGTATTGTTTGTTTAGTCCAAAATTTCATGTGATGTAAATTTTGCTATAGGACTAATACGGAGTGTTTCGTAGTCGTATTTTTTAACATTGTAATGGTAGCCTAGATGATGTTTAACACTTCGAACGAGCTTCCAACACTGCCTCATGATTCCCTCTGAAGTTTTCTAAGAGTTGGAATTTTCTAAGTTGAGTATATTCAATGGTCATGTAAGTAAGTCTATGGACCCTCTAGAAGAACAAGAACCTTAACTCAATTCTATGCCCACGGAACCGCGATCGAACACTAGGGTTTGCCGTAGTTCCGCGGTACCATAGGTGAGGCATTGGTTGACCCTTCTACGGCTGGTCCATAGGTACTGTGGCACGTTTTGGGTATTTCAACTTTGCTCAAGTGTTGAGTTCTTAGGGAGATGAGGGTGTTTGTTGATTTGATCGAAACGTTTAACATCGTCTTGTTGATTGTGATACAATAGTCGGAATCCACAATAATTAGTTATGTGATAACTAGTTTGAATTTTATAAATCTAGCAATTTAGTCTTATTTGATCGGTTACCACGGAATTTTGATGTGGATCAAAAGTCCGTCGCAATCACGTAGTGTACGAGGATACCCGCCGGGTAACCTTACTAGATAGCCATGCCCCATAGCCCCGACAAAGTGACTGTAGGAGAACCCCGTCGCCAAAAGCATCCGTTCGGGTGCTCGCGGCTGCGGTGTTCCGCCTAAGTGCACTTCATCGAGGACATCAAGGGTGCGGCCGTCTACTAAAGTTTCCGATGAGCATTCGATCAGATTATCGGGAATCTTGTTGAATTACCCGATTGGTTATTGAAAAGTTTTTTCAATATCGAGACTAAAATGCGGGATTTATAATTGTTAGGCATGAGATGTCTAAGGAATTCATATTGTTAGACATGAAATCCAAAGTATGAGATACATTGGGTTTATGATATCTAAGGTGGTTGCTGATTCCAATTGTTGTAGTATTTCACTTTCTTTTCTGCGACCGTAAGTGTAATTTGTGGGGTATCGCCGGTTTCGTTGCTATACGTCAACGACAATTGGGATACGCATATTTACTTACGTTAATGACATATGATGTTATGTATTGCTGGGATATGTTATATTGGATCTTCGTGTTTGAATAACCGGGGGTTTTATATGAGATGAGAGATATTCATTTTCATTCATGTAAAATTAAATATATGTAATTTTCTTTTATTTGGGGCACTTCCGGGTTGAGAATGATGTCACCATTGTTGTATATTATTTACTTTTCCACATTAGGATAGACCCAAGGAGGAAAGCATAAGTAACCGGGTTCTAGGGTCCAGTGGGAGGCCATCTCGAGGAGTCGAGACCGGCTCTCTTAACCCTAGAATTGGGAAGGTTACTTGCCGCTCTCATAGGGGTTTAAGGATGTGCGTTTGGCTATTCATCGCGAATGTGGAATCAGTGTTTTTTACTGGCTTGATATAAAACGTGGAAATCCCAGTTTATCCAATATTTCATATGTTCTTTTCCGCTGCTGATATTCTTTGATGTGATCACTTGATATGTTGACATGATTGCTTATATTATATATATATGATATATATTAAATATTGATGCTTACGTTTCTTATGTAATGCTTAGGAAGCATAAATGATGGGACATCATTAATGAGATTAATGAAAGAAAATAAACCTAAATGATGTTGCAGAATCAGATTTGAAACACACTCGGCCTTTTTTTATGAAAAAGCAAGTTTCAAAATGCGGAGTTTAAGCCACTCCTTTTAAAACCATTTGATTCTACAACGATATCAAGTTCAAAGCGTTAAAGGTTTTCTTAAAAACTATCCGCAACCCTCCATCGTTTTAGGAAGTAGAGTACTTAGTATTCGTGCTGCGTATGTCAATCATAGTTGAGGCGTAGTGTACGGTAGCTAAGTGATGTCTTCCTACACAGAAAATGATGCGATTAGTTAGGATATTCATGTGATTATGTCGACCATAGTTGAGGGTCATGTGAGTGGGTCTAATTAATCATGGAATGACGGGTAGAACTTGACTAGGACTTATGATATATTGACCATAGTTAAGGTCATAAGTACTAGGGGTAAAAACCTTTATCGGGAGTTTCAAGTATTGAAATTTGCAATGAGATTGCATACCTTCTATATGATAATTGGATCCCGATACCTACTGCGAGTAGTTGTTACTCCTGGGAGACTTTTGCACTTTACAATTAGCTAATCTATTAGGTGTCTAGAAAGGTGTCAACGAGGTTACGCCTCTGGGAAAACAAGGTTTACTTTAGTTAACTCTGTACGAAAGCACGGGGAACCTCCCTCAAAGTATCGACACTGGCCTGGCTGAACGGTTAGCGAACTTGTAGGGTGTAATTAGTCCCGACTAGTCTTTCCTTTTAGGATTTAAAGGAAGATTTGATAAAAAAAGTGGGAGCCATCCTGATTAGATAAATAAATAACCAATCTAATCTTGCAAGAGCGCATTTAGAGTGTTTTATTCTCTCTCCCTCCAAGTAGCGACCATGTCACGCCTTAATCAAGATAATAATATGGATGTTTTGACCGAACCTACTTATTATACTGAGCTGGGGAACGTTGGTTCCGTTCTTTCTTATAATTGTTATAAGAATGTACAGCAAATAGTGGAATACCAGAATTCCGATTCCACCGAATCGAAGAAGCATGTTGATGCATCTTCTTCAGGTGTGTTCATTACCGAGAACTGTTTCTCTGTATACTCTACGTCCTAAGTATATGATACCAGATCGGGATCCCATATATGTAATTCGTTACCTGGGCTCGGATAGGTAGAGAACTGGGAACGGGTGATAATGCAATTGTTGCAGCCAAGTCAGTTAGCAAATATCACCTTGTATTATCAGAATACATTGATTCTGAACAAATGTTATTACATATCGAACCTGACATACAAAATTATATCAGTATCTTTATTTGATAAAGAAGGATATGATCTTGTATTGCCGGATAATGTTGTGAACATTGTCCTGAATCAAGAGTTGATTGGATCAGGCACGTTATGAAATAGCATATACGTTCTAAATCAAACAACAGTTCTAAGTATGTAGAACACACACAAGAGGACTAGTTCAGAAATGAACAAATCCTACTTGTAGTATTGTAGACTAGGTCATATCAATGCGACACGGCTAGCTAAAGCACATAAGGATGAATATTTGAATCCGTTCAAACTTTCATCTTATGATAACTTACCAGTCATGTCTCAAAGGTAAAATGACCAACACTCCGTTTACTGGAAACGGAGGAAGAATTGCTGAACTCTTGGATTGATACATGTTGATGTATACGATCCAAGTCTATACATGCCAAGTTGGTTCCTCATATTTTATTGTATATTCACTGACTATCTCTTAAGATTTGGACATATGTTCCTGTTGAAACAAAATTCTATAACTTTTGAGAAATTCAAAGAATATAAAACTTAAAGTTGAGAACCAAATGGGTAAGAGTATTAAGTCCTTCGATTTGATCGAAGAGAAGAATACTTGGGTATCGAATTCCTGGTTATCTAAAAAGAGAATGAGATTCTCTCTCAGCATTACTCCTCCGTATACACAACAGCACAACAGGTGTATCGATGCGGAGGAATCGCACCCTATGAGATATAGTGCGCTCTATGATGAGGAATGCTGAGTTGCCTATTTCCTTTTGGAGTTATGCACTTAAGAAGCTGCATGCCTATTGAATGGTTCCCACCAAATCAATGCCTGCCACTCCATATGCGATATGGTATGGGAAGAGACCATATCTTAAGCAAGCTAAGATATGGGATTTTCCGGCCTATGTTGAGAGGTTCATTGGCAACAGAAAAAGGAGGAAGCTCAACAATGGGTCTTTCTTTGCTCGGCAAAATCCGGACAAGTTGAGGCAGGGTCAGTTCTATAAGTTTGTTGGATAATCCCAAACATTCGTGAGGGAATATCTTCTAACAAACCGAGGAAAAAAAATGTTTTGTTTCTCAACATGACCACCTTTTTAGAAAAAAGGAATTTCTTGAAAAACAAATAAGTCGTCATGAGGTAGAACTGGAAGGAGTTCCAGCTGTACAAACTGAGACTGATGATTTAGTGGAACCGGAGGGTTCAATAGTCTCCAACGAACCTCAGCCTCTCCGCGAATCTAGTAGGGTTCCTCACCTAATCGAGAGATAATATGATTATTCTCAGTGACAGTGGGAGCGAGGATTGCATCATGGTTGATGATGAACCAACTAGATTCAACAGTCCTTCACGAATGGGATTCTATGAAATGGCTGGGTGCAATGTGATCTGAGATGGAATCCATATACACCAACAGAGTATGGACTTTGGTTGCTTTATCTGAAGGGTTAAATCCCCATCAGGAGCAAGTATATCTTGGGAAGATTACTTGGTGTATATGGAAAAGTTGAGACTTTTAAAGCTAGACTTGTAGCAAAAGGTTCTCCTCATATAACCAGGTATGGACTATGATGAAACCTTTTCTCCCGTATCTATGCTTAAGTCCATCAGGATCCTACTTACCATCGCTGCATACTATGACTACGATATCTGGCAGTTGCACGTCATGACCACTTTTCTAAATATGATTTAGAAAAGAGCATATACGTGGCAGCCGGAGGACTTCGTAAATAGTGAGAGCAGCGAAAACATGTGCAAGCTTCTTAGTTGAAGCATGCATCGCGGAGTTGGAACGTCTATTTTGATAGCAGTCAAAGAGTTTGACTTCATCAAAAGATGAACCTTGTATATACAAGAAGGTAGTAGAGAGTGAGATTGTCTTTCTCATGATTGGAAATGGGTTTCCTATGCTACGCTCGGTCAAGCTCCTCTTATTACGAGGATTCTCCATAAAAGATCTGGGTGATACCTACTAAATCTTAGGGTTGAGATCTATAGAGATAGATCTATGTGGATGTTGGGAGTGTCACAAATCCAGGTACATTAACACCATAAAGGGTTTAGTATGGGAGATTCTAAGCATAGTGGTTCGCCCACTTACTCTGAATCACTCTCTCCAAAAAGATGTCTCTCGAGACTGATTTTGATAGAGCTCGCATACAAGGGATGCCCTCTGCTTCCGCAATAGAATTTATCATGTATGCGATGTACCAGACCAGATGTAGTAAACTCACTAGGTGTAGTGATTAGGAATCAATCGGATCTTGGGAGAATCGTTGGATAGCTATGAAATACTAAAGAAGTGTTCTTGGTGTTATGGTAACGGTGAACTCCAGTGGGAGTCCATTACCAATTCGAGCATCCAGGAGTGATAAACTCGACTGATAGTCAGTCTCAGGATTTGTCTTTACCCTCAGTAGAGGGACGGTATGTTGGAAGAGTTCCAAGCTATATACCATGGCAATCTAGATGATAAAGGCTGTATACATCTCTACCAACGATCCTACCAAAGAGGTTGTCTGGGTATTTCTTGTTCATGTGATGAATATCGTTCCTACCATTGAATGTCCAATATTCGTATTGTGACAATAATGGAGTTGTGGCTTTTTCCTAGGAACACCGGTCCCATCAGCGATCCAGGCATATTCTGAGGCAGTATCACCTGATCAGGAGATGGTTGATCTCCGGGTGATCGAGATTAGGAGAGTTGATTTGAAGAAAACACGGTGGATCCACTCACGAAGGCTTTTCCCATGAGAGACTTTTATGGGAAGTTGGGTATGAGATACTACAACAGATGGCCTTAGTGCAAGTGGGAGATTGTTAGTTGTATATATGCCCTAGAGACCATTATTGTACATATGATGTATATTATAGTGGAGGCTTGGACATATATAGGGAGAACTTTCTCACACGATATAATAGTATGCTATCTGGTTTCTCTTTATTTTAACATGTACACTTATATCGTCTCTCTATGACATGTTGGTAAAGCCATTAGGATTTGTACTTGACATCCAGAATTATGATAGAGATCATATTAGTGGGTTCTGGGAAGTCGGTAAGTACAGCCTTCAATTGTTCCTAGTCGTGGGAGTATCGAGACAGGGCATCGATATTCCAGAGTAGACTAGCGTACGTATCTTGACCTATATGATGGGCGATGGATTATCCCACATCCATTGGTGTTTGACATCAAAGATAGTATACGGGTGCTCAGTAGAGACTGGGTATACTGAACAGGACTCGCCGAGAACTCCTAGATGGTATTATACCTCACGTCAGATAGCAGTTTTCTGGTGACACTGGTGCAGGTTAGTCTGTAGACTCGGGATCGTCATAGAGTCTTGTGTTTCTCCCACTATGCTTTGATTTCCACCCTACCACGGCTCTACTGATTCATGCAAACAGGTGGTTTTTGGGTAAAGTCCCGAATCACATGGAGGCAATGAGCGATACGAGGGGATTTGTCTCTCCCGGTATTGGGGGTTGATGTTGTGCTGTGCTCGATTGGCCATAATAGGAAATCCCCAGACAGGGTTACAGAGATTTACGGGTAAGTGTTATCAGTAGTTTCTCGAGCCGTTATGAACCTTACATCGGCACGACTTATCAAGCTATTAGGGCTTGATGTTTCACCATCCCCAGGCTGGATATGCGACATATCAAACGAACTGACCGGACTGTACGGTAGTGTTGCTTATTGGATTCATGGGAGTATGAGCAAGCCTGCTTATTGATCTTCTGATCGCTCAATACCATGGTGGCCGTTACGTTTAGCAGACCTATGACGGCTTGTGGGTGACTGATATGATCACCACCTACTGCCGGCGTATTGACGAGTCTTTAGAGTCCTACATAGACGTTTCCTGGCTCAGGCGAAACGAAGTAGGAGCACATATGTGATATGTGCGGGACCAAGATGGATACAAGTATGTGATACCGTATTGTATTCTCACGATTTGTGATATCGGCCGGGTATATATGATATAGCCGGGTTATCGAATCAAGTGTTGATTCGGTAAGTTGATATTATTGATATTAGTAGGTTATATGTGATATAGCCAGATCATTGAATCAAGTGTTGATTTAATGATTTAATGTATAATTATATATTTGATATATGAAGTTACATTAACTAATATTGCTCACTTGACCATTTCTTTTTCTCATTTTGTATACATGATATATATATATGATATATATTAATGTATCATGCAAGGTTATATATGCAACTTGTGTGTTTAGGACTTACACCATAACCATGATATAATTAGGTTTTAATTATCTTTAGTAATTCAAAATTGAGTGGAATTATGTCATGCTTGGAAGCTTGGAGAAGTTTTGCTTGCCATTGACTTAGTCCACCCAATTTGTTTTATTAAGAGATATTTATAAACCTAACCATTATCGTTTCAATGGTTAAGTCTCTACAAGGGTTAGTGTATGACACTAACTCACCTAAGGTTGCAATTCTAACCTCATTCTATTCTCTTGTTTATCTTCTTCCTCATCACTTCAAGCTCTCTAGGGTTTTGGGAGATGAAGAATCTAAGTGAGAAAATCAAATCCAAAGTGAGCAAAATTCCTACTTCATCATCCTCTACTACCAGCCATTTAGTTTAGGGTGTTCTCTTCCCTAATCTACCATTAGAGAAGAGGTAGCTTATGCCTGAGTTCCCTCAACGTAGATCATCTTCGGCCTCGAAGACTTCTAGTATGCTTGTTCATATCACTTGGTGGAGCCTATCTTGAGTCTAGGAGATTGATGCTTGGAGCGAAGGGACGACTACACAGAGCTATAGAAGTGAAGGACCGGGTCTACAAAGGTTGTATTATTTTTCACTTCTCATTGTAATGTTTGATTACAAAGTTTTGTTACCCTAACTTTCTAGTTCGATTCCTAGGATGTTTGCTTAGTACCTCCCTAAATTTTTTGTGTAGGGTTCCTAGGCACTCTTATAAAGGTCTATAATGCATCAACCATGCCCGAATAAAAATTTAGACGTGCCGAACAACCCAAAACTGGGATCTTTGCTAGATTATTAGGGTTTAACATGCAACTAAACATCTTTACTACTAAGTGTGAGGGATTACAACCTTTGTAGTCTGCTCCTTCGCTTTATAAGCTCCAAGTAAAAGTCCCTTCGCCGCGATCCACGATCTCCCGGACTCAAGAGAGGCTCAACGACTCGAACGATCCATGCTAACTTGTAGTGTTCCTTTTCGCCGATGATCTACGTCGAAGTTTCTATAACTCAAGCTCTCTCACTCTAATGAGGTGAACACCCTAATCTAATTGGCTAGATTAGATGAGGATGATGGAGTAGTATTTATGCTTTCTTTTTATATCAAATTCTCACATGAAATCATCACAAAATGAAAACCTAGTAAGCTTTCTCAAAGCTCAAGGTTGAAGAAGAAGATGAAAAATTGAATTAATTCCTTTTGTGATGAATAATGAAATGATATATGAATAATAATGCAACCATGGTCAAGAATGACAAGGATAACTCATGTAGAGAATTAACTAGGGCTAGGGTTTGGGTTGAGTTAAACAATGAGTCATAAGAAAATATCAACCATAATATCTAACTCATGACAAAAGAAAAGCTTATAGAAGGTGCAAGAAAGAACTAACCCAATTCAAACCCTAACCTTGTTTAATCTCCACTAAACAAGTTGCATTAGTAATCATATCATGTTACAACAATATTTATCACATATATATTATATATTTGCAACAAAAGAAAATAATACAATTAACATATATCGCATATATATCAATGTATTAACCGGTGAGAAAATGAAATAATAAAGTGGGCCAATATTAGATAATGTAATGCAATATATCATATATATTATTATACATTAAATTATCGAATCAACACTTGATCCGACAATCCGGCTATATCGAATATAACCGACTAATATATCATGTACCGATTCATCGAATCAACACTTGATCCGATGACCCGGCTCATATCTAAATATCGCGAGAATATAATATGGTATCTCATATCGCATTATCCTCGGTCGTGCACATATCACATATGCGCCCCTACTCCGTTTTTCCTGAGTTAAGAAACCTATGTGTAGGACTCTAAAGAATCGTCAATACGCCGGTAGCAGGTGATGTTCATATCAAACACCCACAAACTGCAAGCGGTCAGCTAAACGTAACAGCCACCAAGGTATTGAGCGATCATAAGATCAACAAGCTAGCATATACATTCTCCTGTGAATCCAATCAGTAACACTCCCGTACAGTCCGGTCTCTTCGTCTGATATGTCGCATATCAAGTCTAGGGGTGGTATACGTCAGACCCCAGTAACCGATAAGTCATGTCGATGTGAGGCTCATAACGGGTCGAGAAACTACTGGTAATACTTACCAGTAAATCTCTATATCAGCTCTGACCAGGGACTTCCAGTTATAGCCAATCGAACACAGCACAATATTAACTCCCTATACCGGGAGAGACGAATCCCCTCCTATCGCTCATTGCCTCCATGTGATTCGGGACTGCACCCAAAAGCCACAGTTTTGCACGCCCTCTTGGACGTGGTAAGCTGGAAATCAAAATACAGTGGGAATCACACAAGACTCTATGACGATCTCGGGTCTACAGACTACCCTGTACCAGTGTTACCGGAGAACTGCCATCTCACGTGTGGTATATCACCATCTGGGAGTTCTCGGCGAGTCCGTCCAGTGTACCCAGTCTCCACTTCGCACCCGTACACCATCCTTGATGTCAAACACCGATGGATATGGGATCATCCATCGCCCATCATATGGGTCAAGATGCGTATATGCTAGTCTACACTGGTGTATCGATGCCCTGTCTCGATACACTCTCGACTAGGAACAGTTATAGGATGTACTCATCGACTACCGTGGCCCCACTAGTATGATCTCATCATAGTCCCAGTAGTCGAGTACAGATCTTAAGGGCTTTATCAACATGTGAGAGTAAGACAGTAAACCAATACAAGTCAACATGTTAAGATAAAGTGAAACCAAATAGCATACTATCATGTCGAGTAATCAGTCGAAAATAATGCATTTTTAACACGGCAATTTCCCTATCATTTGCACACTTTTAGAAGTGTTCGGTATCCATATTGCACATATTAGCAAAACATCTCTGAAATACCAGATTGCATGTGTTAGACTTTAAAACCGGCACTTTTGGGGAAATTGTGTGTTTAACATGGTATCGCATCATTCTTGTATAGCGCAACTCTTGTCTCGAGAAATTGTGCAGGAAAATCCAGAAAAAAGGCCAAAATTGTCAAAGTGCTAATCAAAATTACGCCAACTCAAAAGATACAGATCTGGTAGTAATATAGAAGGAAATGTGAGAATCAACATATCAAGAAAATACCAAGAAGACATCAGAAGGCAGTGCAGGAAATTGTGCATACTAATCTGCTCACGTGACCGCGGATCCGCGGCATAACCAGGCACGTGCCGCGGATCCGCGGCGCTTATGCCACATCATCAGTCCAATTTCAGTGCATAATTCCTATATCAGTGCCTACAGCTCAGAAATATATGTCAATCTCCAGAAAACCCTCAAAGCTTCTGCCAGATCAGCAAAGATCATTAAGCAACCTAATCTCCTAACAAACTACTTCTAGAAGGCTCTCCTTAACAAACTTTTGGAGGGAAATTCAAATCTCTTGCTAACAAACTTTTAGAGGGAAATTCAAATTTGAAATCCTAGATCTAGGGTTTTGAGGTCTATAAAAAGGTGCCTAGATCTAAGGGTTGAGGTTGTTCATTGGTTCATTAATCTCTCATCTCCCCCATTTCTAACACAAGTTGAGTGACATGACTTGTGCCAAACCAAAAATCCAATTCAAAATCAAGATCAAGATCCCGAGTGCAATTCAAGCAAGAGAGCCTTCAACCTTTAGAAGCAACGCCGGATTCCAACGGAGCAAGAGATCCAAGCCGATCCGCGACTCAAGGAGCCG
The DNA here is from genome assembly GCA_030015575.1 of Agapanthus africanus. Taxonomy (NCBI): domain Eukaryota; kingdom Viridiplantae; phylum Streptophyta; class Magnoliopsida; order Asparagales; family Amaryllidaceae; genus Agapanthus; species Agapanthus africanus. Next base: position 397,940,437 of record JASDDO010000019.1, on the reverse strand, counting down.
AGCAAAGCCGAAATCGATGATCTAGTTCCTTCCTTTTGTAAATTCAAGAGAGTTGTAACGAAATTTGTCGATAAATAAAGGTGAATTTTCTATATTCTTGCTTATCCTTTAATTCAAGTATTATGATTAGATCTCAATTTGTGATTGTGTTTGTGATCATGATGTTTGAGTAAAACTCCGCTCGTGTAGGAGTTGTGACGATCGATAGATGATGATGATTTAGACTCTTTTACAATTCTTAAATCCTATAATGGTTGTAAATTCTAATGAATCAAATGATTAATGACATAGTTTCGAGATGATGCTTTCTTGATTGTGTTCACTAGAAACTAGGGAACAACTATTGATCATTTGATTAATTAGAAGCTAGAATTTGAATGAGATCCATCGAAAGGACAAAGGATGAGTTGCGGAATCCCTAATTTCCTCACAAGATCCTTAACCCTCGATGAATTTGCATCGATCTAGTATCAACTCGTTAAAGAATAAGAATACGAAATCATTAGATCTCATCACATCTATAGATCCGATCTACTCCTACGAGCTACACTTCGAATCTTGATTGTTGGTTGGAAATCATCCCAAATTATCACTTCTTGATTTTAATGCTTTCTTAGATCTAGATATTTTCTCTTTCTTGAAATGCAATTTTATAAATCATGAATCGTTTTCTTTTCTTTTCCTTAAAATTTTGACTAATCTAATTCGAAACACGAACGATTACACTTTCCCTGTGGACGATCCGCACTTACTAATGCGCTACATTCGACACTGTTATTGATTGCGGTCAAATAATTTTTGGTTGTGATTTCTATACAATTTTCTAAAATACCGACACAATCGAGAAAATAGTATTTCAATCAAATGGCGCCGTTGCCGGGGACGGTGCGCTAATTGTTCGTATTTTGAAATTTGAGTTGAAAAGTTTATTCCGTCTCTATTTTTAGATCAAAACTTGCGCAAACACTAATACGTGTTGTTGTGATTTGATTGCGAGGAAATCTGAATTATTGGAGCTAGAGAAAAATTATTCTGAAATTTCCAGAGAGCAGGAAAAATGAACAGAAGCTTGCTGAAAAATTTTGGATCTGTGATTAACTTATCCCACCGCGGTTCAGCGGCATTAAGCCTCTTACACCGCGATTCCGCGGCAGCTCTAGCTCCTCTATGTGCCAATTTTCCTCTGTGAGTCTCTAACTTTCTTATCTTCTTCCCTGTCTGCTCCAAATAACAATTTACTGCAGGTTTCTTTGCAAATAATCGCAGCGCCGCAAAAGCAAAATAAATTGTGCGTATTTTGAAATTTGGTTGTTTGCATATTAATACGGATATTAAGGGGCACGACCAAATCCAGATTAGGTGGGGAGTTCATTACCCTTCCTAAGCCCCAAAAATCACAAACTTGCATCCGCATTTACCCTCATTAACTAAAAAATATCTAGATATGACTCTAAGGACCATCGCGCTCACTTAGGACAGAAGAAGGCCGTGGGTAATTCATTGCTTATCCGCGTTTCTTTGTGGTGTCTAAAGCAAGTGTGTCGAAGGCTAGTGGTTATTAATTAGGCCCACTACTTACGTAGTGGAGTACCTTCCCACTTACCTGGCACTTACCTGGCCACAGGGGGACAATGAGGCAGTGGAGGATTGATCCTGCGACTTGTCTTTTGGCAGTTAGGAGCGGTTTAGAGCCTGACCTAGGTGACCACAAGATTTTAGGGTATTGCTTGTTGCATTTGTTGTGATCGCATCATATTTTCAAAAATCCGTATCATTTTTCAAAAACAAACACCAACACATCATTTCCCCTAATTATAATTCACGTTGCCACTTGTACTAACCCTTTTTAGTGCAAGATAGGCTGGACAACGGGATTCTAGTGCCTGTTCAATCCGCGTCCCCCGATCGACCCTAAAGTCGGTATTTCTACATTCACCTTTTCTTTACCCACCACCACACCCACATCGATGGATCCGTCTCCATCGAACTTCTTTACCACTACTCTGCCGCCGTCCGTTGGTGCGCAGAATTCATCTCGCATCTCTCTCCAAGAGAGGTGCTATCCTACACGAAGCCCCCTTTCCACCTGTCTTGCCATTCCACCAGCCAATGGGGAAAATTTTCAAATTAAACCCCAATACATCAACCTTCTACCAAAATTTCACGGTCTCGAGTCTGAGGACACATACGTGTTTATCACGAAATTTGAAAATGTATGCGCAATGATGGGTACTTCACAGCTTTCTGTGGATGCTATGCGTCTACGTCTTCTCCCATTTACCTTGTGTGATATAGCCGAGAAGTGGCTGTATAACACCACCGCACATTCCATTTCAAATTGGGACGAATTCGTTAAAGCATTCCTTAAGAAATTCTACCCACATCATAAAACAGCTCGAGTCCGCAGCGAAATAAATCAATTCACCCAGCTTCCAAATGAACCATTTTCAAAATGTCCTGAACACTTCAAGGATCTGTTAATCCAATGTCCACATCACGGAATCCCTAGATGGGAATTGTGCCGAATCATTTATGAGGGCATTAATCCTAACACAAGACAGACCCTTGAATCCATGTGTCAAGGCAACTTCATGACTAAAGATGATGGGGAAGCCTGGAAATTCCTAGAAGATTTCGCTGAAAAGTCCTTACAGTGGGAGGATGTGAGTCAATCGTCTAGGGATGGCAATGATATTTCCATAGGAGTTAGAGCTAAAATTTCAGCTATCAATAAGAAACTCGAGAATATGGAAAACAAATTTTTAGCTGCCGCCCTAAATCAAATGTCACTCTCCAAAACTGTATGTGGCTGCTGTTCTGATCCATCTCATTTGACGGAAGAATGTCCACGAAATTCTCCGTTTCAAGGTCACGAGCATACCAATGCCGCATTTCAAAGACCTAGAAACGACCCATCTTCTTCCACATATAATCAGGGTTGGAGAAATCACCCTAACTTTGCTTGGAACCAATCACAATCTCAAAACACGGTTCCAACCCAACACAATTTCCAAAGGGTCCCTCCACCACAACAGCAACCACCACTTCAATTAAGTCAGCACCCCTACCAATCACAAAACTTCCAAAATCCGGTCAACACTTTTTCACCACATGAAAACTCTTTGCAATTGACCAGTACAGATAATACCTCTGCACTAGCACAAACCTTGGATACTTTCATGAAACAATCCATCCAAGGGACGGCAAAAATGCAATCTTCCTTCGATAATGTGATGAAGATCATTGTCTCTCAAAATGAGAATATTAAATCGATGGAAGAACAAATTGCACAACTAAAAGCCGAAATGAGTGCAAGAGAGAAAGGGAAACTTCCAGCTCAAGCTTTACCCAATCCTGGCTATTCACATCATGTGAATGCAATCACGTTGAGATCTGGAAAAGTGCTTTACAATCATGTTGGGGAAGAGATTGATGACACTGAAAAATATATCAATAATACCCCGGCTGAGACCTTTCCTTCCACTTCTACTTCTAATTCTGATCCCAGTTCTTCTACCCCACCGCCTTCTTGCGAGCCTATTCTTCGTTTCCCACAAAGCTCGACACCTCAGCCCATCTCTTCTAGTTCACAGAAAACGATCCCCACTTCTATTTTGGGATCAGGTCCACACACACTTCCTTCTCCTATGATGGACCCAGCGCTCATTGCTAAAGCACCTTATCCTAATCGGTTAAGGGCTAACACATCGAGTCCACATATGGAGAAAATTATGGACATGTTTAAGCAAGTTAACATCCACATCTCTCTCCTAGATGCCATCCAACAAGTTCCGTCCTATGCGAAAACTCTTAAGAACTTGTACACTAGGAAGAGGAAAACTCAAGTGCCCAAGAAGATTTTTATGGCAAAGACAGTAGACACGGCTTTCCCCCAGCAATTACCGAGGAAACGTAAGGACCCTGGCTGTCCTACTATTTCCATTTCTATCGGGGAGAAACACATTAACCGTGCTCTACTAGATCTGGGCGCAAGTGTTAACCTGCTTCCTTTCTCAGTCTATGAGCAGTTAGGGATCGGAGAGTTGAAGCCCTCGAGCATAACTCTCCAGATGGCTGACCGATCAATCACCAAACCTAGGGGTGAACTGGAGGATGTGTTAATAAAAATCGGGGAATTTATATTCCATGTGGACTTTATTGTAATTGATACACAGCCTGTAGCGAACCCACGGAATCAAATTCCGGTGATTTTAGGTCGCCCCTTTTTGGCCACTTCCAACGCTATCATCAACTGTCGTAATGGTTCTATGACCTTATCTTTCGGGAATAGGTCAATAGAGCTGAACATTTACAAGTTGGGAAGTGTACCCTCCGAACCTACTGCTCAGGTCTGTTCTGTCGACTTAATGGATGTCGACAGCAGTGAATTTGATGATCCTCATGATACTGATCTTGACTCTTTTCATACGTTGTTGTTTGACCCAACTATGTATCATACACATACGGACTCTTCCATCGAGTTTTCTGGGTCAACAACTAACACTGATTATGAACCGTTCTTAGAGTCTGAAAATCACCCCGCACTTTGTAATGACATTATTCTTCAGGGTATTGATGGAACTTTTGAGGAAATCTTCGCTGATGAACTCGTATTTCTGAAAAATATGGGTGTTGAGATGAATCATCTCCCAAGCAATGAAATTGAACCTCCACCCCTTCTTCTGAACTGTAAAAAGAATGCGAGCAATCCATCACATTCATTGCCTCGTCTCTCCAAAATGAGACGCACACACATTCTATTCCACCCCTTACCCTTTCCCCACTTCTTCCACCAACCAGAGCACTGCATTGATAAAATTTTTGAATGGTTGGTGTTAACTTTCGGTCTTTGCAAAGCTTGGCATCGACCAATGATTCTTGACCCCCTCATGTGATTTTCAAAGCTTAACATTGTTTAACTCAAGTTTGGGAGGGTATATTTTCTGGCTCTTGAAAAGAAAATTTTTATATAAAATGATGAGCCAAAAATAAGTTTGGGGGAGGATCTTCACTTAAATATTTTATCCCCATTAATAAATTTCCTCCCAAGCTTACAGGTTTTTCGAGATTCAGCGGTTGGCAACAGTGAGGACACTGTTGAAAACAAGTTTGGGGGAGATTTGTGCTTATTTTCGCATCATTTGCATCATACTTTGCATAAGCACAAAACATTTTTGAAAACCTATAAAAATTTAAAAAATTTCAAAAATATAAAAATATTTTTTGTACATAAATAAGATAATAAAAGATTAGATAGTGAAAAATTACATCCATGAGATTAGAAAAATTTAAGAAAACCAAGAAAATTAGAAGTTTTCTTATACGAACTAGTAATAAGTAGTTATGAGCCGTTGTCCTAAGGGTTAGTAAGATGAAGGAAGTCTCTAACCTGAGAATAAAAATAAGTCTGAAAAATAGTTTCTATTCTGGAAGCCAAACATTTTGAACGTTGATACCCTGCTATTCGCACTTACACACGTCTTGAAGCCCGGGATAGTAGAGGATACCTTGAAATGCTCTTGTCTTAAAGCCAAAGTATGAAGGAAATAAAAAAAATGAAGAAAATATAAAATGGTGAGAAAAATGGACACTGGTTTTGTTATCGCCAAGGCAGCAATAAAAAAATATAGCGAGGGTGCCTCTTCACCCAGTGCCCTAAGGCCAACTGGTCTGGGAGTCACTGCTAAGCCTTAGGTGGTGCAAGACGAGGAAAAACACCAAATAAGCAAGCACATAAGTAATCGGTCGGTTAGTACCTCAAGAAGTATTAACGGTCGCATGAAAGTGTGTGAGCAAACTCATTTAAATATTCATTAATTAAAAAGTACTGAGGTGGATGGACAAGAGTATGATAGCTTGAATTGAATTCTCCGGGTGTAGGGATGTCTTTACACACACGTAGGGTTATATGATCGATGTTTGGAAGAAAGATAGGAATGAAGAATAAGACGATGTTTTATTGAGGGAGGACGTGATTTCTGACATCTTTTCATGACCATTAAGATAAGGCTCATGACAGCCGAAAAGCTAGCTTAGTTGGAAACCCTAATTTTCAAGGCTTTTCTTTTACAATTCTTGTCTTTAAATGTAATATTCATGATCTTCCTTTTATTATTGGATTTTGTGGGTGCAATCCACTGAAAACCCTCAGGAGACAACACTCCTCCTACTAGGGACAGCTAGAGGTTTAAAGGCTTGTTGCACGTGCTCAGTGCAATCGTGTTGCCTACAAAAGTGTGCTAGTTAGTTTTTCTCTTTTTTTATTTTCTCCTTCTCTTTTTAATAAAAAAGTTCACTCGAGACGATCGAAAATAAGTTTGGGGGAATTTGATCAGTCGAAAATAATGCATTTTTAACACGGCAATTTCCCTATCATTTGCACTCATCTAGAAGAGTTCGGTATTCATATTGCACATATTAGCAAAACATCTCTGAAATACCAGATTGTATGTGTTAGACTTTAAAATCGGCATTTTTGGGAAAATTGTGTATTTAACATGGCATCGCATCATTCTTGTATAGCGCAACTCTTGTCTCGAGAAATTGTGCAGGAAAATCCAGAAAAAAGGCCAAAATTGTCAAAGAGCTGATCAAAATTACGCCAACTCAAAAGATACAGATCTGGTAGTAATATAGAAGGAAATGTGAAAATCAACATATCAAGAAAATACCAAGAAGACATCAGAAGGCAGTGCAGGAAATTATGCATACTAATCTGCTCACGTGACCGCGGATCCGCGGCACAAGCAGGCACGTGCCGCGGATCTGCGGCGCTTATGCCACGTCATCAGTCCAATTTCAGTGCATAATTCCTATATCAGTGCCTACAGCTCAGAAATATATGTCAATCTCCAGAAAACCCTCGAAGCTTCTGCCAGATCAGCAAAGATCATTAAGCAACCTAATTTTGATTAAGCTAATCAACCTTCTAACAAACTACTTCTAGAAGGCTCTCCTTAACAAACTTTTGGAGGGAAATTCAAATCTCTTGCTAACAAACTTTTGGAGGGAAATTCAAATTTGAAATCCTAGATCTAGGGTTTTGAGGTCTATAAAAAAGAGCCTAGATCTAAGGGTTGAGGTTGTTCATTGTTTCATTAATCTATCATCTCCCTCATTTCTAACACAAGTTGAGTGATACGACTTGTGCCAAACCAAAAATCCAATTCAAAATCAAGATCAAGATCCCGAGTGCAATTCAAGCAAGAGAGCCTTCAATCTTTAGAAGCAACGCCGGATTTCAACGGAGCAAGAGATCCAAGCCGATCCGCGACTCAAGGAGCCGAGCGAAGCCGAAATCGACGATCTAGTTCCTTCTTTTTGTAAATTAAAGAGAGTTGTAACGAAATTTGTCGATAAATAAAGGTGAATTTTCTATATTCTTGCTTATCTTTTAATTCAAGTATTATGATTAGATCTCAATTTGTGATTGTGTTTGTGATCATGATGTTTGAGTAAAACTCCGCTCGTGTAGGAGTTGTGACGATCGATAGATGATGATGATTTAGACTCTTTTACAATTCTCAAATCCTATAATGGTTGTAAATTCTAGTGAATCAAATGATTAATGACCCAGTTTCGAGATTATGCTTTCTTGATTGTGTTCACTAGAAACTAGGGAACAACTATTGATCATTTGATTAATTAGAAGCTAGAATTTGAATGAGATCCATCGAAAGGACAAAGGATGAGTTGCGGAATCCCTAATTTCCTCGCAAGATCCTTAACCCTCGATGAATTTGCATCGATCTAGTATCAATTCGTTAAAGGATAAGAACATGAAATCATTAGATCTCATCACATCTATAGATCCGATCTACTCCTACGAGCTACACTTCGAATCTTGATTGTTGGTTGGAAATCATCCCAAATTATCACTTCTTGATTTTAATGCTTTCTTAGATCTAGATATTTTCTCTTTCTTGAAATGCAATTTTATAAATCATGAATCGTTTTCTTTTCTGTTCCTTAAAATTTCGACTCATCTAATTCGAAACACGAACGATTACACTTTCCCTGTGGATGATCCGCACTTACTAACGCGCTACATTCGACACCGTTATTGATTGCGGTCAAATAATTTTTGGTCTTGATTTCTATACAATTTTCTAAAATACCGACACAATCGAGAAAATCGTATTTCAATCATCGAGCAAGAAAGTCCTCTCTATATATATCCAAGCATCCATTATAATATACATCATATGTACAACAATGGCCTCTAGGACATATACATAACTAACAATCTCCCACTTGCACTAAGGCCAGCTGCTGTAGTATCTCATACCTAGCATCCCGAATAATCTCTCAAACTGTATCTGGGGAATAGCCTTCGTGAGTAGATCCGCAGTGTTGTCCTTCGTATCTACTCTCCTGACCTCGATCTCTCGGCGATCAACTATCTCCCTGATCTGGTGATACCGCCTCAGAATATGTCTGAACTTCTGATGGGACCTGGGTTCCTTTGCCAAAGCCACAGCTCTATTGTTATCGCAATACAGAGGTATTGGATGTTCAATGGATGGAACCACACCAAGTTCACTAATGAACTTCTTTATCCAGACAGCCTCTTTGGCAGCATCGTTGGCAGCGATGTATTCAGCCTCCATCGTCGAGTCTGCAACGGTATCCTGTTTGGAACTCTTCCAACATACCGCCCCTCCATTGAGGGTAAAGACAAATCCCGAGTGCAACTTAGAGTCGTCCTTATCACTTTGGAAGCTGGAATCGGTAAAGAACTCCACCCTGAGTTCTCCGTTACCATACACTAAGAACATCTCTTTAGTCCTTCGTAAGTACTTGAGAATGTTCTTCATAGCTGTCCAGTGACTCTCTCCAGGATCTGCTTGATACCGACTCACTACACTTAGTGAGTATGCTACATCGGGTCTGGTACATAGCATCGCATACATGATAGAGCCTACTGCCGAAGCATAGGGTATCCCTTTCATGCGAGCTCTCTCCAAATCTGTCTTGGGAGATATCTCTTTAGAGTGAGTGAGTCCAGAGATCGTGGGTTGGTTCCCACGCTTGGATTCTTCCATACTAAACCTCGTTAGTATGGTGTCAATGTACCTGGATTGGGACAATCCCAGTATCCGTTTAGATCTATCTCTATAGATCCTAATTCCCAATATACAGGAGGCATCACCTAGATCTTTCATTGAGAATCTTTGTGATAAGAAGAGCTTGACTGATTGCAGCATAGGAATATCATTTCCTATCAAGAGTATGTCATCCACGTACAATACGAGGAATACAACCTTACTCTCTGCAACTTTCTTATAAATACAAGGTTCATCTATATTTTTGATGAAGTCAAACTCTTTGACTACAACATCAAAACAGATGTTCCAACTCCGCAATGCTTGCTTTAACCCATAAATGGATTTATGCAGCTTGCACACCTTTCCGCTGCTCCTACTATCTACGAAGCCATCTGGCTGAGTCATGTACACGCACTCTTCTAAATCACCGTTTAGAAAGGCTGTATTAACATCCATTTGCCAGATTTCGTAGTCATGGTATGCAGCAATGGCAAGTAAGATCTGGATCGACTTAAGTATAGCCACTGGAGAAAAGGTTTCGTCATAATCCACACCTGGTCATTGACGAAAACCCTTTGCAACAAGTCTAGATTTGAAAATCTCAACTTTTCCATCTACACCAAATTTCTTTTTAAAGATCCACTTGCTCCCAATGGGTTTTACCCCTTCAGGAGCATTTTCCAAAGTCCATACTTTGTTGGTGTATATGGATTCCATCTCAGATCGCATTGCATCCAGCCATTTCATAAAGTCACCACTCGTGATGGCCTGCTCGAAACTAGTCGGGTCATCATCTTCCATGATGCAATCCTCGCTTCCACCATCAATGAGAAAACCATAGTATCTCTCAGGTGGACGAGAAACCCTACTAGATCGGCGGAGAGGCTGGGGTTCGTCGGGTACTACTGAATCCTCTGGTTCCAATAAATCACCAGTTGTAGTTTGTAGTGCTGGAACCTGTTCCAGCTCTACCGCATCGCCACTAATTTCTTTTGCAAGAAATTTCTTTTCTAAAAGGGTCGTATGTTGAGCAACAAACACCTTTTGTTGTTCACTGTGGTAGAAAAGATATCCATTTGAATGTTTAGGATATCCTACAAACTTACAAAGAACTGATCGTGCCTCGAGTTTGTCCGGATTTTGCCTTTTGACATAAGCCGGACAACCCCATATCTTAACTCGTTTAAGACATGGTATCTTCCCACTCTATATCTCATATGGTGTGGTAGGTACAGATTTTGATGGAACCTGATTCAATAGATATGCTGCTGCTTCAAGCGCATAACCCCAAAAGGAAATAGATAACTCAGCTGTACTCATCATAGAGCGCACCATATCTAATAGGGTGTGATTCCTCCGTTCCGATACACCGTTGTGCTGTGGTGTATAAGGAGGAGTAAGCTGAGAGAAAATCCCATTCTCTTTTAGATAATCTAGGAACTCATTGCTTAAGTATTCTCCTCCTCGATCAGATCGAAGGATCTTAATACTTTTGCATGTTTGGTTCTCTACTTCGTACTTATATTCTCTGAATTTCTCAAAAGCTTCAGACTTGTGTTTCATCAGGAACACATGTCCGAATCTAGAGAGATCGTCAGTGAATGTAATGAAGTAGGAAGAACCGTTCCTTGCATGCGTAGACATAGAACCGCATACATCACTATGTACCAGTCCTAAGAGTTCCGTAACTCTTTCTCCGTGTCCACTAAATGGAGCTTTGGTCATTTTGCCTTTGAGACATAAATGGCAAGTATCATAAGATGATAATTCGAATGGATTCAAATATCCATTCTTATGTATCTTAGCTAGTCGTGTCGCATTGATATGACCAAGTCTACAATGCCACAAGAAGGATTCGTTCATTTCTGAACTTTTCCTCTTGTGTGTGTTTTGTATATTGAGAACTGTATTTTGATTGAGAATGAATATGCCATTATATAACGAGCCTGATGCAATCAACTTTTGATCTAGGAATATGTTCATAACATTATCCTTTACTACAAAATTATATCCTTCTTTACTTAATAAAGAAACTGATATAATGTTGCACATCATGTTCGGTATATAATAGCACTCATTCAGAATCAGTGTATTACGACTTGGTAATACTAGGTGATATTCGCCAACTGCTTTGGCTGCAATACTTGCACCATTTCCTACTTGAACGGAATGATCTCCTTTCCCAGTTCTCTACCTTTACGTAGCCCATGTAACAATTTACATATGTGGGATCCTGATCCGGTTTCTAATACCCAGGATGTAGGGTGAACTGAGAAACAGTTCTCAATAACTAACACACCCGAAGAAGGTGCATCAACATGCATGTTCTCCGTTTGGGCAGCGTAAGAATCCAGATATTCTCCTGTTTCCTATTCAATCTTATAACTCATATAAGAAAGAACGGGACCAACGTTCCCTTGCTCAGTATAATAATCGGGTTCAATCAATACATCCATATTATTATCTTGATTATGGCCTGACATGGTCGCTACCTGGAGAGAGTGAGAAGAAAACACTTTAGCGTATGCTCTTGCAAGATTAGATTGGTTATTATCTTATCTAATCAGGATGTCTCCCACTGTTTTTATCAAATCTTCCTTCAAACCCTAAAAGGTAAGATTAGCCGGGATTAATCACACCCTACAATTTCGTCAATCTTTCAGCTAGATCAGTGTCGGTACTTGAGGGAGGTTCCCTGTGCTTTCGCACAGACCTAATTAAAGTAAACCTCGTTTTCCCAGAGGCATAACCCCGTTAACACCTTTCTAGACACCTACTTGATCGGCTAATTGTCCTGTGTAAAACTCTCCCAGGAGTAACTCTTACTCGCAATGGGTATCGGGATCCAACTATCTCATAGGAGGTATGCAATCTCATTGCAAATTTCAACACTTGAAATTCCCGATAATATTTTGCCCCTAGTGTGCTATGACGTTGACAGAGGTCAACAAACCATAGTGCACTAGTCAAGTTCAACCCGTCATTTCTTGATTAAATCAAACCCACTCGCACGACCCTTGACAGAGGTCAACAAGGTCATACGACTACCCTAATCTAATCACATCTCATGTTTTACAGATAATTACTAATCAGCTACCGCACACTACGCCTTAACAGAGTTCAACAAACGCAGCACGAATACTAAATAGTCTTTATCTGAAATGACGGAGGGCTACGCAGGTTTTTCAGAAAAGCATGAGCGTAATGAACTTGATATCGTCGTAGAATCAATTGGTTTTTGAAAAAGGAGTGTTTTTTAGGCTTTTACTAGTTTCGCTAAAGAGGTCACTCCCGGTGAAGGGATCTCGGCTCTTTCCCCATCGAATAAGGTGCAGGATATATCGTATATACCGCTGTGCAAAGCAAGAACTATATAAGCTGTCAAAAACTAAACCGCGAGTTTGTAGCATCTGCCAGTTTCGCTAAAGAGGTCACTCCCGGTGAAGGGATCTCGGCTCTTTCCTCATCGAATAAGGTGCAGGGTATATCATATATACCGCTATGCAAAGCAAAACTGTAGCTACCCTTTTTATAAAGTTTTGATTCTACAACATCTTTTAGGTTTCTTTTCCTTTTATTAATCTCATTAATAAATCCCATCAGCCTATACTTCCTAAGTATCACAGAAGAAACGAAAGCGGTAATATTTATATATCAGCATATATATATATAGTATAAGAATTCGTCTCAGGCAGTAATATGATATCATCACAGAACATTGCAGCAGAAGAACATATATGAAATATTGGATATACTAGGATATCCGTGTTTTTAATACGAGCCGGTATAAAACACGGATTCCACGGTCACGATGAATAGCCAAACCCATATCCCTAGACCCCTACGAGAGCGGCAAGTAACACTGCCAATTCTAGGGTTAGGAGATCCGGTCTCGACTCCTCGAGATGGCCTCCCACTGGACCCTAGAACCCGGTTACTTGTGCTCCCCTCCTTGGGTCTACCTAATGCGGAAAAGTATATAATATACACTGGTGACATCAACCTCATCCCGGAAGTGCCCCAATAAAAGAATACATACAAATGAATTTTACATGAATGAAAATAAAAACTCTCATCTCACATAAAACCCCCGGCTATTTAGAACCCGACGATCCAATATAACATATCACAGCAACACATAATATCACATATCATCAACGTAAGTAAGTATGCATACACCGATCGTCGTTGATGTATAGCAACGAAAACCGGCAATACAACTACATACTACACTTACGGTCACAGAAAAGAAATTATAAAACTACAACATTTGGAATCCACAGTCATTTTAGACATCGTAAATCCGAAATATCACATACTTCGCATTTCATGCCTAACTATATGAATTTCACATATTGTATCGCATTCCAGATAAATAGACAGTATTAAACTTTTCGATCGGATAATCAAATACCCAAGATTTCCTAAATAGCTCAACACTTGAGCGGAGTTCAAATAATCCCAGAATATGTCACAGTACCGATGGTCCAGCCGTAGAAGGGTCAAGCCAACGCCTCACATGTGGCACGCTGTACTGCCCCAAACCTTAAGGCTAGAGGCGGTTCAGACGGTCACATAATCGAGTTAAGGTTTATGTTCTTCTAGATGGACCACCGCGTTACTTGCACATTTTTCTGAAAGATTTAAACCCAAGAAAAATTCAACACTTGAAAGTTTTTCGTGCCGGAAAAAAATGAGTTAATGATATCCGTTCGAACATTTTAACAGTTTCTAAATATCCAGAAAACAGAACGAAATTAAATTTTCTGATCGAATCAACGAATTCAAAATAATCCCCAGAACACTCAACACTTGAATCAGATTAAAAATACCCAGAAATTAGCAATAACAGCTACGGATATTACTGTTGGAAAACCAAAGCCCAGTTGAACAGTACGACCGCGGATCTGCGGCCCAAGCAAGGTATGGCCGCGGTTCCGCGGCGGTCCGTATGAATTGCAGGCTCATTTTCAACAGTAATACTTATATTTCCCTGCTAATTTTTTTAGATATTTTTAATACAGAAAAAATCACATTTTAAAAAATTGTCCAGAGAGGGGTTCAAATCGACGTTTCGGGGTTCAATCGGAGTTTTAACTTCATATACACGTCGCCTAATGCTCTAGCTAGGCTCTGATACCACTGTTGGGTTCCTAGGCACTCTTATGAAGGTCTATAAGGCATCAACCATGCCCGAATAAAAATTTAGACGTGCCGAACAACCCAAAGCTGGGATCTTTGCTAGATTATTAGGGTTTAACATGCAAGTGAACATCTTTACAGCTAAGTGTGAGAGATTACAACCTTTGTAGTCCGCTCCTTCGCTTCATAAGCTCCGAGTAGAAGTCCCTTCGCCGCGATCCAAGATCTCCCAGACTCAAGAGAGGCTCCACGACTCGAACGATCCATGCTAGCTTGTAATGTTCCTTTTCTCCGATGATCTACGTCGAAGTTTCTATAACTCAAGCTCTCTCACTCTAATGAGGTGAACACCCTAATCTAATTGGCTAGATTAGATGAGAATGATAGATTAGTATTTATGCCTTCCTTTTATATCAAATTCTCACATGAAATCATCACAAAATGAAAACCTAGTAACCTTTCTCAAAGCTCAAGGTTGAAGAAGAAGATGAAAAATTGAATTAATTCCTTTTGTGATGAATAATGAAATGATATATGAATAATAATGCAACCATGGTCAAGGATGACAAGGATAACTTATGTAGATAATTAACTAGGGCTAGGGTTTGGGTTGAGTTAAACAATGAGTCATAAGAAAATATCAACCATAATATCTAACTCATGACAAAAGAAAAGCTTCTAAAGGTGCAAGAAAGAACTAACCCAATTCAAACCCTAACCTTGTTTAATCTCCACTAAACAAGTTGCATTAGTAATCATATCATGTTACAATAAAATATATCACATATATATTATATATTGGCAACAAAAGAAAATAATACAATTAACATATATCGCATATATATCAATGTATTACCCGGTGAGAAAATGAAATAATAAAGTGAGCCAATATTTGATAATGTAATGCAATATATCATATATATTATTATACATTAAATTATCGAATCAACACTTGATCCGACAATCCGGCTATATCGAATATAACCGACTAATATATCATGTACCGATTCATCGAATCAACACTTGATCCGATGACCCGGCTCATATCTAAATATCGCGAGAATATAATACGGTATCTCATATCGCATTATCCTCAGTCATGCACATATCACATATCTGTCCCTACTCCGTTTTGCCTGAGTCAAGAAACCTCTGTGTAGGACTCTAAAGAATCGTCAATACGCCGGTAGCAGGTGATGATCATATCAAACACTCACAAGCTGCAAGCAGTCAGCTAAACGTAACAGCCACCCAGGTATTGAGCGATCATAAGATCAACAAGCTAGCATGTACATTCTTCTGTGAATCCAATCAGTAACACTCCCGTACAGTCCGGTCTCTTCGTCAGATATGTCGCATATCAAGTCTAGGGGTGGTATACGTCAGACCCCAGTAACCGATAAGTCGTGTCGATGTGAGGCTCATAACGGGTCGAGAAACTACTGGTAACACTTACCAGTAAATCTCTATATCAGCCCTGGCCAGGGACTTCCAGTTATAGCCAATCGAACACAGCACAACATCAACTCCCTATACCGGGAGAGACAAATCCCCTCCTATCGCTCATTGCCTCCATGTGATTCGGGACTGCACCCAAAAGCCACCGTTTTGCATGTCCTCTTGGACATGGTAAGGTGGAAATCAAAACACAGTGGGAATCACATAAGATTCTATGACGATCTCGGGTCTACAGACTACCCTATACCAGTGTCACCGGAGAACTGCCATCTGACGTGTGGTATATCACCATCTGGGAGTTCTCGGCGAGTCCGTCCAATGTACCCAGTCTCCACTGAGCACCCGTACACCATCCTTGATGTCAAACACCGATGGATATGGGATCATCCATCGCCCATCATATGGGTCAAGATGCGTATACGCTAGTTTACACTGGTGTATCGTTGCCCTGTCTCGATATACCATCGACTAGGAACAGTTATAGGATGTACTCATCGACTACCGTGGCCCCACTAGTATGATCTCATCATAGTCCCAGTAGTCGAGTACAGATCCTAAGGGCTTTATCAACATGTGAGAGTAAGACAGTAAACCAATACAAGTCAACATGTTAAGATAAAGTGAAACCAAATAGCATACTATCATGTCGAGCAAGAAAGTCCTCTCTATATATATCCAAGCATCCATTATAATATACATCATATGTACAACAATGGCCTCTAGGGCATATACATAACTAACATTTTGTTGTGGCATGTTTGATGCTTGCTAACCCTAGGCATGGTGATAAGGAAACCCTACAGTTGAAAGCCTCAGTCAGGCCATTAGCTCGGGGATTATAAACTGAAGAGTATCTCCAGTCTATATTATGCTGCTGTGCGAAGCGGCTGATCTTATGTCTTCTTGTTCAGTCGAAAATATCGCACTTTTGATATAACATTTTCCTTACTTTTCCTAAATATCTAAAGGCGTTTATTATAAATATGACACATATTTGGGTTTATCTGTAAAAATACTATTTATTATATGTTTATATATTATAATTAATATTATGAAGGAAAATGTATGCATATAATATTTATATAATATTTTGATAATTTAAATATGCATATCATATCAAATATCCTTAATCAATATTCTTAAAATATAATATCATATCAAATCGGTTAGGATAATATCTCAAAAATACCAAATATTACTAACATTATTCATTTAGATATTATGCAAGGTTTAGTTCAGGTCAGGAGATCGAGATGTTGAGATGTCGGGAATCAAAAATCAGCTGATAAAGTTAAATAAAATCGAAGAATCAATACTGATAGAGACTCAGAAAAGATATGAAGATTCCAGACATCAAATAAATTTCCATGTGTCATAACAAAGCAGCTTCGGAATTCTAAAAACAAGATCTCACCAACAAACCGCGGATCCGTGGCCAAACCATACAATATGTGGCGGATCCGCGGCCGATTCATTGAGTCAGGATTTGGGATTTTTAGTTGTGATTTGCAACAACAAATCTTAATTCTGGGGATCTTTAGTTTCTGGTTTTGGGGCTATATAAAAGACCGAGGGCTAAACTTAGAAATCATCTATCTTTTACATAAGCTAATCACTGTCAAAGAACAAGTGATCCAAGATAGGTCCAAGATTCGACGTGAGATTCGACGGAACATCTACATCCGAAAAGGCAGAGATCGAGAGCAATTTCTTCTTCCTCTTGTAATCTAAACTTGATGTTTGTACTTGTGAAGTTGATTAATAAAGGTAGATCCTTAGTTTAATTAATTAGTAGTTTAATTATTTAGTTACATTATGAATTCCATCTCTATCCGTTCTTCTATCTCCATCATGCATGAGTAATTCTCCGCTTGATAGGGTTCATAGGATTAGGGTAGATCAATGGATGAGAAAATATCTTAACTTCTTTTACGTCTTATGAAGTTTATAAACTTTAGCAAAAGAATCGTTAACATCCTTATCGGGCGCGCTACCAATTTATTGCTAGTCTCGACCGTGATTTGAGATCAGATTAACAATTGTTTTGTTAAGGGCTAGACATGAATAGAGATCATTGAAATGACAAGGTCAATAGCGTGGAAACCCTAGTTTCTTCAAAGAACCCTAATCCCCATTCATCACTATCAATCTAGTTTTAACTCTATCAAAAAATAAAATGAGTCATCTTTATTAGTCATCCAGGATTACTAAATCCCAACGAACCCTACAAGCCCTCTTCCGATATAAAATCTACATCCGTCTTTAAAATAGATCTATATTCTACATCCGTGTTTAACGTAGATCTAGATTCTATAACTATTCTTCACTATTATCTATTCTTCTTCCTTTTCCTAATCAACACGTCTAAACAAAAATTAAAAGATTCCACATATCCTTGAGGACAACCCATACTCATCTCGGTCTATCTACATGCGACACCGTTATTGATTGCGGTTATTTCTACAAACACTTCTTTAAAACAGATCAATCACTTCTGTAGGCCGGCCTATTATTCGAGATGATCCATCGCAGAGTGCCGAACCGGTAGATGATATGTGTCTTAAAGAAATGGAGAATGTTCTCCATTTTCACTTCCTTTAGTGGTACTGCCCCTGTCTACTTAGAGAAGTAATCGGTCGTTGCCAGTATGAACCGATGTCCTTTGGATGATGCTTGTTCAATGGGGCCGATTATATCGGTTCCCCACATTTCGAACGGCCAACTAGCCAGTATTGGGTGTAGCGGATTTGAATGCTGGTGGATGAAGTCCCTGTGAACCTGGCATGAGTGACACTGCTTCGCATATTCGAGGCAGTCCTTAATCATTGTGGGCCAATAGTAACCCATTCTCTTGATCTTCAGCTTCATCTTTAGCCCGACTTGATGAGAACCGCAGAGTCCGTCGTGGGTTTCTTGGATGACTCTCCTTGCTTCTTCTGGTCCCAGGAACTTTAGCCACAAACTTTCGAACGATCTCTTGTATAGAATATCATTGACGAAGGCAAAAGATAGAGCTTGTTTCATGAGCTGATGTCTTGCCGATGCATTTTCGAGTGTTCGATGGGATTTGAAGTAATCTATGAAGACTTCTCTCCAATCCTTAGCCTTTACTTCATCCTGTAATTGGAAGGCTGCATGTTTGGTCGCTTCCTTTCTTTCAGACGACTCCGGAGATATTTCTGCTGGCGCGAGAATCCGGTGGCTTTGTACAATGATCGTTACATCATCGAGATTTTCATCGGTTGGTTCTTTAGCAAGCTTGGATAATGCATCCGCCTTGCTATTTACCGCACGCGGTATGCTTTCCATGATGTAGGAGGGAATTTGAGTCAGCGGTTGCTGCACTCTTTCGCCATATTTTACCAACTCCGGTTTACATGTCTGATAGTTTCCATTTACTTGGCTAACGACTAGTTGGGAGTCTCCATATATGAGGAGGTTTTTGATTCCCATGTCGACAGCGATCTCAAGACCCGCTATCAAACCTTCGTACTCAGCCTCATTGTTTGCCCTCAGCTCTGTTAAGGAAAGGGCGAAACGCATTATCCCTCCTTACGGAGTCACGAAGATAAGGCCCACCCCAGGTTTGATTATGGGGATGCTTTGCTTTCGCTTCTTCAAGGAAGATGCTCCATCGAAGTATAGTTCCCATCAGGTATTATTTCCTTCCTTCTCCCCTTTAATTGCATCGAACGCATGTTCGTCGGGTAATTCGCAATTTAAGGGAGAGTCGTCTGGTATCGGATGCTCTGCGAGAAAGTCGGCGATGGCCTGGCCTTTTGCTGTCTTGCGGGGTCGATATGTTATTGAGAACTCCATCATGTGGAGGGCCCATTTGGCAATCTTTCCTATTAGTATGGCTCTTGACATCAAATAATTGAGAAGATCCATCTTTGATATGAGATGGACCTCATGTGCCAAGGCATAGTGCATAAGCTTTGTTATCGCGAAGATCAGTGCCAGACAATACTTTTCGATAGGGGAGTAGTTGTTTTCTGCCCCCAGGAGAACTCGACTCAAATAATAGAGAGCTCTCTCCTTCCTCTGGTCGTTCTCTTGTGCCCATAGCATGCCTAAAGAACATTCAAGGGCTGTTGTGTACAGGATGAGGGGCTTTTTCTTGACCGGAGCGGTCAGTACCGGCGGGTTCTGCAGATATTGCTTGATTTTGTCCAGTGCACTTTGGCATTTATGATCCCAAATGAACGGGGTCCCCTTCTTCATTAGATAGTTGTAAGGGCGGCATTTTCCGGAGAGGTTAGCTATGAACCGTTGAATATATACGAGCTTTCCTTGGAGAGACCGTAATTGTTTGAAAGTTCTTGGCGTGGGCAATTCCATAAGCATATTCATCTTTGATGGGTCTATTTTGATGTCTTGGTGTCGTATGATGAATCCTAGGAATTTACCAAAGGAGACTCCAAACGCGTATTTCAGAGGATTCATCTTTAGATTGTACTTCCAAAGACGATGGAACACTATGTTCAAATGCTCCCAGTGCTCCTCGTACGATTTGCTTTTCACCACAAGGTCATCGATATAACATTCGACAATCTCGTGTATGAGGTCATCGAAGATCCTCGTTATAGCCCTCTGATAGGTGGCGCCTGCGTTCTTCAGACCAAAGGGCATCAACTTATAGCAGAATATGCCTAGCGGAGTTCGAAAGGCGGTGTGCTTTTGGTCTTCAGGATGCATTTTTATTTGATTGTAGCCTGAAGATCCATCCATGAAGGAGAAGACTTCATGGGTAGACTTGTTATTAATCATCAGCTCGGGAACAGGTACTAGAAAGTCATCCTTCGGACAAGCTTTGTTAAGGTCCCGGAAGTCCATGCAGATGCGCACTGTCCCATTTTTCTTCATCACCGGAACAATGTTGGCAATCCAATTGGGATACTAAACTTCTTGGATGAAACCCGAGTCAATTAGTTTCTTGATTTGGGCATTGATACTCATCTCGAGTTCGAGCTGCATTCTTCTTAGCGCCTGTTTGATTGTCTTGACGTCCGGCGATATCGCCAGTTTATGCACCGCTATTTCTGGATCTAGTCCTGGCATCTTGGAATAATTCCATGCGAAGCAATCTTTATATTGTATAAGAACATCCTTTAGCGTGGCCACCTTCTTTTTGGACAGCAGCTCACTGATGAACGTTGGCCTCGAATCGTTTTCCGTTCCCAAGTCAATTTTCCTTAGATTGTCCGCAGTAATGTATATCCCATCCTCCAGCTCTTTTGGCGCTGGTGGAAATTCTGAGGTTATCTCGTCTTCATTCTCATTTGCGAAGCACTAGGAGAGGTCGTCCATATTCTCATGCTCCCCTTCCTTTGAGAATGTTATCACGTGGCAGGTACGAGTTTGTTTCCAAGCTTAATATTGATCTAGACTTACCCTCGCAATATGGGTTGCTTTTGGCTCATGCTTTTATGGTGAGGTTACTCTCTAACTGTCGGACAGAGCAAACCTGCCTTGCTGATACTGGTCTTCGACCTAGTCTTTGAAGGTGAAGCAGTCTTCAAGAGTATGTCCTATTGCTCGATGGTAGGAGCAATAAGCCGGATGATGGACCCCGTTTATTTGTTCAGAGTGCCGAGACTCCGGGAGCGTCATCATTTGATGCTTAATGACAAGGTCGAATATTTTCTTTGTCTTTTCTTGGGGAAAAGAGTATTCCCAACCCATCTTCTTTATTAGCGATGGATTCCGGCTGACTTTTTCTCGATCACGTGGCTTCTTAGATCCGCTTCGCTGTTTTGGATTGTCATTCTCATTCTTCCACTTGTTGTTTCCTTTGCATCGGGCTTTTTCCTTACCACGAGAGCGCACAGCGGGCTGAGGGTGAAGGGCATCGTAGTCTTCTCTTTCCGCAGACTGATGAGTGAGATGCTGCATCCTGGCTCTCTCGTAAATGGCATTTTGCGGCTGTGGTCATCCCGAACCTTTTGACTTGCTTCCCTTATTAGCTTGGCAACCTGCTCCTCGAACGACGGACTTGATGCTCTTACAGTGGATCTCACTCTGGTTCAATATCAGCGCTATCTGGAATAGCATTCCCTTCTTCACCGGAGTTATTTATGACATGGTAGCCATGGAATCGATCTCATTTATTTGACCGAACGTATCCGAGCCTAATCGTGTCCATTCTCCCGTTGGGCATCTTTCGCTGAGTCCTAAGGACGTCCCAAATCTTTTTATAGAACTGGGCTTGTCAAGCGGTTTGTTTGAAGAGTACACCTTGGTATCTTAATAGCCTTTTCAATCCCTCTGTGTAATATCTGAGCAGATGGATTGGTTGGAGTCTGTCAAGTGCAAACTCGGTACCATGCCAGACTTCTTTCTCCACTCTAGTCTCCATAGACTGATAGAAAAGGATCACCTTTTCATCTCTTCGTCTAGGAAGGATGTAGAATGTCTGCAGCTTTTGTACGCTGTATGCATTGAGCGCATCAAGTTCTTTATAATGCCGTTACGGAACCATGGTAATTTTTAAACTCTGATCAGCTCAAGTGAAGGTCTACATTGATAGGCGGACGGAGAACACTGCGTTGGCATCGTTCTCAAAGTCACTGCCGAAGACCAAAATAGGGATATATGGTCTTGTCCTGTTGCCTTGGGGTTGTCCCGAGTAAACTATCTCTTCATCTTCCTTGGCAAAGACCGGGATGGTGGCGACGGTTTTTTATTTATTCTCTAGCTTATGACATCTTTCCGTGTCTTTGAAATCCGGTAGGAAATACTTTGTGTCTTCATATTTGTGGACTTCATTCACGGAGAATGGATTTAGCTCCTCCGTAACGGTATACTCGAGGCCATCTTTGAAATACTTCATACACTGGTGTTGTATAGAAGGGATGATGTTGTACTCGTGTAACCAAGGTCGGCCGAGCAGGGCGTTGTAGCAGGTCTTAGCGTCAATGACATGGAATTTAACGTCGGTGATGAGCATCTCAAAGTGTAATGTCAATATTATGGACCCAAGCATCCGTGATGACTACGAGTCGAACCCGGAGATGGTAATTTTATGCCGAGCCAGGTGCTGAATGTTCATGCAAATATCCTTTAGCACCTTCACATTGAGAAGGTTGATAGAGGACCCGTTGTCGACCAGGATCTTCCCTATCTTGGTGTCGTGGCAGTACCCGGTGATATATAGAGGACGGTTTTGCTCGCACGTTCTGAGGAGAAGATCTTCATCGCCGAATGCGATGTCAGCTGCATGAACCTCTGCGAGCTCGTCCTTCATCTTTTCTTCTGCAAGGAAAGCTTGAAACTGATCGGGCTTCTGTAACGCCCTGATTAGAGAATCTCTTGCTTCTTTAGACAGGAGGAGAGCATCCAGTATGCTCAGTTGCGAGGGTATCTTCTTCATATGTGCTAGGACATTGTAATCCACCTTGTTTTTCTTAGGTAGGTCCTTGGCTGCGAGCTCTTTGACGACTCTATCATCGTGGGCAATTTTCTCAGGTACTGTTTCCTTCCCCTTGTCTCTTTTGCTCGAACCTTTTTTTGTAGGCTTGAGGTTCTTTTCAGGAAACGTACGGTTACACAGCTGAATGTTCTCGCAGTTCTTCTCCTCCTCTTCTGTTCCAGAGGTAGATTCTTTGAAGAGAGGGCCGAAGCTTATTTCTTCCTCATAATCGCTCCCGAATGTAAGAACTTGAGATTTTCCTTTTGTCGAACCGGTATCAACCATATGACAGTTGCCAGCCATTCCTTCACGCTCGTCTGTCGCGCTTCTTTGTTGCCAACGAGCTTTGCGCTTCATCCGTTTGAAGTGTTGTCGGTGGGAAACGAACCCTTGCCACCACTTCTTGAAGGCATTGCACTCTTCGGTGGGGTGTGTAACCCTCTGACAGTATAAGCAGTAGTTCAAATGTACATCTGCTTCATCGAGGTATGTACTCCTGGGAGTGTTTTACATGAGAGGAGGCGGCTTCATTCCCATTGACAGGGCTTTGGCGAACTGCTTCTCTGCTTTGGTCTTGCCTTTGTTTGTAGCAGGTATGCTTTGGCTCGGTTGGAGTACTTTACGACTCATCCCTACCGCAGCTTCTTAAGCCTAACGTCGACACTTGGCCTTTTCGTATATGTCCGTTTCATGTTCTCGGTCAGCTTTGCTCTTTTGAAAGGCTTCGTTTAGCAGCCGATCAATTGGGTCTTCTGGTGGCTCCGGGGATTTTGGCACCGATCCTGCCCCCAATTCCTCTGCGTTACTTTCCGACGCCAAGAAAGTTTCTTCGTCATTTAACGACAAATGAGAACCCATGTGATAGCTCGCTACATAATCTTCAGTTACTCCCGACGAGCCATTTCCCTCATCATCGTCACTGTCTCCGTTCTCAAGTACATGGTTGAGAAACTCTTCGAATGTGACTAGGGTCCACCTTCTGGTTGTATTCCTCCAGCGCGTCGATATATTTTTGCAGGTCCGTGCACATATCGTCAGGCTAGGAGGGCTTCTTGGTTTTCTTCTTTTTCTTCGAAGACTTTGAAGGCTTGGCCTGGAGGTCTTCCCCATCACCATTAGTTTTCGGTGTTGGGTGCGGCTTAAGATCCCCTTAATGATCTCGGGCTCCAGCGGGCTTTTCCATTTAATCGCCGGACATGCTTGAAGATCCTTCAGCATTTTCTTAGTTTTAGCTGAAAGGACCACTTCCTAAGGAGCTTCTTCCACAAACGAGCATGATGCCCCCGGCGTGTCTACCTTTTTAGGAGTGTGCCTTTATGGTGAGTTCACCCTCCAGTATTCGGACAGCGCGAATTACCCTTGACGGTATTGGTCCTCGACCCAGTTTTTGAAGATGTAGCAATCCTCAATTGGGTGGCCCACTACTCTGTGGTAGGAGCAGTAGTTGGGATTGTTGACGTCACCGTGCTGCAGTGGACGTCTCGGATCTGGCAGTGTGATGAGTTTGTTGCGCACTGCCAGTTCGGACAGTCTCCTCATTTTATCACGGGGGGATGAGTAAGCATGTCCTAACTTCTCTTCGAGGGATTGGCGTGGATATGGGTTGTTTTTGCGAGCAACCGGTTTTGGGTCACTCGGTTGTTGTTAAGTGTTGGCAACGAAGGTCGCGTTCCCTTTACCCTTTGCATTCCGAGGGTCCATTTTTGAAGAGGGGTGCCCGTTGCCTATCTGGTCTATTTGGGTCAGCTTGTCGATCAAAACCTGGAAGGTGGTCGGCTTAAAGAACGTCATGAACTGGGACAGTCTCCTAAGGATTGAGAGTCCCTATGAACATGCCCACAGTAGGAGCCTCTTCGATGCGTTGTTCGCATTTCGACCATAGATTCCGCCACCGAATTGCGTATTGAATCCAGGTCTCTCCTGGCTTCACCCTGGCATTGATTAATGCAGTGATCGGAGGGCGCTCGCCTGCGCTGGCGAACCGCTGTGTGAAAAGTAGCTCCATTTCTGTGAATATTTTGACGGGGTCATTTGGGAGCTCCGAGTACCATTCAAATACCGTCTCCAACAAGCTGCCAATGAACTGGCGAAGAAGCAATTTGTCGTCGCCTCCAGTATTGCCGCATAATGCTCTGAATTGGGCGACGTGCTGATGTGGGTTGCCTGTTCCTTTGTAAACATGGAATTTGGGGATCGTATATCCCGGCGGGTATTTGATTTGGTCATACCAGCCCGGGTACGGTTGCCCAGTTCTGACGGCTTGGCCAGCCGCTTCACTTGCCTGATGATCTCGTATTTGCTGAGCTATGTAATCATCAAGCGCAGCTTCGGAGATCGTTTCCTCCCTTCCTGTCGACAAAGCTGGAAGAGGGTTTGATGTTTCCCCTATGTCTTCCTCGATAATTATCGGCGGGTCTTCAGCTGGAGCTTCTGGCTGGATCATCATTCCAACCATGTCTTGGAACAGGAGCGCTATTTGTTTTATATTAGCCGCTTGTTCCACGGCCTCCTTATCCTTCCTTTCTAGCACCCTTCGCAAGAACTCCATATCAGTATCCTTCTTCTGGCGCTGGTCGAACGCTGTTTTCGGACTTTCTTTTTTCCTGGTGAGTGCGGCCATTTTCGTCAGTATCTCCTGGAGCTTTTGTTGTTGCTCCTGAGATTTTGTCAATGATCGAGTTTGCGATCGATGAGCCATGGAAGCACGGCTCTTCTCTTTTCCGGAAGCCATGTAAACAGTGTGCATGATCATGCTCCCAGACTTGAGGCGTTTGGATCCATCACCCTCGGGATTTTCCACTGGCGGTGGAAGATTCTCCGGCCTTCTCTTTTTGTGGGAAGTCGAAGTCGAAAGAGCCATTATAGCAAGCGCTTGTGTGAAAGAAGTCCCTTGCTGCATGGTGGAAGTATGATTTTCCTCTTGTCGAACATTCATTTTCTTCGGTTGACGAGAGTAGTTCTTGTTGATTACAGAATCTTGGACTTTCCGCCAGACCCTGTGGATTTGGGAGGACAACCGCTGAGGGGGCTGCTCCGGCTTCGCCAGCTTTATACTTTTAGTCGATGGTGGAGATTTCTTCAACACAGCGGTTGGGGAGTTCTTCCGCACCCTCCTAAGCAGTTCAAAACTGTTCTCGGTTGGAACAGCAGTGTCAACTTCCACCATTGGAGCTGGTAAAGTAAGTCCAGAGGGGGAGTTTTCCCCAGCTTTCTTCACTCGGTGCCAGTGGCGACGTCGAGCGTGCCTTGCAGATGGGACCACCTCGGTTGTGGAAGTGGCTCCATCGTGCCCCATGCTTCAGTGAAGGGCTACTGCTGGTGCCAGCATGTCGAAGACTGACGTCCGTTGAGAGGGGACGGTCAATCTTTCGAAGGCCGACCTTCTGTTAAGGGAAGCACTTTTGATGACTTCACCCATAGTGGGAGTTGGAACATCCAATCTTGCGAAGACGGATCCTTTAATAGAAGAAGCCCCTTTAACGACTTCACATGACGGAGCTGGAATGGCTATCCGTTTCGGGAAAATCCCTTCAGGTATTGCGAGCCTCTTTGCGAGCCCATTTGAGCTTTGGCTCAGCCTGTCAAAGACTGAGGTGGCAGAATTGGACGTCTTGTTGAGTGGGGACGTGGTGGTTGCAAGGCGATTGATCAGTCGAAAATACTGCATTTTTAACACGGCAATTTCCCTATCTTTTGCACTCATCTAGAAGTGTTCGGCATTCATATTACACATATTAGCAAAACATCTCTGAAATAGCAGACTGGATGTGTTAGACTTTAAAACCGGCACTTTTAGGGAAATTGTGTGTTTATCATAGCATCGCATCATCCCTATATTGCGCAACACTTGTCTCGAGAAATTATGCAGGAAAATCCAGAAGAAAGACCAAAATTGTCATTTTGCTGATCAAACATTACGCCAACTCAAAGATCTGAGAACTGGTAGCAATATAGAGGGAAATATTAAATTCAACATATCAGAAAATGACCCAAGTGTCAGGCCCAATAAGTACCAGAAGAATGAAGCCCTGAAGCTCCAACAGAGCCGCGGAACCGTGGCGGGAGCCGGCTTGCGCCGCGGTTCCGCGGCGGCCTTGCCACGTCAGCAAGAAGTGTTTGCTTCATTATTCCTCTCTCAGTGTGTACACCTCATAATGACACTTCAAATTCCAGAATTCTCTCGAAACTTCTGCCAGATCAGCAAAGATGATTAATGAATCTAATCTTGATTAAGCTCCTAACAAACTATTTCTAGAAGCTCCCTCCTCTAATCACATCTAGAAGCTTCTCCTCAACAAACTTTTGGAGGGAAATTCAAATCTCCTCTAACTAACTTTTGGAGGGAAATTCAAAATTCAAATCCTAGATCTAGGGTTTGGAGGGCTATAAATAGGAGCCTAGATCTAAGGGTTGAGGTTGTTCATTAGTTCCTTAATCTTTACTCTCCCATCTTCTTCCACAAGTTGAGTGATACGACTTGTGCGAAACCCTAACCCTAATTCCAATCCAAATTCAAGATCCCGAGTACCAATCAAGCAAGAAGCCCTTCAACCTTTTAGGAGTGGAGCCGATCTTCAATCAGGCAAGTGATCCAAGCCGATCCGCGATTCAAGGAGACGAGCGAAGCCAAATCAACGATCGAGTTCTTCCTCTTGTAGTTCTTGAGCGATTGTAACGAAATTGTTGATATAAATAAAAAGTGAAATTCTTTAATCTTGCTTTCTTTTAATTCTTGCATCATGATTAGATCTCAATTTGTGATTGTGCTTCTTGTTGTGATGTTTGAGTAAAACTCCGCTCATAAAGGAGTTGAGACGATCAATAGATTGATGATTATTTAGATCATTTTACAATTCTTAAATCCTATAACGATTATAAATTCTAGTGAATCAAATGATTAATGACCTAATTTCGAGATGATCCTTTCTTGATTGTGTTCACTTGAAACTAGGGAACAACGATTGATCATTTGATTAACTAGAAGCTAGAATTTGAATGAGATTCATCGAAAGGATAAAGGATAAAGATGAGGAAAACCTAGGTTCTTCGCAAGATCCTTAACCTCGACGAATTATCATCGATCTAGTATCAATTCGCTAAAGGATAAGAACATGAAATCATTAGATCTCATCACATCTATAGATCCGATCGATTCCTACGAGCCTCATTTATATTCTTGATATTTGGTTGGAAAAATCATCAAACTCTCAATTCTTGATTCTATCTTTTTCTTGTTATTAGATCTAGATTTTCTAATTCTTGAAGTTCAACTATAAATCATGAATTGTTTTCTTTTCTTTTCCCTAAAATTTCGACTCATCTAATTCGAAAGACGAACGATTACACTTTCCCTATGGACGATCCGCACTTACTAACGCGCTACATTCGAAACCGTTATTGATTGCGGTCAAAATATTTTTGGTTGTGATTTCTACATAATTTTCTAAACATACACAATCCGAAATCTTATTCAATCAAATGGCGCCGTTGCCGGGGATAGTGCGCTAATTGTTCGTCTTTTGAAATTTGAGTTGAAAAGTTTATTCCATTACAATTTTTTAGATCAAAATTCGCGCAAACACTAATACGTGTTGTTGTGATTTGATTGCGAGAAAATCTGGAATCATTGGAGCTTGGATAAAATTTTTGTGAATATTCCAGAGAGGTCAGGAGACAATTAGGAACAGTACCAAAAATTTCAGTGCAGTGATCACCTCAAGGGACCGCGATTCCGCGGCATTAGCGCTCATTTGCGGCGGATCCGCCGCGTGCTGACGTCATCCCTGCACCAAAATTTCTCAGGTATCTTCTAACTTTCTTATCTTCTCCTAAATCTACTCCAATTAACATTTTATGCAGGTTTCTTTGCAATAATCGCAGCGCCGCGCAAAAAGAAAAATTAAAATTTATGCATGTTTTGATTTTTGGTTGTTTGCATATTAATACGGAAATTAAGGGGCACGACCAAATCCAGATTAGGTGGGGAGTTCATTACCCTTCCTAGGCCCCAAAAATCACAAACCTGCATCCGCATTACCCTCATTAACTAAAAAATATCTAGAGATGACTCTAAGGACCGTCGCGCTCACTTAGGACAGAAGAAGGCCGTGGGTAATTCATTGCTTATCCGCGTTTCTTTTGTGGTGTCTAAGGCAAGTGTGTCGAAGGCTACTGGTTACTTAATTAGGCCCACTACTTACATAGTGGAGAACCTCCCACTTACCTGGCACTTACCTGGCCATAGGAGAGACAAAGAGGCAGTGGAGGATTTATCCTGCGACTTGTCTTTTGGCAGTTAGGAGCGGTCTAGAGCCGGACCTAGGTGACCACTAGATTTTAGGGTATTTTGTGTTGCATTTGTTGTGATCGCATCATTTTTTCAAAAATCCGTATATTTTCAAAACAAACACCAATCACATTCACTCCCCTAATTAAATCACGCTGCCACTTGTACTAACCCTTTTTAGTGCAAGATAGGCTGGACAACAGGATTCTAGTGCCTGTTTAGTCCGCGTACTTTCGATCGACCCAAAAGTCGGTATTTCTATATTTACCCTTTCTTTTCCCACCACCACACCCACATCGATGGATCCGTCTCCATCGAATCTCTTTACCGCTACCCTGCCGCCGTCCGTTGGTGCGCAGAATCCACCTCGCATCTCTCTCCAAGAAAGGTGTTATCCT
This sequence comes from Agapanthus africanus, assembly GCA_030015575.1. Taxonomy (NCBI): domain Eukaryota; kingdom Viridiplantae; phylum Streptophyta; class Magnoliopsida; order Asparagales; family Amaryllidaceae; genus Agapanthus; species Agapanthus africanus. The sequence goes on along the minus strand of JASDDO010000019.1, from coordinate 397,910,695 downwards.
ACACGAGGTTCCCTTTCCTCCTGTCTCTCCATTCCACCAGCCAACGGGGAAAATTTTCAAATAAAACCCCAATACATCAACCTTCTACCAAAATTTCACGGTCTCGAGACTTAGGACGCATACGTGTTTATCACGAAATTTGAAAATGTATGCGCAATGATGGGTACCTCACAGCTTTCTATGGATGCTATGCATCTACGTCTTCTCCCATTCACCTTGTGCGATATAGCCGAGAAGTGGCTGTATAACACTACCGCACATTCCATTTCAAATTAGGAAGAATTCATCAAAGCATTCCTTAAGAAATTCTACCCAAATCATAAAACAGCTCGAGTCCGTAGCGAAATATATCAATTCACCCAGCTTCCAAATAAAACATTTTCACAATGTCTTGAACGCTTTAAGGATCTGTTAGTCCAATGTCCTCATCACGGAATCCCCAAATGGGAACTATGCCGAATCATTTATGAGGGCATTAATCCTAACACAAAATAGACCCTTGAATCCATGTGTCAAGGCAACTTCATGACCAAAGATGATTGGGAAGCCTGGAAATTTCTAGAAGATTTCGCTGAAAAATCTTTACAGTGGGAGGGTGTGAGTCAATCGTCTAGGGATGGCAATGATATTTCCATAGGAGTTAGAGCTGACATTGCAGCTATACACAAGAAACTCGAGACTATGGAAAACAATTTTTTAGCCGCCACCCTAAATCAAATGTCACTCTCCAAAACTGTATGTGGATCTTGTTCTGATCCTTCTCATTTGACGGAAGAATGTCCACAAAATTCTCCGTTTCAAGGTCATATCAATTCTGCCTTTCAAAGACCTAGAAACGATCCATCTTCTTCCACTTATAATCAGGGTTGGAGGAATCACCCTAATTTTGCTTGGAACCAATCATAATCTCAAAACACGGTTCCAACCCAACACAATTTCCAAAGGGTCTCTCCACCACAACAGCAACCACAACTTCAATTGAGTCAGCACCCCTTCCAATCATAAAACTTCCAAAATCCGGCCAACACTTTTGCCCCACATGAAAACTCTTTTCAATTGACCGGTACAGATAATACCTCTGCACTAGCACAAACCTTGGATACTTTCATGAAACAATCCATCCAAGGGACGATAAGTTCGCAATCTTCCATCGAGAATGTGATGAAGATTATTGTCTCTCAAAATGAGAATATCAAATCGATGGAAGAACAAATTGCACAACTAAAAGCCGAAATGCGTGCAAGAGAGAAAGGGAATCTTCCAGCTCAACCTTTACCCAATCCTGGCTATTCACATCCTGTGAATGAAATCACGTTGAGATCTGGAAGAGTGCTTGACAATCACGTTGGGGAAGAGTTTGATGACACCGATAAATCAATCAATGATACCCCGGCTGAAACCTTTTCTTCCACTTCTACTTCTAATTCTGACCCCAGTTCTTCTACCCCACCACTTTTCTGCGAGCCTATTCTTCGTTTCCCAAAAGGCTCGCCACCTCAGTCCACCTCTTCTAGTCTACCACAGACGATCCCCACTTTTATTCTGGGATCAGGTCCACACACACTTCCTTCTCCTATGATGGACCCAACGCTTATTGCTAAAGCACCTTATCCTAATCGGTTAAGGGCTAACACATCGAGTCCACATATGGAGAAGATCATGGACATTTTTAAGCAAGTTAACATCAACATCCCTCTCCTAGATGCTATCCAACAAGTTCCGTCCTATGCGAAAACTCTTAAGAACTTGTGCGCTAGGAAGAGGAAGACTCAAGTGCCCAAGAAGATTTTTATGGCAAAGACAGTAGACACGGCTTTCCCCCAGCAATTACCGAGGAAACGTAAGGATCCTGGATATCCTACTATTTCCATTTCTATTGGGCAAAAACACATTAACCGTGCTCTACTAGACCTTGGCGCTAGTGTTAACTTGCTTCCATACTCGGTTTACGATCAACTAGGTATCGGAGAGTTGAAGCCAACCCATTGCACTCTCCAGATGGCTGACCGATCAATCACCAAACCTAGGGGTGAACTGGAGGATGTGTTAATAAAAATCGGGGAATTTATATTCCCTGTGGACTTTATTGTAATTGATACACAGCCTGTAACGAACCCACGGAATCAAATTCCGGTGATTTTAGGTCGCCCCTTTTTGGCCACTTCCAATGCAATAATCAACTGTCGTAATGGTTCTATGACCCTATCTTTCGGGAATAGGTCAATAGAGCTGAACATTTACAAGTTGGGAATTGTACCCTCCGAACCTACTACTCAAGTCTATTCTGTCGACTTAATGGATGTCGACAGCAGCGAATTTGATGATCTTCCTGATACCGATCTTGACTCTTTTCATACGTTATTGTTTGACCCAACTATGTATCATACACATACGGACTCTTCCACTGAGATGTCCGGGTCAACAATTAACACAGATTATGAACTGCTTTTAGAGTCTGAAGATCACCCCGCACTTTGTGATGACATTATTCATCGGGGTATTGATGGAACTTTTGAGGAGATCTTCGCTGATGAACTCGCATTTTTGAATGACACAGGTGTTGAGATGAATCATCTCCCAATCAATCAAATTGAACCTCCACCCCTTCTTCTGAACTGTAAAAAGAATGCGAGTAATCTATTACATTCACTGCATCGTCTCTCCAAAATGAGACGCACACACACTCTCTTCCACCACTTAACCTTTCCCCACTTCTTCTTCCACCAACCAGAGCACTGCATTGATAAAAATTTTGAATGGTTGGTGTTGACGTTCGGTCTTTGCAAAGCTTGGCATCGACCAATGATTTTTGACCCCCTCATGTGATTTTCAAAGCTTAACATTGCATAACTCAAGTTTGGGGGGGTATGATCGGGCTCCTGAAAAGAAAATTTTTACAAAATTTTGAGCCAAAAATAAGTTTGGGGGAGGATCTTCACTTAAATATTTTGCCCCCACTAATAAATCCCTCCCAAGTGTACAGGTTTTTCGAGATTTAGCAGATGGCAACAGTGAGGACACTATTGAAAACAAGTTTGGGGGAGGTTTGTGCTTATTTTCGCATCATTTGCATCATCATTTGCATAAGCACAAAACATTTTTGAAAACCTATAAAAATTTAAAAAAATTTCAAAATTATAAAAAGATTTTTGTACATAAATAAGATAATAAAAGATTAGATAGTGAAAAATTACATCCATGAGATTAGAAAAATTTAAGAAAACTAAGAAAATTAGAAGTTTTCTTATACGAACTAGTAATAAGTAGTTATGAGCCGTTGTCCCAAGGGTTAGTAAGATGAAGGAAGTCACTAATTTGAGGATAAAAATAAGTCTGAAAAATAGTTTCTATTCTGGAAGCCAAAGATTTTGAACGTTGATACCCAGCTATTCGTACTTACACACGTCTTGAAGCCTGGGATAGTAGAGGATACCTTGAAATGCTCGTCTTAAACCCAATGTATGAAGGAAATAAAATAGAAAAAATGAAGAAAATATAAAATGGTGAAAAAAAATGGACACTGGTTTTGTTATCACCGAGGGCAATTAAAAATATATAGCGAGAGTGCCACTTCACCTAGTGCCCTAAGGCCAACTGGTCTGGGAGTCACTACTATGCCTGAGGTGGTGCAAGACGAGAAAAATACACCAAATAAGCAAGCACATGAGTAATCGGTCGGTTAGTACCTCAAGAAGTATTAATGGTCGCATGAAAGTGTGTGGGCAATCCTAATATTCATTAATTAAAAAGTACTGAGGCTGATGAGCAAGAGTATGATAGCTTGAATTGAATTCTCCGGGTGTAGGGATGTCCTTTACACACACGCAAGGTGATATGATCGATGTTTTGGAAGAAAGATAGGAATGAAGAATAAGACGATGTTTTATTGAGGGAGGACGTGATTTCTAACATCTTTTCATGACCATTAAGATAGGGCTCATGACAACCGAAAAGCTAGCTTAGTTGGAAACCCTAATTTTCAAGGCTTTTCTTTTACAATTCTTATCTTTAAATGTAATATTCATGATCTTCCTTTTATTATTGGATTTTGTGGGTGCAGTTCTCTGAAAACCCTCAGGAGACAACACTCCTCCTACTAGGGACACCTAAAGGTTTAAAGGCTTGTTGCACGTGCTCAGTGCAACGAAAGTGTGCAGGTTAGTTTTTCTCTTTCTTTATTTTCTCCTTCTCTTTGTTAATAAAACAGTTCGCTCGAGACGATCGAAAACAAGTTTGGGGGAATTTGATCTGTCAAAAATACTGCATTTTTAACACGGCAATTTCCCTATCTTTTGCACTCATCTAGATGTGTTCGGCATTCATATTACACATATTAGCAAAATATCTCTGAAATACCAGATTGGATGTGTTAAACTTTAAAACCGGCACTTTTAGGGAAATTGTGTGTTTATCATGGTATCGCATCATCCCTATATTGTGCAACACTTGTCTTGAGAAATTATGCAGGAAAATCCAGAAGAAAGGCCAAAATTGTCATTTTGCTGATCAAACATTACGCCAACTCAAAGGTCTGAGAACTGGTAGCCATATAGAGGGAAATATTAAATTCAACATATCAGAAAATGGCCCAAGTGTCAGGCCCAATAAGTACTAAAAGAATGAAGCCGTGAAGCTCCAACAGAGCCGCGGAACCGCGGCGGGAGCCGGCTTGCGCCGCGGTTCCGCGGCGGCCTTGCCACGTCAGCAAGAAGTGTTTGCTTCATTATTCCTCTCTCAGTGTGTACACCTCATAATGACACTTCAAATTCCAGAATTCTCTCGAAACTTCTGCCAGATCAGCAAAGATGATTAATGAAGCTAATCTTGATTAAGCTCCTAACAAACTATTTCTAGAAGCTCCCTCCTAACTAATTACATCTAGAAGCTTCTCCTCAACAAACTTTTGGAGGGAAATTCAAATCTCCTCTAACTAACTTTTGGAGGGAAATTCAAAATTCAAATCCTAGATCTAGGGTTTGGAGGGCTATAAATAGGAGCCTAGATCTAAGGGTTGAGGTTGTTCATTAGTTCCTTAATCTTTACTCTCCCATCTTCTTCCACAAGTTGAGTGACACGACTTGTGCAAAACCCTAACCCTAATTCCAATCCAAATTCAAGATCCCGAGTACCAATTAAGCGAGAAGCCCTTCAACCTTTTAGGAGCGGAGCCGATCTTCAATCGGGCAAGTGATCTAAGACGATCCGCGACTCAAGAAGACGAGCGAAGCCAAATCAACGATCGAGTTCTTCCTCTTGTAGTTCTTGAGCGATTGTAACGAAATTGTTGATATAAATAAAATGTGAAATTCTTTAATCTTGCTTTCTTTTAATTCTTGCATCATGATTAGATCTCAATTTGTGATTGTGGTTCTTGTTATGATGTTTGAGTAAAACTCCGCTCGTAAAGGAGTCGAGACGATCAATAGAATGATGATGATTTAAATCTTTTTACAATTCTTAAATCCTATAACGATTGTAAATTCTAGTGAATCAAATGATTAATGACCTAGTTTCGAGATGATCCTTTCTTGATTGTGTTCACTTGAAACTAGGGAACAACGATTGATCATTTGATTAACTAGAAGCTAAAATTTGAATGAGATTCATTGAAAGGATAAAAGATAAAGACGAGGAAAACCTAGCTTCTTCATAAGATCCTTAATCTCGACGAATTATCGTCGATCTAGTATCAATTCGCTAAAGGATAAGAACATGAAATCATTAGATCTCATCACATATATAGATCTGATCGATTCCTACGAGCCTCATTTAGATTCTTGATATTTGGTTGGAAAAATCATCAAACTCTCAATTCTTGATTCTATCTTTTTCTTGTTATTAGATCTAGATTTTCTAATTCTTGAACTTCAACTATAAATCATGAATTGTTTTCTTTTCTTTTCCCTAAAATTTCGACTCATCTAATTCGAAAGACGAACGATTACACTTTCCCTGTGGACGATCCGCACTTACTAACGCGCTACATTCGACACCGTTATTGATTGCGGTCAAAATATTTTTGGTTGTGATTTTTACATAATTTTCTAAACATACACAATCCGAAATCTTATTCAATCAGCGATCGAAGACCGACTTCTTTGGAGCTTCCTGTGATGGCATTGGGGCGCTGAAACTCGCTGGTGGGAGCATGGTGTAAGGTTTGTGTAGCACCCTATGAAGAGTTTTGAAGCATCACATGTCTCAAAGTATGTATTTTTATGGTGCTAAACGAACATGCAAAGGAATCGATCCTCGAAAATTAGGGTTTCGAAACTTTAAGCTAATAAAAATTAGGGTTTGAAGGCTACAACCTTTGTAGCTCCCCTTTTGCTTGACTCCTTAGTCTCTAGGGTGTTGGAAGAAGGTCCACTTGTAGTCCTCTTTCGTCCACGACGATCCACCCGAAGTTTCCCGTCCAAGCTTGCAACTTTGGAAAAGCAAAGAGAACACTCTAATCAAGTTGGCTAGACTTGAGTAGAATGATGTTGTGGCTAAGGATCTCACTTCAAAAACCTTTCTTTATTTGTGTTTAACTCACTAGAAAAAACTAAAGAGGAAAAAGATGAAGGAGGATGAAGATGGTGGCTATTTTTAACAAGAGGTAAAAAGATAACCCTTAGTTGCAAAGAAATGAAATATAACCTATTATATTTTATTCCTTCTTGCTTTCAACCATGATTAAATGATGGATAGTTAATTTAACTTGGGTTTTAAATGATAAAGAGAAGGATAACCCTAGGTTAGTGGTAGTTGAGCATGGTTAGGTCAAAGGAAGAATGTAGAAGCTAGAATGATTATCCTTTCCTTTTCATTTTCTTTTAAATCCAAAATCAAATAATAATCCATTATTTAATCCATGGTGTGAGTCTTATATTGCCACCATTTCCATATGCTAACAACCATGATGGATGGGTGTATGTATGTATGCATGTATGCACATCCACATGTGCATGAAACTAGAATGAAAGAAAGAAACACATGCATGCTTACATACATCCATCATCTACTAGAAAGGTTTCAAGTGAGAAAACTAATGGTTAAATGATAAATCAACACTTGATTCATCAATCCGGCCATATCACATATGACCCCACCAAAAGCAAGCCTCCCGATCAATGTTCGGTATTATATACGCACATTTCAATCGGGTGCATGCGCATATCGCATACGCGCACCACAACGTTTCGCCTGGACTGGGTAACTCCTTTGTGGGACTCTAAGACTCGTCAATACGCCGGCAGAGGGTGATGATCATATCAGGTACCCTCAAGCTGCAAGCAGTCAGCTAAACGTAACGGCCACCCGGGTATTGAGCGATCAGAAGAAAACAAGCGAACCTGCTACAACTCCCGTCGAGCCAACCGGCAACACTACCGCACAGTCCTGTCTCTTCGTCAGATATGCTGCATATCGAGCCTAGGGATGGTCACGTCGACCCCAATAACTCAATAAGTCGTGCCGGTCAATGGTCTATAACAGATCGAGAACCTACTAATAACACTTATCAGCAAATCTCAGCAGCCCTGGCCAGGGACTTGCTGTTATAACCAGTCGGGCACAGCACAGCATCAACTCCCAATACCGGGAGAGACGAAACCCCTCCTATCGCTCATTGCCTTCGTGTGTCTCGGGACTGTACCCAACGGCCACCTGTTTGCATGACTCAGTAGAGCCATGGTAGGGTGGCAATCAAAGTACAGTGGGAGAACACACAAGACTCCATGACGATCTCGGGTCTACAGACTAACCTGTACCAGTGTCACCTGAGAACTGCTATCCGACGATAGATATAATTCCATATAGGAGTTCTCGGTGAGTCCGTCCAGTGTACCCAGTCAGCACTGAGCACCCGTATATGATCATGATGTGAAACATCGATGAATGTGGGAACATCCATCGCCCATCACATGGGTCTAGTATCATATACGCTAGTCTACTCTGGTATATCGATGCCCCGTCTCGATACACCTCCGACTAGAGACATTTCAGGATATGCTTATAGACTACAAATGTCCCACTAGTATGATCTCTATCATAATCAGAGTAGTCAAGCCGATATCCTCAGGGCTTTATCAGCATGTATGAATGAATAAAAGCATGATCAAATCAACATGTCAGATAAAGAAGAACCAGATAGCATACTATCATGTCGAGCAAGAATGCATACTGAATATATATACATGTATAGATACATCCACTATCATATAACAGTCTCCCACTTGCACTAAGGCCAGTTATTGGCGTATCTCATACCTAACATCTCAAAAAGTCGCTCATGCTGCGGCTGAGGGAGGGCCTTGGTGAATGGATCCGCGGCGTTGTTCTTTGTGTCTACTCTCTTAATCTCGATCTCGCGGCGATCTACAATCTCCCGGATCAAATGAAAGCGCCTCAGGATGTGTCTGGACCGCTGATGGGATCTGGGCTCCTTGGCTAACGCCATCGCCCCATTATTGTCACAATACAAAGGTATTGGATCAATAATGGTTGGAACTACTCCTAGCTCCGAGACGAACTTCTTCATCCAGACGGCTTCCTTGGCGGTATCATTTGCAGCAATGTACTCAGCCTCCATCGTAGAGTCTGCAACGGTATCCTGTTTGAAACTCTTCCAACTTACCGCCCCTCCATTGAGGGTAAATACAAACCCTGAGATAGATTTGCTGTCATCCTTATCGCTCTGGAAGCTCGAATCGGTAAATGCCTCCATTTGGAGATCTGTATTACCATACACCAAGAACAATTCTTTAGTCCTTCATAAGTACTTAAGAATGTTCTTCACAGCTGTCCAGTGGTTCTCCCCTGGGTTGGATTGATACCTGCTTACAACACTGAGTGCATAAGCTACATCTGGGCGTGTACATAACATCGCATACATTATAGATCCTACTGCCGAAGCATAGGGTATAATGCTCATGCGAGCTCTCTCTTCATCGGTCTTTGGACAAGAATCCTTGGAGAGAGTGACTCCATGGCAAGCGGGTAAGGCACCCCGCTTGGAGTCTTCCATACTAAACCTTTTTAGGATGGTGTTGATGTACCTGGTTTGGGACAATCCCAATAACTTTTTGGATCTATCCCTATAGATCCTTATGCCCAGGATGTATGTGGCATCACCCAGGTCCTTCATGGAGAACCTCAGTGATAAGAATGATTTGACCGACTGTAGCATAGGAATATCATTTCCTATCAGAAGAATGTCATCCACGTACAATACGAGGAATGTGACAGCTCTTCCTACACCCTTCTTATAAACACAAGGTTCATCTGGATTTTTGATGAAATCAAACTCTTTGATAACATCATCGAAACAGATGTTCCAACTCCGAGATGCCTGCTTTAACCCATATATGGATTTAAGCAGTCTACATGCTTTCTCGCTGCTCCCACTGTCAATGAAGCCCTCTGGCTGATCCATATAAACGCATTCCTCTAAATCTCCATTTAGAAATGCTGTTTTAACGTCCATCTGCCAGATTTCATAGTCGTAGTGAGCAGCAATAGCAAGTAGGATCCGAATGGATTTAAGCATGGCTACGGGTGAAAAAGTTTTGTCATAGTCCAAACCTGGTCTTTGACGAAAACCTTTCGCCACAAGTCTTGCCTTATAGGTCTCTACCTGCCCATCCACACCAATCTTTCTTTTAAAGATCCATTTGCACCCTACAGGTTTTACCCCAGGGGGTACAACGTCCAAAGTCCATACTTTGTTGGTGTACATAGACTCCATTTCGGATCTCATGGCATCCAGCCACTTCACAGAGTCACCACTCGTGATAGCTTGCTGAAAACTGGTAGGATCATCATCATCCATGATGCAATCTTCTCTGTCACCATCAATGAGGAAACCGTAGTACCTCTCCGGTGGGCGAGAAGTCCTACCAGACCTCCGGAGTGGCCGAGGTTCTTCAGTTTCTGTTGCAACAGCCGGTTCAACTAAATCGTCATTTATAGTTTGTGTCTCCAGAACCTCTTCTAGATCTACCATCTTGCCATCATCTTTATCTGTGAAAAACTCTTTTTCCAAGAATGTGGCATACTGAGAAACAAACACTTTTTGTTCCTCTTTGTGGTAGAACAGATATCCATATGAATTCTTTGGATATCCCACAAAGTTACACATGACTGACCGTGTCTCGAGTTTTTCCGGATTCTGCTTTTTAACATAGGCCGGGCAACCCCAAAACTTAATTCTCTTAAGAGATGGTCTCTTCCCATTCCATATCTCATATGGCGTGGTAGACACGGCTTTGGTTGGAACCCTGTTTAGTAGAAACGCTGCAGTCTCCAATGCATGCCCCCAAAACGAGACTGGTAACTCAGCGTCACTCATCATGGACCGAACCATATCTAATAGGGTCCTATTCCGTCTTTCTGACACACCATTGTGCTGTGGTGTGTAAGGAGGAGTGAGCTGAGAGAGAATCCCATTCTCTTTTAGCAAGTTTGCAAATTCTGTACTGAGATACTCTCCACCTCGATCTGATCGAAGCATCTTAATACTCAAGCCGGTTTGTTTTTCTACTTCTTGTTTATATTCAATGAATTTCTCGAAAGCGTCGGACTTGTGTTTTAATAAAAAAACATGACCGAATCTTTAGAAATCGTCAGTGAATGTAATGAAGTATGAAAAACCGCCTCTAGCCTGTGTAGACATTGGCCCACATACATCACTATGTATGAGGCCCAGGAGCTGAGTAGCTCTGTCTCCGTGTCCGGTAAACGAAGTTTTGGTCATTTTACCCTTGATACAAGACTGACAAGTCGCATAAGATTTATATTCAAAAGAATTTAAATATCCATCTTTGTGTAACTTGTTTAGTCTTGTTTCGTTAATATGACCAAGTCTACAGTGCCAAAGAAAAGCTTCATTCAATTCTGAAAGTTTTCTTTTATTAGTGTGCTGTATACTGAAAACTGTGTGTTGATTTAGGACATATATTCCGTTATTAAGCGTACCATACCCAACCAACATTTGATTCAGGTGAATGTTCATAATATTGTTTTGCAATACAAAATTATATCCTTCATTGTCCAACAAAGAAACGGATATTATATTACATAGTATACTTGGTACAAAATAACATGGATTCAAAATCAAAATACATCCAGATGGCAACCCCAAGTGATACTCTCCCACTGCGACTGTATGTACATTGGAACCATTTCCAACGCGGAGAGTATGGTCACCTGTCTTCAAAACCTTGCTATTTCTCAGCCCCTGCATAGAATTGCAAATGTGAGAACCTGAACCGGTATCCAATACCCAGGAAGCAGAGTTTATAGAAAAACAGTTTTCAGTCACAAACGCACCTGAAGCAGAAGCATCACCATGCTTCTTCTTGAGACTTAGGTACTCCGTGCAATTGCGCTTCCAAAGTCCTGTCTTGTGGCAATGAAAACACTCGCCTTTCCACGGGTCTCCAGCTTTGGACTTTCCCTTTCCCTTCACCTTTTTAACTCCGCCCTTAGGATTAGTGGGTTTCTTCTTTTTCTTTCCCTTGGCCTTGGCTTTCGGGCGAGAAGAGGAAGACTGTCCAATAGTCATAACGGGAGTTTTTGCTAACTTCATAGTGCTCTCTGCACTCCTTAACATATTAAGGAGTTCAGGGAGGTCCTTCTCCATGCCATGCATGTTGAAGTTCACTATGAACTGAGCAAAGGTGGAGGGGAGGGACTGCAGAATAATATCTATATATTGTTCATTGTTCATTGTCCATCCAAGGTCCTCAAGCTCTTCTATAAGAGCTATCATCTTCAGAACATGGTCTCCTACTGGTGTGCCAGGGGCAATTCGCATCTGAAACAATTTCTTTGATGCTTCGTATCGTAATACGCGGGATTGCTCCCCATACAACTCCTTTGTATGGAGCAATATACCGTGAATGTCCATGTCCTCGTGCTGCTTTTGATGTGTGTTATCCATCGATGCAAGCGCGAGGCATGTGGCCGTGGCACAGTCAGCGTCCCATGTCTTGCGGACTTCAATGTCCGCAACTGAGGATTTTGGACCAGGGACGGGCGGGGCTGAAGCCGTGAGGACATATGATACTTTATCATAAGTCAAGGCGATTTTCAGATTCCTCAGCCAGTCTTTATAGTTGGTCCCATTCAGTTTGTTTTTATCTAGTAGAAGCTTAAGTCCAGTCATTGGTATCTGCCATTAAGAGAGAGAAAAGAATACACTCAGTGAAAGCTCTTGCATAGATTAGATTGGTTTATTATCTTGTCTAATCGATGTTTCCCACTGTTTTTATCGAGTTTATCTTTCAAACCTTAAAAAAGAAAAACTAGCCAGGATTAATTACAGTCTACAACTTCGCTAACCGTTCAGCCAGGCCAGTGTCGGTACTTTGAGGGAGGTTCCCCGTGCTTTCGCACGGACCTAATTAGAGTAAACCTCGTTTTCCCAGAGGCGGAGCCCCGTTAACACCTTTCTAGACACCTAATGAGTTAGCTAATTGTAAACTGTAAAACTCTCCTAGGAGCAACTGTTGCCCATAGTGGGATCGGGATCCAACCATCACATGGAAGGTATGCAATCTCATTGCAAATTTCAACACTTGAAATTCCCGATGTAATTTTTACCCCTAGTACTTATGACCTTAACTATGGTCAACAAATCATAAGTACCAGTCAAGTTCTACCCGTCATTTTTTGATCAATTAGACCCACCCATATGACCCTTAACTATGGTCAACAAAGTCGCATGAATGTCCTAATCAATCTGCATCATATGCAGTGTAGGAAGACATCACTTAGCTACCGTACACTACGCCTTAACTAAAGTCAACAAACGTAGCACGAATACTAAGTACTCTACTTCCTAAAATGACGGAGGGTTGCGAATGATTTTTAAGAAAATCTTTAACGCTTTGAACTTGATATCGTTGTAGAATCAAATGGTTTTCAAAAGGAGTGTCTTAATCTCCGCAGTTTTGAAATATAGCTTTTTCATAAATAGCCGAGTGGTTTTCAAATCCGATTCTACAACATCTTTTTAGGTTTATTTTCTTTACATTAATCATATTAATGTAATCCCATCATTTAAGTCCTTAAGCCAGTCACAGAAAAGAAACGAAAATAACACATACGCTTATGCCATCCGCATTCGCCGCAATGTTCCGTTATGCACCGTTAGGTTACTTAACTAACGGCATACCGGGACGGGACTAGCGCGGGTGTAAAACATAAGCAACGTCTACTATATATCATATATATAATATGTCATTCGTCTCAGATATAACAGAACACAGGCAGTAGAAACATAGATATAACGTGGGATATCCTAGGACGTCCGTATTTAGTATTTAGCCAGAATAGAAAATACGGATTCCACAGTCACGATGAATAGCCAAGCCCACACCCTGGACCCCTATGAGAGCAGCAAGTGACCCTACCAATCCTGGAGTTTAGGAGACCCGGTCTCGACTTCTCGAGATGGCCTCCCACTGAACCCCAGAACCCGGTCACCTGTGCTCCCCTCCTTGGGTCCATCCTAATGCGGAAAAGTAAATAATATACAACACTGGCGACACAACCTCAACCCGGAAGTTCCCCAAATAAAAGAATATTACATTACATTTGAATTTACATGAATGAAAATATAAAACTCTCATCTCACAAAAAACCCCCGGCTATTCGATCGCGACAATCCTGCACATCATATCTCAGCAACACATAATATCTCATATCATCAACGTAAGTAAGTATGCATACCCCAATTGTCGTTGATGTATAGCAACGAAACCGGCGATATCGTACATACTACACTTACGGTCACAGAAAAGAAAGTGTAAAACTGCAATATATGGAATCCACATTCTCTTTAGACATCTCAAATGCAAAATATCACATATTCCGTATTTCATGTCTAGTAATATGAATTCCACACATTGCATCACATTCCGGATAAACAGACAGTATCGAAGTTTTCGAACGAACGATCAAATACCCAGGATTCACTAAAGCCCAACACTTGAGCAGAGTTCAAACACCTGGAGTGTGACACAGTAGTAGCGGTCCAGCCGTAGAAGGGTCAAGCCAACGCCTCACATGTGGCACGCCGTACTGCCCCAAACCCTAAGGTTCAAAGGGCAGTTCAAGACGGTCACATAATCGAGTTAAGGTTTGTTGTCTTCTAGAGGGACCACCACAAAAAGACTTGCACGTATCTCCAAAGTATTTAAACCCCGTGAATAATGAGCAAATGATACTCGTTCAAACAATTCAATACTTTCTAATTTACCCGGAATGTGATACCAATGTAAGGTTTGTGTAGCACCCTATGAAGAGTTTTGAAGCATCACATGTCTCAAAGTATGTATTTTTATGGTGCTAAACAAACATGCAAAGGAATCGATCCTAGAAAATTAGGGTTTCGAAACTTTAAGCTAATAAAAATTAGGGTTTGAAGGCTACAACCTTTGTAGCTCCCCTTTTGCTTGACTCCTTAGTCTCTAGGGTGTTGGAAGAAGGTCCACTTGTAGTCCTCTTTCGTCCACGACGATCCACCCTAAGTTTCCCGTCCAAGCTTACAACTTTGGAAATGCAAAGAGAACACTCTAATCAAGTTGGCTAGACTTGAGTAGAATGATGTTGTGGCTAAGGATCTCACTTCAAAAACCTTTCTTTATTTGTGTTTAACTCACTAGAAAAAACCAGAGAGGAAAAAGATGAAGGAGGATGAAGATGGTGGCTATTTTTAACAAGAGGTAAAAAGATAACCCTTAGTTGCAAAGAAATGAAATATAACCTTTTATATTTTATTCCTTCTTACTTTCAACCATGATTAAATGATGGATAGTTAATTTAACTTGGGTTTTAAATGATAAAGAGAAGGATAACCCTAGGTTAGTGGTAGTTGAGCATGGTTAGGTCAAAGGAAGAATGTAGAAGCTAGAATGATTATCCTTTCATTTTCATTTTCTTTTAAATCCAAAATCAAATAATAATCCATTATTTAATCCATGGTGTGAGTCTTATATTGCCACCATTTCCATATGCTAACAACCATGATGGATGGGTGTATGTATGTATGCATGTATGCACATCCACATGTGCATGAAACTAGAATGAAAGAAAGAAACACATGCATGCTTACATACATCCATCATATACTAGAAAGGTTTCAAGTGAGAAAACTAATGGTTAAATGATAAATCAACACTTGATTCATCAATCCGGCCATATCACATATGACCCCACCAAAAGCAAGCCGCCCGATCAATGTTCGGTATCATATACGCACATTTCAATCGGGTGCATGCGCATATCGCATACGCGCACCACAACGTTTCGCCTGGACTGGGTAACTCCTTTGTGGGACTCTAAGACTCGTCATTACGCCGGCAGAGGGTGATGATCATATCAGGTACCCTCAAGCCGCAAGCGGTCAGCTAAACGTAACGGCCACCCGGGTATTGAGCGATCAGAAGAAAACAAGCGAACCTGCTACAACTCCCGTCGAGCCAACCGGCAACACTACCGTACAGTCCGGTCTCTTCGTCAGATATGCTGCATATCGAGCCTAGGGATGTGTAGGGTTGCTAGGCACGCGCACAAGGGTCTACGAGGCATCAACCATGCCCGAATAAAATTTTAGCCGTGCCGAACAACCCGAATACGGAACTTTAAACTAGAGATTAGGCGAAAACAAGCATGCTAAACACTTTAACACTAAGTGAGAGGGATTACAACCTTTGTAGATCCGGTCCTTCACTTCATATGCTCCGTGTTGTGGTCCCTTCGCTGCGATCATCGGGATCCGGACTCTCGAGAGGTTCCACGAAGAGAAAGACGCAACCTTTGCTTCCGATCTTCGATACTAAGATGATCTACTTTGAAGTTTCTTTAACACAAGCTAACACTCATGAAATGATGTGAACACCTTCATCTAAATGGCAAGGGAAGATGAGGATGATGAAGTAGGATTTTTGCTCTCTTTATTTATCTTTTTCTCATATTTATTCATCACTTTGGAAAAATCAAGCAAGCTTTTTCATGAAAGAATGAAGGAAGAAGAAGAATAGTGATCCCTTTTCATTTGTGATGAATAATGAAAGGATTAATATGACAAATAATGCAACCATGGTTGACTTAACCATTGTAGAGAATTGACTAGGGTTAGGGTTTGGGTTGGGTTAAAGCATGAGTCACTTACAAATATCTTTTCCAAAACAAAAAGAAAACCTTCTAGAAACATCTAGAAAGCTTAACCCTAATCCAAACCCTAATCATGTTTAAACTCCACTAAACAAGTTGCATTAGTTATCATATCATGTTACAATATTATATATCACATATATAATATTTATCGTAACAAAATAAAATAATACAATTAACATATATCGCATATATATCAATGTATTACCCGAGTGAGAAAAAGAATCTTTTAGTGAGCAAATATTAGTTAATGCAATTTAATATATCAAATATATTATTATACATTAAATTATCAAATCAACACTTGATCCGACAATCCGGCTATATCGCATATAACCGACTAATATTTATCCGTACCGATTCATCGAATCAACACTTGATCCGATGACCCGGCTGATATCAAATATCGCGAGAATATAATACGGTATCACATATCGCATTATCCTCGGTCCCGCACATATCACATATGTGCTCCTACCCCGTTTTGCCTGAGCCAAGAAACCTCTGTGTAAGACTCTAAAGAATCGTCAATACGCCGGCAGTAGGTGATGATCATATCAATCACTCACAAGCTGCAAGCGGTCAGCTAAACGTAACAGCTACCCAGGTATTGAGCGCTCAGAAGATCAACAAGCAAGCCTGTACATTCTCCTGTGAATCCAAACAGTAACACTCCCGTACAGTCCGGCCTCGTCGTCTGATATGTCGCATATATCGCCTAGGGGTGGTAAACGTCAGACCCCAGTAGCTCGATAAGTCGTGTCGATATGAGGTCTATAACAGTTCGAGAAACTACTGATAACACTTACCAGTAAATCTCAGCAACCCTGGCCAGGGATTTCCGGTTATAGCCAATCGAACACAGCACAACATCAACTCCCTATACCGGGAGAGACGAATCCCCTCCTATCGCTCATTGCCTCCATATGATTCGGGACTGTACCCAAAAGCCACCTTTTTGCACGCCCTCTTGGACGTGGTATGATGGAAATCAAAGCATAGTGGGAATCACACAAGACTCTATGACGATCTCGGGTCAACAGACTACTCTGTACCAGTGTCACCGGAGAACTGCCATCTGACGTATGGTATAATACCATCTGGGACTTCTCGGCGAGTCCGTCCAGTGTACCCAGTCTCCACTGAGCACCCGTACACCATCCTTGATGTCAAACACCGATGGATATGGGATCATCCATCGTCCATCATATGGATCAAGATGCGTATACGCTAGTCTACTCTGGTGCATCGATGCCCTGTCTCGATACACCCACGACTAGGAACAGTTATAGGATGTACTCGTCGACTACCGTGGCCCCATTAGTATGATCTCATCATAGTCCCAGTAGTCGAGTACATATCCTAAGGGCTTTATCAACATGTAATATAGAGACAATCAGAGTACATGTTAAGATAAAGTACAACCAGATAGCATACTATCATGTCGAGCAAGAAAGTCCTCCCTATATATGTCCTAGCATCCACTACAATATACATCGTATGTACAGTAATGGCCTCTAGGGCATACATATAACTAACAATCTCCCACTTGCACTAGGGCCAACTGTTTCGCATACCCAACAATTAGCTGCGGTTGAAGTATCTCATACTCAACCATCCCATAAAAGTCTCTACTGGGAAAAAGGCCTTTGTGAATGGATCCGCGTTGTCGTCCTCTGTGTCTGCTCTCCTAACCTCGATCTCCCTGGAGATCAACCATCTCCATGATCAGGTGATACTGCCTAAGAATTATATCTGGATTTCTGATGGGACGGTAGTTCCTTGGCTAAAGCCACAACTCCATTGTCACACAATGGTAGGAACGAAGTTCATCTCATGAACTTATAAATATCCAGACTGCCTCTTTGGTAGCATCCTTGGTAACGATGTATCTTGCCTTTAATCGTCTAGTATGTCACGGTATCTAGCTTGAAACTCTTCCAACATACCGTCCCTCTACTTAGGGTATAGACAATGCCTGCGACTGACATTCAGTCGTCCTTATCAGCCTGGAACCTTTCCAGTGATTCTCCCCAGGATCGATTGATACCATCTCAGTACAACTAGTGAGTATCTTAACATCCAATTAGATCTATCTCATAGATCCAAAAACCCAGGATTTAGGAGGTATCACCTTGATCCTATATGGATAATCCTTGTGATAAGCGGAGATTGACCGTGCGTAGCATAGGAAACTTCTTCCCTATCAAGAGTATGTCATCCACGTACTCTACGAGGATCTCCACCATACTCTCTACTACCTTTTTGTATATACAAGGTTCATCTACCATTTTGATGAAGTCAAACTCTTTGACTACCATATCAAAACAGATGTTCCAACTCCGCGATGCCTGTTTTATTATATAAAACATCTTGCACACGTTTCCGCTGCTCCCACTGTCTACGAAGCCCTCTGGCTGTGTACTTATAGACGTTCTCTTCTAAAACATCACTTAGAAAAGCAGTCATGACACCCAACCACCAGATATCGTAGTCATGGTATGTAGCCGTGGCAAGTAGGATCTGGATGGACTTAAGCATAGATCCTTAGAAAAGGTTTCAACATAATCCTTACCTGGTCTATGATGCAAACCTTTAACAAGTCTAGCTTTGAAAGTCTCAACTTTTCCATGTACACCAAGTAATCTTCTCAAGATATACTTGCTCCTGATGGGGATTTAACCCTTCAGATAAAGCAACCAAAGTCCATACTTTGTTGGTGTATAAGGATTCCATCTCAGATCGATAAGCACCCAGCCATTCTTACAGAGTCCCACTCCTGATGGCCAGCTCGAAACTAGTTGGGTCATCATCTCATGATGCAATCCTCACTCCCACTGTCATAGAGAAACCGAAGTATCTCTCAGGTGGGTGAGGAACCCTACTAGATCGTCGGAGAGGCTGAGGTTTGTTGGAAACTATTGAATCCTTTGGTTCTACCAAATCATCAGCTGCATTTTGTATAGCTGGAACCTTTCCAGTTGTACATAACAGACCTTGCCTCGAGCTTGTCCGGATTTTGCTTTTAGACATAGGCCGGACAACCCCAAATCTTAACAAGCTTAAGATATAGGCTCTTCCCTTTCCATATCACATATGAAGTGGTAGGCAACTGATTTGATTTGAACCCTATTCAATAGGTATGCAGCTTCTCAAGTGCACAACTCCCTAAAGGAAATAGGAAACTCAGTAGTACTCATCATAGAGCACACCATATCACATAGGGTGCTATTGCTCTGCCCCGATACACCGACGTGCTGTGGTGTATACGGAGGTGTAATGCTGAGAAAGAATCTCATTCTCCTTTAGAATAGTCCAGGAATTCCGTGCTCAAGTATTCTCCTCCTTGATCTCATCAAAGGACATAATACTTATACCCGTATTTGGTTCTCTACTTCTAACTTATATTCTGTGAATATCTCAAAAGGTTCGGACTTGTGTTTCAACAGGAACATATGTCTGAATCTTGAGAGATTATCAGAGAATGTAATGAAGTACAAAGAACCGATCTTGGCATGTGTAGACAGGGGACTTTCATACATCAGCATGTATCAATCCCAAAAGTTCACTAACTCTTTCTCTGTTTCCAACAAACAGAGCTGTGGTCATCTTATCTTTGTGACATGACCGGCAAGTTTCACAAGATGTAAATTCAAACTAATTTAAATATGCATCTATATGTAACTTCAGCCAGTCGGGTCGCATTGATACGACCTAGTCTACAATACCTCAAGAAGGATTCATTCATTTCTGAACTCTTCCTCTTGTGTGTGTTCCGTATACTAAGAACTGTAGTTTGATTTAGAACGACAATGCTTTTAGATAACGTGCCTGAACCGATCAACTCTTGATATAGGAAATGTTCAAAACATTATCCAACAATACAAAATTATATCCTTTCTTTACTAATAAAGAGACTGACATGATTTTGTATATCAGGTTCGGTATCTAATAACATATGTTCAGAATCAATGTATTCTGGTAATACAGGGTGATAGTGACCAACAGACTTGGCTGCAACACTTGCACCGTTTTCTGTCTCATGAAACTTATCACCCGTTCTCAGTTCTTTACCTATCTGTAGCCCATGTAACAGATTACATATACGGGATCCTGATCCGGTATCACATACCCAGGACGTAAAGGATACTGAGAAACAGTTCTGTGTAATGAACACATCCGAAGATGATGCATCAACATGCACTTTCTTCGTTTGGGCGGCACGGGAAATCTGGTATTCCCCAATTTCCTGCTCTGTCTTATAACAATTATAAGTTGGAGCGGGACCAACGTTCCCCAACTCAGTATAACAAGCGGGTTCGGTCAATATATCCGTATTATTATCTTGATTAAGGCGTGATATGGTCGCTACCTGGAGAGAGAGAGAAGAAAACACTCAGCGTATGCTCTTGCAAGATTAGATTGGTTATCTAATATATCTAATCAGGATGTCTCCCACTGTTTTAGTCAAATCTTCCTTCAAACCCTAAAAGGAAAGACTAGCCGGGATTAATTACACGCTACAAGTTCGCCAATCTTTCAGCCAGGCCAGTGTCGGTACTTTGAGGGAGGTCCCCCGTGCTTTCTCAAGAACCTAATTAAAGTAAACCTCGTTTTCCCAGAGGCGTAACCCCGTTAACACCTTTCTAGACACCTACTTGATCGGCTAATTGTAATGTGTAAAACTCTCCCAGGAGTAACTCTTACTCGCAGCGGGTATCGGGATCCAACTATCTAATAGAAGGTATGCAATCTCATTGCAAATTTCAACTCTTGAAATTCCCAATAATATTTTGCCCCAAGCCTCCTATGACCTTGACAAAGGCCAACAAACCATAGGCTGCTAGTCAAGTTCAACCCGTCATTTCTTGATTGTATTAAACCCACCCGCACGGCCCTTGACAAAGGCCAACAAGGTCGCACGACTACCCTAATCCAATCTGCATCATATGCATAAGCAGATAAGTACTATTCAGCTACCGCACACTACGCCTTGACAAAGGCCAACAAACGTAGCACGAATACTAACCAGTACTTATCTGAAATGACGGAGGGCTACGACGGGTTTTTCAGAAAACCCTTTGCGTAATGAACTTGATATCGTTGTAGAATCGAGTGATTTTAAATGGAGTGTTTTTTAGGCTTTTCTAGTTTTGCTAAAGGGGTCACTCCCGGTGAAGGGATCGTCGGCCCTTTCCTCATCGAATAAGGTGCAGGATATATCATATATACCGCTGTGCAAAGCAAGAACTATAGAAGCAATCAAAAGACAAACCGAGTTTGTAGCATCTGCCAGTCATTGCTAAAGGAGTCACTCCCGGTGAAGGGATCTCGGTCCTTTCCTTATCGAATAAGGTGCAGGATGTTCTACAAGGAACACCGCGATGCAAAGCAAGAACTAAAGCTACCAGTTTTTATAAACAAGTTTCTACAACATCTTAGGTTTCTTTTATTTCATTAATCTCATTAATGAAGTCCCATTTTAATTATGCTTCACAAGCATCTCTTTTGAAACGAAATCTGCAATATAACATATATCTCATATATATAATATAAACATTCGTCTCAGGCAGTAATATAATCTCATCACAGAACATTGCAGCAGAAGAACATATATGAAATATTGGATATACTAGGACGTCCGTGTTTTCAATACGAGCCAGTATAAAACACGGATTTCACGGTCGCGATGAATAGCCAAACCCACATCCCTAGACCCCTACGAGAGCGGCAAGTAACACTGCCAATTCTAGGGTTAGGAGACCCGGTCTCGACTCCTCGAGATGGTCTCCCACTGGACCCTAGAAGCCGGTTACTTGTGCTCCCCGCCTTGGGTCTACCTAATGCGGAAAAGTAAATAATATACAACGGTGACATCTTCCGCTACCTGGAAGTGCCCCAATAAAAGAATATTACATACAAATGAATTTTACATGAATGAAAAAGAAAAAATCTCATCTCACATAAAACCCCCCGGCTATTCAAACGCGACAATCCAATATAACATATCACAGCAACACATAATATCTCATATCATCAACGTAAACCAGTATGCGTATCCCGATTGTCGTTGATGTATAGCAACGAAGCCGGCGATACACCACATACTACGCTTACGGTCACAGAAAAGAAAGTGTAAAACTATAACAGTTGGAATCCGCAACTTCCTTAGACATCGCATGCCTAACCAAATGAATTCCTTAGACATCGCATGCCTAACAATTATAAACCCCGCATTTTAGTCTCATTATCGAAAACTCTTTTCAATATCAAGTCGGGCAATTCAACAAGATTCCCGACGTCCTGATCGAATGCTCGTCGCAAACTTTAGTAGACGGCCGCACCCCCAGATGCCGTCGACGAAGTGCACCAAGGCGGAACACCGCTGCCGCGAGCACCCGAACGGATGCTTTCGACGACGGGGTTCTCCTACAGTCACTTGGTCGGGGCTAAGAGGTGTAGCTGTCTATTAAGTTTACCCGGCGAGTATCCGCGTACGCTACGTGATTGCGACGGACTTCTGATCACATCAAAATTCCGTGGCAACCGATCATCTGAGACTAAACTGCTATGTTTATAATATTCAAA
Organism: Agapanthus africanus; assembly: GCA_030015575.1. Lineage (NCBI taxonomy): Eukaryota > Viridiplantae > Streptophyta > Magnoliopsida > Asparagales > Amaryllidaceae > Agapanthus > Agapanthus africanus. Next base: position 397,887,943 of record JASDDO010000019.1, on the reverse strand, counting down.
TTAGTTATCTCATAACTACCTGTGGATTCCAAATATTGTATCACATTCCAGATAAATAGAAAAAGTTAAACTTTCCGATCGAATCATCAAGCACCCAAGATTTCCCCAATATATCTCAACACTTGAAATCAGTTTAAAAACATTCATCACATGCCACAGTACCAATGGTCCAGCCGTAGAAGGGTCAAGCCAACGCCTCACATGTGGCACGCCGTACTGCCCCAAACCCTAAGGTTCAAAGGGCAGTTCAAGAAGGTCACATAATCGAGTTAAGGTTTGTTGTCTTCTAGAGGGTCCACCGAGTTACTTGCACGACTTAGAACATTCTTAAACACGAGAAAAAATTCAACTTTTGAAAAATTTTCCGACAGGGGAAAAAGTGAGTTATTGATATCCGTTCGAACTTTTTAACAGTTTCTAAAAGTTATCCGGACAAAACACAAAGACGCAGTTAAAGTTCCCGAACGAATCATCGAATCCCCAATACAACCCAGAAAATTCAACAGTTGAATAAATATTAAAAATTCCCAGAAAATACAGTACCAAAAGACAAGAATTACTGTGCAAATTTCAAACAGTGAAGCGACAAAAGGGCCGCGGAACCGCCGCACATGCCATGCATGTGCCGCGGTTCCGCCGCGCTTTGGTGGAATTAGGCGCACGTGCTTCACAGTAACTCTTGTATTTCCCTGCTGATTTTTTTAAGAATTTTTAATTTGGAAAAAATCACAGTTTTAAAAAATTTCCAGAAACTAGGGTATATCGGGTTTTCCGGGTTCGATCGGACTTTAAACTTCGTCTAGACTTCGCCTAAAGCTCTAGCTTGGCTCTGATACCACTGTAGGGTTGCTAGGCACGCACACAAGGGTCTACGAGGCATCAACCATGCCCGAATAAAATTTTAGCCGTGCCGAACAACCCGAATACGGAACTTTAAACTAGAGATTAGGCGAAAACAAGCATGCTAAACACTTTAACACTAAGTGAGAGGGATTACAACCTTTGTAGATCCGGTCCTTCACTTCATATGCTCCGTGTTGTGGTCCCTTCGCTGCGATCATCGGGATCCGGACTCTCGAGAGGTTCCACGAAGAGAAAAACGCAACCTTTGCTTCCGATCTTCGATACTAAGATGATCTACCTTGAAGTTTCTTTAACACAAGCTAACACTCATGAAATGATGTGAACACCCTCATCTAAATGGCAAGGGAAGATGAGGATGATAAAGTAGGATTTTTGCTCTCTTTATTTATCTTTTTCTCATATTTATTCATCACTTTGGAAAAATCAAACAAGCTTTTTCATGAAAGAATGAAGGAAGAAGAAGAATAGTGATCCCTTTTCATTTGTGATGAATAATGAAAGGATTAATATGACAAATAATGCAACCATGGTTGACTTAACCATTGTAGAGAATTGACTAGGGTTAGGGTTTGGGTTGGATTAAAGCATGAGTCACTTACAAATATCTTTTCCAAAACAAAAAGAAAACCTTCTAGAAACATCTAGAAAGCTTAACCCTAATCCAAACCCTAATCATGTTTAAACTCCACTAAACAAGTTGCATTAGTTATCATATCATGTTACAATATTATATATCACATATATAATATTTATCGTAACAAAATAAAATAATACAATTAACATATATCGCATATATATCAATGTATTACCCGAGTGAGAAAAAGAATCTTTTAGTGAGCAAATATTAGTTAATGCAATTTAATATATCAAATATATTATTATACATTAAATTATCAAATCAACACTTGATCCGACAATCCGGCTATATCGCATATAACCGACTAATATTTATCCGTACCGATTCATCGAATCAACACTTGATCCGATGACCCGGCTGATATCAAATATCGCGAGAATATAATACGGTATCACATATCGCATTATCCTCGGTCCCGCACATATCACATATGTGCTCCTACCCCGTTTTGCCTGAGCCAAGAAACCTCTGTGTAGGACTCTAAAGAATCGTCAATACGCCGGCAGTAGGTGATGATCATATCAATCACCCACAAGCTGCAAGCGGTCAGCTAAACGTAACAGCTACCCAGGTATTGAGCGCTCAGAAGATCAACAAGCAAGCCTGTATATTCTCCTGTGAATCCAAACAGTAACACTCCCGTACAGTCCGGTCTCGTCGTCTGATATGTCGCATATCTCGCCTAGGGGTGGTAAACGTCAGACCCCAGTAGCTCGATAAGTCGTGTCGATATGAGGTCTATAACAGTTCGAGAAACTACTGATAACACTTACCAGTAAATCTCAGCAACCCTGGCCAGGGATTTCCGGTTATAGCCAATCGAACACAGCACAACATCAACTCCCTATACCGGGAGAGACGAATCCCCTCTTATCGCTCATTGCCTCCATATGATTCGGGACTGTACCCAAAAGCCACCTTTTTGCACGCCCTCTTGGACGTGGTATGATGGAAATCAAAGCACAGTGGGAATCACAAAAGACTCTATGACGATCTCGGGTCAACAGACTAGTCTGTACTAGTGTCACCGGAGAACTGCCATCTGACGTATGGTATAATACCATCTGGTAGTTCTCGGCGAGTCCGTCCAGTGTACCCAGTCTCCACTGAGCACCCGTACACCATCCTTGATGTCAAACACCGATGGATATGGGATCATCCATCGTCCATCATATGGATCAAGATGCGTATACGCTAGTCTACTCTGGTGCATCGATGCCCTGTCTCGATACACCCACGACTAGGAACAGTTATAGGATGTACTCGTCGACTACCGTGGCCCCACTAGTATGATCTCATCATAGTCCCAGTAGTCGAGTACATATCCTAAGGGCTTTATCAACATGTAATATAGAGACAATCAGAGTACATGTTAAGATAAAGTAAAAACAGATAGCATACTATCATGTCGAGCTAGAAAGTCCTCCCTATATATGTCCTAGCATCCACTACAATATATATCGTATGTACAGTAATGGCCTCTAGGGCATACATATAACTAACAGGATGGTCACGTCGACCCCAATAACTCAATAAGTCGTGCCGGTGAATGGTCTATAACAGATCGAGAACCTACTGATAACACTTATCAGCAAATCTCAGCAGCCCTGGCCAGGGACTTGCTGTTATAACTAGTCGGGCACAGCACAGCATCAACTCCCAATACCGGGAGAGACGAAACCCCTCCTATCGCTCATTGCCTTCGTGTGTCTCGGGACTGTACCCAACGGCCACCTGTTTGCACGACTCAGTAGAGCCGTGGTAGGGTGGCAATCAAAGTACAGTGGGAGAACACACAAGACTCCATGACGATCTCGGGTCTACAGACTAACCTGTACCAGTGTCACCTGAGAACTGCTATCCGACGATAGATATAATTCCATATAGGAGTTCTCGGTGAGTCCGTCCCGTGTACCCAGTCAGCACTGAGCACCCGTATATGATCTTGATGTCAAACATCGATGAATGTGGGAACATCCATCGCCCATCACATGGGTCTAGTATCATATACGCTAGTCTACTCTGGTATATCGATACCCTGTCTCGATACACCTCCGACTAGGGACATTTCAGGATATGCTTATAGACTACAAATGTCCCACTAGTATGATCTCTATCATAATCAGAGTAGTCAAGCCGATATCCTCAGGGCTTTATCAGCATGTATGAATGAATAAAAGCATGATCAAATCAACATGTCAGATAAAGAAGAACCAGATAGCATACTATCATGTCGAGCAAGAATGCATACTGAATATATATACATGTATAGATACATCCACTATCATATAATGGCCTCTAGGGCATACATATATCAAACAATCTCCCACTTGCACTAAGGCCAGTTATTGGCGTATCTCATACCCAACATCTCAAAAAGTCGCTCATGCTGCGGCTGACGGAGGGCCTTGGTGAATGGATCCGCGGCGTTGTTCTTTGTGTCTACTCTCTTAATCTCGATCTCACGGCGATCTACAATCTTCCGGATCAAATGAAAGCGCCTCAGGTTGTGTCTGGACCGCTGATGGGATCTGGGCTCCTTGGCTAACTCCATCGCCCCATTATTGTCACAATACAAAGGTATTGGATCAATAATGGTTAGAACTACTCCTAGCTCCGAGACGAACTTCTTCATCCAGACGGCTTCCTTGGCGGCATCATTTGCAGCAATGTACTCAGCCTCCATCGTAGAGTCTGCAACGGTATCCTGTTTGGAACTCTTCCAACTTACCGCCCCTCCATTGAGGGTAAATACAAACCCTGAGATAGATTTGCTGTCATCCTTATCGCTCTGGAAGCTCGAATCGATAAATGCCTCCATTTGGAGATCTGTATTACCATACACCAAGAACAATTTTTTAGTCCTTCGTAAGTACTTAAGAATGTTCTTCACAGCTGTCCAGTGGTTCTCCCATGGGTTGGATTGATACCTGCTTACAACACTGAGTGCATAAACTACATCTGGGCATGTACATAACATCGCATACATTATAGATCCTACTGCCGAAGCATAGGGTATAATGCTCATGCGAGCTCTCTCTTCATCGGTCTTCGGACAAGAATCCTTGGAGAGAGTGACTCCATGGCAAGCGGGTAAGGCACCCCGCTTGGAGTCTTCCATACTAAACCTTTTTAGGATGGTGTTGATGTACCTGGTTTGGGACAATCCCAATAACTTTTTGGATCTATCCCTATAGATCCTTATGCCCAGGATGTATGTGGCATCACCCAGGTCCTTCATGGAGAACCTCAGTGATAAGAATGATTTGACCGACTGTAGCATAGGAATATCATTTCCTATCAGAAGAATGTCATCCATGTACAATACGAGGAATGTGACAGCTCTTCCTACACCCTTCTTATAAACACAAGGTTCATCTGGATTTTTGATGAAATCAAACTCTTTGATAACATCATCGAAACAGATGTTCCAACTCCGAGATGCCTGCTTTAACCCATATATGGATTTAAGCAGTCTACATGCTTTCTCGCTGCTCCCACTGTCAATGAAGCCCTCTGGCTGATCCATATAAACGCATTCCTCTAAATCTCCATTTAGAAATGCTGTTTTAACGTCCATCTGCCAGATTTCATAGTCGTAGTGAGCAGCAATAGCAAGTAGGATCCGAATGGATTTAAGCATGGCTACGGGTGAAAAAGTTTCGTCATAGTCCAAACCTGGTCTTTGACGAAAACCTTTCGCCGCAAGTCTTGCCTTATAGGTCTCTACCTGCCTATCCACACCAATCTTTCTTTTAAAGATCCATTTGCACCCTACAGGTTTTACCCCAAGGGGGTACAACGTCCAAAGTCCATACTTTGTTGGTGTACATAGACTCCATTTCGGATCTCATGGCATCCAGCCACTTCACAGAGTCACCACTCGTGATAGCTTGCTGAAAACTGGTAGGATCATCATCATCCATGATGCAATCTTCTCTGTCACCATCAATGAGGAAACCGTAGTACCTCTCCGGTGGGCGAGAAGTCCTACGAGACCTCCGGAGTGGCCGAGGTTCTTCAGTTTCTGTTGCAACAGCCGGTTCAACCAAATCGTCATTTGTAGTTTGTGTCTCCAGAACCTCTTCTAGATCTACCATCTTGCCATCATCTTTATCTGTGAAAAACTCTTTTTCCAAGAATGTGGCATACTGAGAAACAAACACTTTTTGTTCCTCTTTGTGGTAGAACAGATATCCATATGAATTCTTTGGATATCCCACAAAGTTACACATGACTGACCGTGTCTCGAGTTTGTCCGGATTCTGCTTTTTAACATAGGCCGGGCAACCCCAAATCTTAATTCTCTTAAGAGATGGTCTCTTCCCATTCCATATCTCATATGGCGTGGTAGACACGGCTTTGGTTGGAACCCTGTTTAGTAGAAACGCTGCAGTCTCCAATGCATGCCCCCAAAACGAGACTGGTAACTCAGCATCACTCATCATGGACCGGACCATATCTAATAGGGTCCTATTCCGTCGTTCTGACACACCATTGTGCTGTGGTGTGTAAGGAGGAGTGAGCTGAGAGAGAATCCCATTCTCTTTTAGGAAGTTTGCAAATTCTGTACTGAGATACTCTCCACCTCGATCTGATCGAAGCATCTTAATACTCAAGCCGGTTTGTTTTTCTACTTCTTGTTTATATTCAATGAATTTCTCGAAAGTGTCGGACTTGTGTTTTAATAAAAAAACATGACCGAATCTTGAGAAATCGTCAGTGAATGTAATGAAGTATGAAAAACCGCCTCTAGCCTGTGTAGACATTGGCCCACATACATCACTATGTATGAGGCCCAGGAGCTGAGTAGCTCTGTCTCCGTGTCCGGTAAACGGAGTTTTGGTCATTTTACCCTTGATACAAGACTGACAAGTCGCATAAGATTTATATTCAAAAGAATTTAAATATCCATCTTTGTGTAACTTGTTTAGTCTTCTTTCGTTAATATGACCAAGTCTACAGTGCCAAAGAAAAGCTTCATTCAATTCTGAAAGTTTTCTTTTATTAGTGTGCTGCATACTGAAAACTGTGTGTTGATTTAGGACATATATTCCATTATTAAGCGTACCATACCCAACCAACATTTGATTCAGGTGAATGTTCATAACATTGTTTTGCAATACAAAATTATATCCTTCATTGTCCAACAAAGAAACGGATATTATATTACATAGCATACTTGGTACAAAATAACATGGATTCAAAATCAAAATACATCCAGATGGCAACCCCAAGTGATATTCTCCTACTGCGACTGTATGTACATTGGAACCATTTCCAACGCGGAGAGTATGGTCACCTGTCTTCAAAACCTTGCTATTTCTCAGCCCCTGCATAGAATTGCAAATGTGAGAACCTGAACCGGTATCCAATACCCAGGAAGCAGAGTTTATAGAAAAACAGTTTTCAGTCACAAACGCACCTGAAGCAGAAGCATCACCATGCTTCTTCTTGAGACTTAGGTACTCCGTGCAATTGCGCTTCCAATGTCCTGTCTTGTGGCAATGAAAACACTCTCCTTTCCCCGGGTCTCCAGCTTTGGACTTTCCCTTTCCCTTCACCTTTTTAACTCCACCCTTAGGATTAGTGGGTTTCTTCTTTTTCTTTCCCTTGGCCTTGGCTTTCGGGCGAGAAGAAGAAGACTGTCCAATAGTCATAACGGGAGTTTTTGCTAACTTCATAGTGCTCTCTGCACTCCTTAACATATTAAGGAGTTCAGGGAGGTCCTTCTCCATGCCATGCATGTTAAAGTTCACTATGAACTGAGCAAAGGTGGAGGGGAGGGACTGCAGAATAATATCTATATATTGTTCATTGTCCATTGTCCATCCAAGGTCCTCAAGCTCTTCTATAAGAGCTATCATCTTTAGAACATGGTCTCCTACTGGTGTGCCAGGGGCCATTCGTATCTGAAACAATTTCTTTGATGCTTCGTATCGTAATACGCGGGATTGCTCCCCATACAACTCCTTTGTATGGAGCAATATACCGTGAATGTCCATGTCCTCGTGCTGCTTTTGATGTGTGTTATCCATCGATGCAAGCGCGAGGCATGTGGCCGTGGCACAGTCAGCGTCCCATGTCTTGCGGACTTCAATGTCCGCAACTGAGGATTTTGGACCAGGGACGGGCGGGGCTGAAGCCGTGAGGACATATGATACTTTATCATAAGTCAAGGCGATTTTCAGATTCCTCAGCCAGTCTTTATAGTTGGTCCCATTCAGTTTGTTTTTATCTAGTAGAAGCTTAAGTCCAGTCATTGGTATCTGCCATTAAGAGAGAGAAAAGAATACACTCAGCGAAAGCTCTTACATAGATTAGATTGGTTTATTATCTTGTCTAATCGATGTTTCCCACTGTTTTTATCGAGTTTATCTTTCAAACCTTAAAAAAGAAAAACTAGCCAGGATTAATTACAGTCTACAACTTCGCTAACCGTTCAGCCAGGCCAGTGTCGGTACTTTGAGGGAGGTTCCCCGTGCTTTCGCACGGACCTAATTAGAGTAAACCTCGTTTTCCCAGAGGCGGAGCCCCGTTAACACCTTTCTAGACACCTAATGAGTTAGCTAATTGTAAACTGTAAAACTCTCCTAGGAGCAACTGTTGCCCACAGTGGAATCGGGATCCAACCATCACATGGAAGGTATGCAATCTCATTGCAAATTTCAACACTTGAAATTCCCGATGTAATTTTTACCCCTAGTACTTATGACCTTAACTATGGTCAACAAATCATAAGTACCAGTCAAGTTCTACCAGTCATTTCTTGATCAATTAGACCCACCCATATGACCCTTAACTATGGTCAACAAAGTCGCATGAATGTCCTAATCAATCTGCATCATATGCAGTGTAGGAAGACATCACTTAGCTACCGTACACTACGCCTTAACTAAAGTCAACAAACGTAGCACGAATACTAAGTACTCTACTTCCTAAAATGACGGAGGGTTGCGAATGATTTTTAAGAAAATCTTTAACGCTTTGAACTTGATATCGTTGTAGAATCAAATGGTTTTCAAAAGGAGTGGCTTAATCTACGCAGTTTTGAAATATAGCTTTTTCATAAATAGCCGAGTGGTTTTCAAATCCGATTCTACAACATCTTTTTAGGTTTATTTTCTTTACATTAATCATATTAATGTAATCCCATCATTTAAGTCCTTAAGCCAGTCACAGAAAAGAAACGAAAATAACACGTACGCTTATGCCATCCGCATTCGCCGCAATGTTCCGTTATGCACCGTTAGGTTACTTAACTAACGGCATACCGGGAAGGGACTAGCGCGGGTGTAAAACATAAGCAACGTCTACTATATATCATATATATAATATGCCATTCGTCTCAGATATCACAGAACACAGGCAGCAGAAACATAGATATAACGTGGGATATCCTAGGACGTCCGTATTTAGTATTTAGCCAGAATAGAAAATACGGATTCCACAGTCGCGATGAATAGCCAAGCCCACACCCTGGACCCCTACGAGAGCAGCAAGTGACCCTACCAATCCTGGAGTTTAGGAGACCCGGTCTCGACTCCTCGAGATGGCCTCCTACTGAACCCCAGAACCCGGTCACCTGTGCTCCCCTCCTTGGGTCCATCCTAATGCGGAAAAGTAAATAATATACAACACTGGCGACACAACCTCAACCCGGAAGTGCCCCAAATAAAAGAATATTACATTACATGAATGAAAATATAAAACTCTCATCTCACAAAAACCCCCCGGCTATTCGATCGCGACAATCCTGCACATCATATCTCAGCAACACATAATATCTCATATCATCAACGTAAGTAAGTATGCATACCCCAATTGTCATTGATGTATAGCAACGAAACCGGCGATATCGTACATACTACACTTACGGTCACAGAAAAGAAAGTGTAAAACTGCAATATCTGGAATCCACATTCTCTTTAGACATCTCAAATGCAAAATATCACATATTCCGTATTTCATGTCTAGTAATATGAATTCCACACATTGCATCACATTCCGGATAAACAGACAGTATCGAAGTTTTCGAACGAACGATCAAATACCCAGGATTCACTAAAGCCCAACACTTGAGCAGAGTTCAAACACCTGGAGTGTGACACAGTAGTAGCGGTCCAGCTGTAGAAGGGTCAAGCCAACGCCTCACAAGTGGCACACCGTACTGCCCCAAACCCTAAGGTTCAAAGGGCAGTTCAAGACGGTCACATAATCGAGTTAAGGTTTGTTGTCTTCTAGAGGGACCACCACAAAAAGACTTGCACGTATCTCCAAAGTATTTAAACCCCATGAATAATGAGCAAATGATACTCGTTCAAACACTTCAATACTTTCTAATTTACCCGGAATGTGATACCAATGTAAGGTTTGTGTAGCACCCTATGAAGAGTTTTGAAGCATCACATGTCTCAAAGTATGTATTTTTATGGTGCTAAACGAACATGCAAAGGAATCGATCCTAGAAAATTAGGGTTTCGAAACTTTAAGCTAATAAAAATTAGGGTTTGAAGGCTACAACCTTTGTTGCTCCCCTTTTGCTTGACTCCTTAGTCTCTAGGGTGTTGGAAGAAGGTCCACTTGTAGTCCTCTTTCGTCCATGACGATCCACCCGAAGTTTCCCGTCCAAGCTTGCAACTTTGGAAAAGCAAAGAGAACACTCTAATCAAGTTGGCTAGACTTGAGTAGAATGATGTTTTGGCTAAGGATCTCACTTCAAAAACCTTTCTTTATTTGTGTTTAACTCACTAGAAAAAACTAGAGAGGAAAAAGATGAAGGAGGATGAAGATGGTGGCTATTTTTAACAAGAGGTAAAAAGATAACCCTTAGTTGCAAAGAAATGAAATATAACCTTTTATATTTTATTCCTTCTTGCTTTCAACCATGATTAAATGATGGATAGTTAATTTAACTTGGGTTTTAAATGATAAAGAGAAGGATAACCCTAGGTTAGTGATAGTTGAGCATGGTTAGGTCAAAGGAAGAATGTAGAAGCTAGAATGATTATCCTTTCCTTTTCATTTTCTTTTAAATACAAAATCAAATAATAATCCATTATTTAATCCATGGTGTGAGTCTTATATTGCCACCATTTCCATATGCTAACAACCATGATGGATGGGTGTATGTATGTATGCATGTATGCACATCCACATGTGCATGAAACTAGAATGAAAGAAAGAAACACATGCATGCTTACATACATCCATCATATACTAGAAAGGTTTCAAGTGAGAAAACTAATGGTTAAATGATAAATCAACACTTGATTCATCAATCCGGCCATATCACATATGACCCCACCAAAAGCAAGCCGTCCGATCAATGTTCGGTATCATATACGCACATTTCAATCGGGTGCATGCGCATATCGCATACGCGCACCACAACGTTTCGCCTGGACTGGGTAACTCCTTTGTGGGACTCTAAGACTCGTCAATACGCCGGCAGAGGGTGATGATCATATCAGGTACCCTCAAGCCGCAAGCGGTCAGCTAAACGTAACGGCCACCCGGGTATTGAGCGATCAGAAGAAAACAAGCGAACCTGCTACAACTCCCGTCGAGCCAACCGGCAACACTACCGTACAGTCCGGTCTCTTCGTCAGATATGCTGCATATCGAGCCTAGGGATGGTCACGTCGACCCCAATAACTCAATAAGTCGTGCCGGTGAATGGTCTATAACAGATTGAGAACCTACTGATAACACTTATCAGCAAATCTCAGTAGCCCTGGCCAGGGACTTGCTGTTATAACCAGTCGGGCACAGCATCAACTCCCAATACCGGGAGAGACGAAACCCCTCCTATCGCTCATTGCCTTCGTGTGTCTCAGGACTGTACCCAACGGCCACCTGTTTGGACGACTCAGTAGAGCCGTGGTAGGGTGGCAATCAAAGTACAGTGGGAGAACACACAAGACTCCATGACGATCTCGGGTCTACAGACTAACCTGTACCAGTGTCACCTGAGAACTGCTATCCGACGATAGATATAATTCCATATAGAAGTTCTCGGTGAGTCCGTCCAGTGTACCCGGTCAGCACTGAGCATCCGTATATGATCTTGATGTCAAACATCGATGAATGTGGGAACATCCATCGCCCATCACATGGGTCTAGTATCATATACGCTAGTCTACTCTGGTATATCGATGCCCCGTCTCGATACACCTCCGACTAGGGACATTTCAGGATATGCTTATAGACTACAAATGTCCCACTAGTATGATCTCTATCATAATCAGAGTAGTCAAGCTGATATCCTCAGGGCTTTATCAGCATGTATGAATGAATAAAAGCATGATCAAATCAACATGTCAGATAAAGAAGAACCAGATAGCATACTATCATGTCGAGCAAGAATGCATACTGAATATATATACATGTATAGATACATCCACTATCATATAATGGCCTCTAGGGCATACATATATCCAACACATGGTCCTGAAGAACAATCTAGTGGTGGCCTGAGTCACCTGTTCCACTGGCATTGAAAAGATGCAGGCCGCATTTGGCCATATGTCACTCCTCCGGCGGGATGGTGCGGGAGTTGCTGTTGCAAGTACACTTGGAAGCCATTGATCTTTTTTTCTCTGCACAAGAGCAAGACACCAAGTCATAGTACCTCAAATCCAAAGGCAACCATAGTAAACCGCGATTTGTTCACGAACACGACGCATGAAGTGTGGAGTGGAAAGAGAAAAAGGTCCCACCGGGCGTGCCAGAATTTGTTCACCGCAGAAAACGGAGACGGACCGCGTAGATTCATCTTGCCTGAATTTGGGGGAAGATGCTATTTGGGTTTATCCGTCCACTTCTCCCAAGATTCTAAGTTGATTTATGGCGTCGTATATCGGAGGTTTGGACGGACGCGGCTGTTATAGCAGACTTCGTCAGATTCCCCCTCGTTTGCTAGGGGTTTTTAATTGTGGGGATGCTCTTCCCTGCAGGTGCAAGCCCGTGCAGTTAATTATTTTACCGCATCGCGATAACCACTTTCTCCTGCTCCAGAAGTTCACTTCGTGTCGTATGTGTTTGTTTTATTTTTGGTTGCCCGTAAATTGTATACGGAGACTAATTTATGTTGTCGCCCGTAGGGCGTGGATTAGTCCAAATCCATATATCTTAGATTTGGGTTTATTTCATTTAAGGATCGTTAATCTAGTTTAAGATTAAGATCGACTTAAATGTATATAAGCAGTTGAGGACTTGATTGGTTTTTTTTATGGATACGTTAGTCCAATTTGATATTAAGATCTACTTAATAGGGTGTTAGGATCATATTTGTTTCAGATCCAACAAGAGAGCATTTGGGCTCTGTTGTTTTAGTTTTAAGGACGTTTCGGTCCCTTATCGCCGTTTTGGAGGCGAAGTTGTAGTTTGAGGACATTTCGGTCTGTAGATCACCATTTTTGAGGTGAGGTTTTAGTTTAAGGACGTTACGGTCCGTTGTCGCCATTTTGGAGGCAACGTTTAGTTTGAGGACATTTCGGTCCGTTTGGACGTTTCGGTCCGTAGATTATCTTGTGCGCACGTGTATTTGTTACGTGTTAGGATGAACAACGATAATATGGGATACATCCAATTTGGGATATGGTTTGACCTGGAATGTGCACGTCAGTTTGGGAAGTGCATCAAAAAGCAGTTGGTTGTTGGGACCCGCCACCTCTTTGAAGATGTTTGTCACGCCCCGCTTCCCAAAATACGGAATACGAGGGGTAAACAAGGCCAGCCATGCTCCTACGGTCAAGGAAATGTCCTGCCGTAGTCACACTTCGGCTTCTAGTTTTTCATGGTAAACAGTAAATAATGCGCAGGTAATGAGAAATGCAGTAACTGAAATGAAACAATATAAAGAACTGACCTGATGGAAACAAAAGGTATAACCCTGGATAGCAAGTCGAGGTGTCTGTGATATACGACTAGTCCTGGTCCAGGCTAAATCTTCTCCTCACACTAGCATGCATACTCAGGTCATCAGAGCGACACAATAGCAATATAATATGTATAAAATCATGTGACAACTCTAACAGTGGTAATAGATATGTATAACAGTAAATCAATGACAACATGAATATGAATGTGCAGTAATCAATGCAGCGGAACAGTAAAAGCAGTAGAACGATATGCCACGTATGTCAACACAGTAAGTAAGATATATCAATGCCAGTATCCCTATCAGTCTCTAAGTCTCCCTGTACAGGTCACTAAGCCTATCTTCAGTCCAAGTGTGAGGGTCAACCACTCGCGAGTGTCCTCCACCCAAGGGTAGAACCCAAGGGCAAGGGACCACGGGCCCAACATGTATATCACGGTGATAATCACATACCCTGTAAATCTCCATATATCTTTCTAAATATATAAGCAGGCAAGGGACTCCCGAGATTCTGTTGAACTCACACTTGAACTACCCCACACCCCGTGGTCTACATCAAACGCTAACCATAACCCTAAATACCAATCAGTCGGTGACAAGTCTGCACGAGAACTGGAGGCAGGACCTCCATCAAGCACGTACCGACTAATACCTAAGATAAATGGCAGTGTCTGGTGCCTTATCTGTGACACTCATGCAAGAGCTTCCATAAGTGTCCCATACCACTTATAGTCACACGTACACGCGTTCCACAGACGTCGACAATGCAATATAATAATAAGGTTCACTGATTGTGTACAAGTACGTATCACTTTCACTTAATCACTTATACACGAACACTGACGTACTTGCCACAATCATCACTAAAATCTAACACTGGGTAAATGCACCTTATCACTAGGTTATCAATGCAATGACAGGTGTAAGATATGATGCGTAAACAATATATAAAGCATGTTTAGGATGTCATGATTCAACAATCTACCACTTGCATAAATTATCATAAATCAAACGTGTACGGTTTTGCGAAACAATAAACAGGGAAATAAATTAGTATGTTCAGTTATCTATCCATCGAATTTAGTTTCATGTCAATCGGATTCCAGAGTCATTATTTATAGCCATTTCATTTTAAGCGTTCACGGCTGGAAATCTGGTTTCAGAATCAGAAATCCGTTTCGCAACGCATTTTAATCCCAATTGGGATCAGATTTTAGCGACATTACAGTTAAATTAAATCTAGGGTTTTCAGTAAGGTTTTCAACGCAACATACGGATCTTCAATCGCGTCTGTACGTCAGGAGATATACACTGTTTAGTACTAGTATGTCAATTCTGATTCTGTTAGGACTGTTATGCGTCTCGATCCTTTAAATTACAGAATAAATAACAAACGATAACGAAACAGAATGAAACCACTTGTGTTGTCTAGATAACAGGTTCTCCTACAATAAACAGCAGAGTTCCGCAACCTACGAGTTAAGTAAATCCTGTGGTACCCATTACGGAACAGCAAGCAACAATTGGAGTCGCTCTGGACTGCAGTCCAGAGTCGCACTCCGATCCAAATATCGTCACAGTTTAAGTACAGGAATATCTGGAAACAAGTATAGAGTTAAAGTTCGTCGAGTCGGCTTCTATTTGAGCCCTCGAGCGCATCATTCCAGTAGGTATATAATTTATGGTGATTTTAATAGTTTTCAGGTACAAGAAAATTCCAGTTTTACGGTTAAACTTGGGGGTAATCATTTTAGTCGTTAACAGTCATATTATCCAACAAAATTCACACATTAGATTCACGGCCATACGGTCCTGCTTATACCAGTTAGTTCCGTCAAATTAAATGATGTTGTCCTATGAGAACATGTATCGAACAGTTACATCGTAATATTTAACAGAAAGTAAAACATAGGATATACAAGATTATAATGTGTAGTTATCATACTGTAGCATGTAGCAAGTAAAGAACTTGCCTGGGAATGTTTTGGACGATGTACGACAGCGGCAACGTCACGAGCGCGCGACGAACGACGTGGTTTGGTTTCACGGCTTCGGCTCGCGACGACTAGACTCAAGCTCGACTGCGACGGGGAGGCGGAGAGGAGTTTGGGCTCGGTATCTCAACTGCGGTGATCCAGGTGGCAACAACTAGAAGCTCCGACGGTGTGTAGGGGTGACATCGGCTTGGGGGTAGAGGCAAGGAGAGAGGTGGTGAGCTAGTGGAAGTTGTGGGTAGAGGAAGGTGGCGTGAAGGGGGCAAGAACGATGATCCTCAGCAGTTCAAGCCAAAGGTGAGGGAGCCGATGGTGTCGAGGAGGTCAGGAGTCGGAACAGGGTGGGTCTCGGTTGATAGGGTTAGAGCTTTAGAGAGAGAGAGAGCGTTAGATAGAGAGAGAGAGAGAGAGAGATGGAACTGAGAGAGAGAGAGAGAGAAATGAGTTTGCAGGGGGAATAGAGTGAGGGATGTAAGGGGGGAGAGAGAGAGAGAGTTAAGACTGTGAGAGAGAGATAGAGATTAGAGAGAGGAAGCACGGAGAGAAGGACAGGAGCAGAGTGAGAAAGAGAGAGATTGAGGCAAAGGAAGAGGAGGAGAAAGAGATTGAGGGAGTGAGGGGGAAGGCTCAGCGATGATGAGGGGGTGGTGCTCGGGTCGACGAGGCGACACGAGACAACAGAGGAGCTCGTCGATGTGCAGTAGGTGGGGGTCGAGATGGGTGCAGGGAACTCGGTGTGTGCAGGGGCTCTGTGGAGGTGCTGGCGGCGATGGGTGTGAGGGTGGTCGGCTGCGGGTGAGCGAGGGTGGAGGATGGAGGGTAGCGACGGTGGTGGAAGAAGGTCGAGGCGGTGGTGATGGAGGGAGGTGGCCGGAGGTGACGGCGGAGACGCACGCGAGGTCGGGATGTGGGTTTGAGCGTGGAGAGACGTCGGGAGGGAGAAAAGGAATTATGAGGGGAAGAGAAAGAGGCGTGTCAACGAGGAGGGGTCGAAGGCGTGCGTCGTGGGTAACGCTCGCGAACGTGAGCGTCGGCGGAGGCGAGGAGCGCGGCGGAGGAAATGGATCGCACGCGTGAAAGGAGGAAAGAGCCGTTGGAGAGAAGAAGGAGGTGTAGGTGCGGGTCGGGTTTGAAGCGGGTATGGGCTGGAAGGAGTGGGCCGAAGAAAATAAGGGAAAAAATGGTAAAGAAATGTGGGTCGGGCTACGGTTGGGCCATGAATCAAATCAGGGATAAATGAAGAGAAAGGCCGGCGAAAAATAAATTAAAATAATTAATATTGAACGGGCTGCTGGGTTTGGGAAAAAAAATAATTATAGTTTGGGTTTGGGTTTTAAAAAAAGAATAATGGGATTTAGAAGGAATAAAATTATATATAAAATAATTAAAATTATAAATAAAATAAATAAAATCGTAAAGTAACAAAATGCGGATTTTGGTATAAAAGAGCTGGGTATTACATCATACCACCCTTACAAAAATTTCGTCCTCGAAATTTAAAATAAACGATAGGTTATACAAACATAAGCGAAGGCTATTAGATTGCACACTAACACAAAAGATTTATTAGCAGTACGTGGACGAAGAAATTTGAAATATATATAAGTAAGAACCACATACGGAAAGGTAGGTCTACATAGGTATAAGGCAAGAATAATTATAAGGGCAATTACGAGTATACGAGAATATAGGTATCAATAACGAACAATAATAATCAAAATGTGTTCGATAAAAGTCGAAACCCACATATGTGCACATCTAAATCTATCAAAAGCAAGCAGAAAAATAAGTATAAGGCTCAACCCTCTATCATAGTAATCATAGGCACAAAACCCGAAAATAAAGTACTGACAATAAAGTAGTGAAAAATTAGTCGGTAGGTTATAACATTTTAGGATAACGTATCGAAAAAATAGGTTTAAAATGATTTAGAAAACTTGTATAGTGAATTTAAGAAACATGGAACAAAATTTGCGCGGTGTAAGGGTGCGCTACTGAAAACTGAAGATAATAGTAGTGTGCTTACAATACATAAAACTAATTAGTCAATAACACGTACTCTTCGATAAATGCAAACTACTGAAAACCAAATCTCGAATAATAAAGTCCCTATATATATTTAGGGTAATAGGAAGAATACAAATAGGTATAGGGCTAGCTAAGGTAATGATTATAAGGAAGTGTGGATCATTCAAAGGTTGAAGTATGGTGGCTTTAGGCTGAAGATCAAGGAGATTGGGATCGGGTTAGCACAGGGAGTAAGGGTGAGCAACAAAGGACTACAAGGTGAAGGTATGGGAAGGACAACGGTCGGTACATCCTATGAATCAAGATTTAAAGGGTTAGCGAACTCGGAAATTTCACAAGATATGTTCTCCTCCCAGAAGGATCTCAAAGGGCACAGACGAATGATGAAGGGTGGACCTCTAAGAGATCGGGGTGTGGTACTGGTTATTCTGAGTGAGGGTTAAGGCAAGGTAAGGAGTAAGTGTAGACAGATCTCAGTAGGAAGAATAATTGTACATAAGGAATAATCAAGTAGCACGCGAACTAAGAAGATCGAAGGATTTGCGAACTCAGCAATTTATTTTATTCCAAAAGATTTTAAACAAAGCATTCTCAAAGATAAAAGGTGGCCCTAATCTATACACAGATTTATTTGGCCAGATAAGACAATCATCAAAAGAAATCCCGTCAGTCGCGGTTGTGGAGGTTCAGCAGGTTGCGGTAGGCTCGCGCGCTCAGGTAGGGACGTCCATTCCCATATCGCCTCGCGGGCATCGCCATTGGAAGTTCTTCCACAGCAGGGTCTTGATCTTCTGGTCCTTCTTCCTCGGATGGAGCATCTTCATCGAGGTCCGATTCCATATGATTCTCTTCTTCTGGATTCTCTTCCATGGGGTTTTCCTCCACTGGATTTTCTTCAACTGGATCTCCTTCTATCGGGTCTTCCTCTATAGGGTTCTCTTCAGGATCTCCTTCCTCTTCGTCGGAATCGCCTATCATGTCAAACTCTGGGACGGCTGCTCCTTCGTCCTCTGGATCGTGGTTTCCGAAATTGACTTGGGGACCGTTGATCTCATCGTCAGAACTCATCAGCGTGTGGTCTAAGGAAACGCATGACTGTGCATCCTCATCTAGATGCGGCGCTGCTCCAGGGTGGGCCATGGCCTGAAAAGAAAGAGTCATGATTAGACAACGGAATACATCAAGAAAATAGTTAAGTGTACGAAGTATAGAAAGATATGCGGTGGCAGGAATTGAAAAATTTCAGGATAATAATGCTGTGATAATGAATAGTATAAATAAGGAGAAAGCAAGAGAATGATACATATATTACAATTCAAGTTTTATTTCATTCAACCAAAAGTTCGAAGGATACAAGGTTTCAAACGGAAAGAAATGTTTATAAGGTAATGACAACATTATTACTGAAAGTAGAAAAACATAAAAATTCTTCTTTGATCACTAGACCGCTGCCTTCTCGTCTCGCGAGTTGAAACTTGTGTTGGGTCCGCCTTATCCTCTAAATTCGAACTACGTAGTAATCCTCACTTGGCAGAAGTAGGGAGTGTGGACGAGTCTCCTCCCTGTAGTTATTTCCTTTCTGGGCAACCGTTGATGAGATGTTTGTTGGACCCGCATATCAGACATTTCCCTTGGGTGTGGCGACAATCCCTCTGAAGATGTCCTGGCCTCTTACAGTACCCACAACATGGGGTCTTCTGCTGCTTCTGTCGTGGGGAAACAAATTGGCGCTTCATTTTCTTCTCTTTTCCTCGTCTAACGGGGATCCCTTTATGATTTGAGACTCCCGCTGGGGCCTGACTCACCTGCCTTCTCAGTCCTTCAGCTAACAAGTCATTCGTTCGCTCTTGGGCTTCCTTCAGACCTTGCAGTACACTCAGAATCTCAACGGTCTGAAACTGGAGAGTGGAGATAGAGGAAGAGTCGTTGGAAGACATGATCCTGAAACAATGATTTTGAGGATGATATAAGGCACAAGCTATATGAATCAAAATATAATATGGATAGTACAAAGATTCAAGTATATCAGATGTGATGAAATTCATTACAAGTGGAAATCAACTGTAGAGCTCTAAGTCACTTAACTAAAGTGCGGTAGTGTAACCATGATGTAGTTCACAGTTACAACCACGTAACCTTGCCAAGTCACCTGAAACCCTAACGAATGAATAGCAGAACACACACACGGTGAATATGAATCAAGAATGACGAGTTTACAACCTAGACCAAGGAATGTCTTAGATTGCCAAGCTATACACGGAAAACTGCAATCCCAATCGAAGCAAAACCTGGGCTCTGATACCAACTAAACCATGTAACGCCCCGCTTCCCAAAATACGGAATACGAGGGGTAAACAAGGCCAGCCATGCTCCTACGGTCAAGGAAATGTCCTGCCGTAGTCACACTTCGGCTTCTAGTTTTTCATGGTAAACAGTAAATAATACGCAGGTAATGAGAAATGCAGTAACTGAAACGAAACAATATAAAGAACTGACCTGATGGAAACAAAAGGTATAACCCTGGATAGCAAGTCGAGGTGTCTGTGATATACGACTAGTCTTGGTCCAGGCTAAATCTTCTCCTCACACTGAGCATGCATACTCTGGTCGTCAGGACGACACAATAGCAATATAATATGTATAAAATCATGTGACAACTCTAACAGTGGTAATAGATATGTATAACAGTAAATCAATGACAACATGAATATGAATGTGCAGTAATCAATGCAGCGGAACAGTAAAAGCAGTAGAACGATATGCCACGTATGTCAACACAGTAAGTAAGATATATCAATGCCAGTATCCCTATCAGTCTCTAAGTCTCACTGTACAGGTCACTAAGCCTATCGTCAGTCCAAGTGTGAGGGTCAACCACTCGCGAGTGTCCTCTACCCAAGGGTAGAACCCAAGGGCAAGGGACCATGGGCCCAACATGTATATCACGGTGATAATCACATACCCTGTAAATCTCCATATATCTCCCTAAATATATAAGCCGGCATGGGACTCCCGAGATTCTGTTGAACTCACACTTGAACTACCCCACACCCCGTGGTCTATATCAAACGCTAACCATAACCCTAAATACCAATCGGTCGGTGACAAGTCTGCGCGAGAACTGGAGGCAGGACCTCCATCAAACACGTACCGACTAATACCTAAGATAAATGGCAGTGTTTGGTGCCTTATCTGTGACACTCGTGCAAGAGCTTCCATAAGTGTCCCATACCACTTATAGTCACACGTACACGCGTTCCACAGACGTCGACAATGCAATATAATAATAAGGTTCACTGATTGTGTACAAGTACGTATCACTTTCACTTAATCACTTATACACGAACACTGACGTACTTGCCACAATCATCACTAAATTCTAACACTGGGTAAATGCACGTTATCACTAGGTTATCAATGCAATGACAGGTGTAAGATATGATGCGTAAACAATATATAAAGCAAGTTTAGGATGTCATGATTCAACAATCTACCACTTGCATAAATTATCATAAATCAAACGTGTACGGTTTAACGAAACAATAAACAGGGAAATAAATTATTATGTTCAGTTATCTATCCATCGAATTTAGTTTCATGTCAATCGGATTCCAGAGTCATTATTTATAGCCATTTCATTTTAAGCGTTCACGGCTGGAAATCTGGTTTCAGAATAAGAAATCCATTTCGCAACGCATTTTAATCCCAATTGGGATCAGATTTTAGCGACGTTACAGTTAAATGAAATCTAGGGTTTTCAGTAAGGTTTTCAACGCAACATACGGATCTTCAATCGCGTCTGTACGTCAGGAGATATACACTGTTTAGTACTAGTATGTCAATTCTGATTCTGTTAGGACTGTTATGCGTCTCGATCCTTTAAATTACAGAATAAATAACAAACGATAACGAAACAGAATGAAACCACTTGTGTTGTCTAGCTAACAGGTTCACCTACAATAAACAGCAGAGTTCCGCAACCTACGAGTTAATGAAATCCTGTGGTACCCATTACGGAACAGCAAGCAACAATTGGAGTCGCTCTGGACTGCAGTCCAGAGTCGCACTCCGATCCAAATATCGTCACAGTTTAAGTACAGGAATATATGGAAACAAGTATAGGGTTAAAGTTCATCGAGTCGGCTTCGATTTGACCTCTCGAGCGCATCATTCCAGTATGTATATAATTTATGGTGATTTTAATAGTTTTCAGGTACAAGAAAATTCCAGTTTTACGGTTAAACTTAGGGGTAATCATTTTAGTCGTTAACAGTCATATTATCCAACAAAATTCACACATTAGATTCACGGCCATACGGTCCTTCTTATACCAGTTAGTTCCGTCAAATTAAATGATGTTGTCCTATGAGAACATGTATCGAACAGTTACATCGTAATATTTAACAGAAAGTAAAACATAGGATATACAAGATTATAATGTGTAGTTATCATACTGTAGCATGTAGCAAGTAAAGAACTTGCCTGGGAACGTTTTGGGCGATGTACGACAGCGGCAACGTCACGAGCGTGCGACGAACGACGTGGTTTGGTTTCACGGCTTCGGCTCGCGACGACTAGACTCAAGCTCGACTGCGACGGGGAGGCGGAGAGGAGCTTGGGCTCGGTATCTCAACTGAGGCAATCCAGGTGGCAAAAACTAGGAGCTTCGACGGTGTGTAGGGGTGACATCGGCTTGGGGGTAGAGGCAAGGAGAGAGGTGGTGAGCTAGTGGAAGTTGTGGGTAGAGGAAGGTGGCATGAAAGGGGTAAGAACGATGATCCTCAGCAGTTCATGCCAAAGGTGAGGGAGCCGATGGTGTCGAGGAGGTCAGGAGTCGGAGCAGGGTGGGTCTCGGTTGATAGGGTTAGAGCTTTAGAGAGAGAGAGAGAGAGCGTTAGATAGAGAGAGAGAGAGAGATGGAACTGAGAGAGAGAGAGAGAGAGAGAGATAAATGAGTTTGCAGGGGGAATAGAGTGAGGGATGTAAGGGGGGAGAGAGAGAGAGAGTTAAGACTGTGAGAGTGAGAGATAGAGATTAGAGAGAAGAAGCACGGAGAGAGGGACAGGAGCAGAGTGAGAAAGAGAGAGATTGAGGCAGAGGAAGAGGAGGAGAGAGAGATTGAGGGAGTGAGAGGGAAAGCTCGGCGATGATGAGGGGGTGGTGCTCGGGTCGACGAGGCGACACGGGACAGCAGAGGAGCTCGTCGGCGTGCAGTAGGTGGGGGTCGAGATGGGTGCAGGGAACTCGGTGTGTGCAGGGGCTCTGTGGAGGTGCCGGCGGCGATGGGTGCGAGGGTGGTCGGCTGCGGGTGAGCGAGGGTGGAGGATGGAGGGTAGCGACGGTGGTGGAAGAAGGTCGAGACGGTGGTGATGGAAGGAGGTGGCCGGAAGTGACGGCGGCGACGCACGCGAGGTCGGGATGTGGGTTTGAGCGTGGAAAGACGTCGGGAGGAAGAAAAGGAATTATGAAGGGAAGAGAAAGAGGCGTGTCAACGAGGAGGGGTCGAAGGCGTGCGTCGTGGGTAACGCTCGCGAGCGTGAGCGTCGGCGGAGGCGAGGAGCGCGGTGGAGGAAATGGATCGCGCGCGTGAAAGGAGGAAAGAGCCGTTGGAGAGAAGAAGGAGGTGTAGGTGCGGGTCGGGTTTGAAGCGGGTATGGGCTGAAAGGAGTGGGCCGAAGAAAATAAGGGGAAAAATGGTAAAGAAATGTGGGTCGGGCTACGGTTGGGCCATGAATCAAATCAGGGATAAATGAAGAGAAAGGCCGGCGAAAAATAAATTAAAATAATTAATATTGAACGGGCTGCTGGGTTTGGGGAAAAAAATAATTATAGTTTGGGTTTGGGTTTTAAAAAAAGAATAATGGGATTTAGAAGGAATAAAATTATATATAAAATAATTAAAATTATAAATAAAATAAATAAAATCGTAAAGTAACAAAATGCGGATTTTGGTATAAAAGAGCTGGGTATTACAATGTTGAAGAATTACAACGACATGTATCAGAGGTATAGAGAGATGTACCCTTGAACCAATTCCCGTATTTGAGGGAGAAAGGAGTTGCTGGTCAACCCAAAAATCATTAGTTGTATTTTAAGACTAAAATTTCCTCGGAGAAATGTGGGATGAATATCGTTTTGGGATATCATCAGTTGGAAGATCGATAGTCATTTTTGGGACTAAGATTAAGTAGTGAGCACATGGGCTTGGTCGATTTGGAGATCAACGAGATTTTGACCTCAGGATGACTTTGCCTATTTAGGGCGGAAGTTGATTTCTCATAATGCTAAGCACTAGTGTATGTTCAGAACTCACGTGTTCCCACCTGAGGCACTGAATTAGTGTTAAACACTACACTTTGGAGCCACTCACGCATGGGCACGTGAGGCGCCCCAAAGTGGGAGTGGTTCTCTGGGTTCTATTCCCCCTTTCTTTTATAAGTGCTAAGCACTTAGTTATTGTGCCGCTCACGTGCGAGCACGTGAGGCGCCCCAAAGTGGGAGATATTCTCTGGGTTCTATTCCCTTTTTCTTTTATAAGTGCTAAGCACTTGGTTATTGTAGCATTCACATGCGAGCACATGAGGCGCCCCAAAGTGGGAGCTGTTCTCTGGGTTCTATTCCTCTTTTCTTTTATAAGTGCTACGCATTTGGTTATTATGGCGCTCACGTGCGAGCACGTGAGGCAACCCAAAGTAGGAGCTGTTCTTTTGGTTCTATTCCTCCTTTTATTTATAAGTGCTAAGCACTTGGTCATAGATCGCATGCAGAATACGTGATTGTCGTAGGAGACACTTCTTGTTCTTCTTTTTAAACGCTTGCGTAGGAAATACGTGCGATCTTCATTGTAGTGTTTAAACAATAATGAATTATCAATCTTTCCTTCTTGGTGTTTGGAGATTTCGAACTCATGTTACTTACCCTAGGGTTTGGAGGATCTCATGCCTCTCATTTTATAAGAATTAAATTCTTTTTATAGGGTTAAACCCTAGTTTTAGAGGAATTAAATTTCCATGTGTTTTTGTAAGAATTAAATTCTTTGAACTCGATTTTTTCCCCTAAGTTTTGAATTTGCATGACAGAATCTCCCCAATGAGAATTAAATTCTCAACTTGTGGGGAAATCTGCTTATGTAGATCTTGACCAGAGAAATAACTAAGTTCTTATATGAAGGTTCAAACCCTTGGAGAAGCAAAGAACAATCTTTGTGTTTTTTCTTCTTTTTACCTAGGGTTTTTTTAGGAGGGTGATCTTCTTCTTTTAGAGAATTCTCTTTGTACTTTTCTTCCCCTCTCTCTTTGTTTGCTCCTATTTATAGGAGAAGAGAAAAAATCAATTTGTTGAGAAAATCTCTCATTGAGAGATCATGATTGATTCCATGATTTTTTAGATCAATCGGTGAATTTTATTCACCGTTGAATTTTTAATCCAAAGGCTATCGGTTTAACAGAGAAGATTTCTTGTTTGTTTAACAAGATTAAGAAATATTTTCATAAGATAGACTCTAATTCTATCACATGAATATCTCGTTAGTTTAACAAGATTAGAATTTTATTCTATCATAGAATTTTATTTATATCAATATTTTTTATAGAATTTTATTCTATCAAATGATCACCGTTGGATCTTTGATCCAAACGTCCTTCGTTTAACAAAGAAGATCTTTCTAGTTTACAATATATCAGGGAAATATTTCCCACATGGAATTTAAATTTATCAGATAGTTCATCCAAGATTCTTTGTTAGAGATGAATATTTCCATATTAGAAAATTTTAAGGAAATATTTTCCAAATATAGTTCAATCCTGTTGTTTAGAATTTAATTCTATCAGCTTCAAAGATTTTAAGAGCGCTCACGTGTAGCACGTGATCCCAATAGGATTAATCTTGTTCGCTTATATGCAACAGCATATGAGTGTATCACGTGTTAACACGTAAGCCTTTTTTTGCTTTCCATCCGTTTGAACGCAGCGCCTATATGCTTTGCATATAGGCGCTCACGTGTTTACACGTGAGACTCAATTTTAGCCTATCAATTGCTTAAATGCAGCGTTGTTCATATCGGAATTTTGCATTATTATATCGCCCATTCTTAATCACATTACATATAAATAGGTGCTTTTGATCCATGTCTGCTAAATAGTTGCATGTTACAGGTTCTCAGAACATTACAGTGAAATTCATGAAAAGTTGCTACAAATGTGAGACTACGACCAACAATAGATGAATCCGTATGATACCGCCTACCAATTCAAGGAACAAATGAAAATCAGTAGACAGTTCAATGCATAAAGCACAAGGGCAGCACAAGATTCAAGACTTCAACGCGAAGCTCACGGCAAAAGTCCACATCTTTCTGCACTGTTGGAAATCTGAAAGAAAGTAGAAAAGATTCTGAGGAACCATGTGAAGAAAACAGAAGTTAAAAGTAACATGAAGCAACCCTGAAAAATCAAGCCAGAGATCCCCCAATATGGCCGCGGAACCGCGGCCAAACAGGCCTTTCTGCCGCGGTTCCGCGGCCGTATGATGCATGTGTCGGTGCATGTGTCGGTGGGTGTCGGTGCTTTGACCCGGCTTTCTTAGGGTAGTTTTATAAATTCAAATGTGGATCAGATTGTAACCTAGGGCTTTTCCTATCTATAAATAGGAACGTCGAAAGCCAAATGAAGGCATGTCTCTCTTTATTTTTTATGCCTCTTTTTTAATTCTTAGATTAAATTTTTAATTCCGGTTGTAATGCACTTGTTAAGAGGTCATCAATAAAGGTATTTTTTATTTTTTATCTCGCATTCTTTTATTATCTGAATTTAATTCTTGCAATTTTTATCTGTTCTTTTATTATCTGCAATTTAGTTTTCTAATATAAAAATTATAAAAATGAATTTCCTTGTCACTTTCCTAATGAGTGAGTAATTACTCACTTGTTAGGGTTAGGATAGCGAAGGTTTGATAGAAGAAAATCTCTCTCACTCCTTTTCTTGCCCATATAATTTTAATTAATTAGGACTCTATTTAATTTAACTACACACCACTCATTACGGCACCCTATCCTACAAGATAGTGGCGATTCCCTAGTTAGATCAGTTGTGGTTGAATTAACCATAGGTTAGGGCTAAGAGCCAAGAACGGACGGACAAGGACAAAAAGGAAGAAACTACGTTTCTTCCTAATCGTGCTAATCCCCGTTGTTGACTATTACCCTAACACCTATATTCTTAACTAGGTCATTGTTAGCAGTGAGAAGAATCCATATTTCAAACTAACCTAATCCTAACCTTAGCAAGCCTTTAAATCATTTATTCTCATTTTTAGATCGTAAAACAAAACCTACCAAAAATATAGGACTTAACTCGTTAGAATTTAAAGAAAAGAACATCTTTTCCCTGTGGATCGACTCGTACTCAACCGGCTAGCTACCAAGCGACACCGTCTTGATTGCGGTATTCTTAATTTTTAAAGAGCACGTACTAAACATCTTTCAATCAAATGGCGCCGTTGCTGGGGAAACGGTAGTTTATTTCTTTTTGTAATTTCGGGTTAATTAAATAAAAAAATAAAAAAATACATTAAAAAATCATCTTGTTATTTTTGATTGGTTTTGTGTGAATTGTACAGGAAAAGAAGACGGACTGATTCAGATCTGGAGCAAGCCCAGTGAACAAACCAAGAAACAGAGGATCTAAACAGATAGAGGAGAACCATAACAGCACACAGGAAAATTTTGGAGATCCAAACCTACCAAACCGCCACGGAAACGCGACATAAGCAGGAGTTTGACCGCGGTTCCGCGGTCAACTGCTGACGTCAGCACCCCAAATTTCTCTGTGAGTATTTTTGTCTTCTCTCCTACCCTCTGCACTCCACTGAAAATTTTTCCAGCAGGTATTCTTTGCACAGCAACCTCTTCTCCCTCTCCAATAAATCATTTTATGCAGGATTCTTTGCGCCGCAAATAAAAATTAAAAAAAATTTGGAATGTGTTTTAGATTTTGTGTGTTACTACTTTGCATATTTAAAAAGGAATCTAAGGGGCTATAACACCAATTCAGATTGGGTGGGGATTTCATTACCCTTCCTAAGACCCCAGAAATCACAAAAAGCATATGCATCACCTTTGAGCTAATTAAAAAATATCTAGACTCAGCCAATTAAGGACCGTCACGCTCATTAGGACAGAGAAAGGTTGTGGGCATTCAATCGTTTATCTAAACCTGATTTTGTGGTGCCTAGGCTAGACAAGTAAGAAAGGTAACTTTAAAAGGCCCGTCTCACGGTGATTCATGAGCGGAACCCTCCTTTCTTCACTTGTGCTTACCTGGCCGCAATTGGCGATGAAGAGGCGATTTAAGAGATATCTCACAACTTGTCGCTTTGGACCAGTTAGGAGCAGTCTAGTTGACTTAGGAGAACCTAGCTTTAGGCTTGATTGTGCATACTTAAATTGTAACTGTTTGAAATATGACGTAGTCCATACAAAATTTTTTGCAAAACTCTTTATAAAAAAAACATAAAACAATTTTTTTACAAAAACTTGCCATTTGTCGCTAGAATTCCATTGCACCCAACCTTCACCCACATTTTCCCATTGACGTTTTCTTACCCTCACATTCTACGTTTTGACTACACTACAGCTCGTTTAGTATATGTCCGGTTGGACTAGGGACACTAGCGCCCGCTTAGTCCGTGTCTCGTTAGTCGCTACTGACGACGCGTTCGACTCCGAAGTCGAAACTCCCTCCACTTCATTTTCATCTTTACCTTCATCTTCACATCCATCATCTTCTAAAGAGATGTCAGGATTCAATCCTAACAACCCTTTACCTACCTCAGGATTCCACCTCAACTGGGTACGAATATCCTGCAACAACCTCCTGTTGAAGAGCCCCAGCGAATCGCGCTCCAGGATCTTTTCTATCCTACCCGCTCCGCACTTCCTACTTGTCTTTCACTCCCGCCGGCAAATGGGGACAATTTCGAAATTAAGCTCCACTTCATCAACATGTTGCCCAAATTTCACGGGCTAAAATCCTAAGATACCTATATTTTCATTAACAAATTCCAGAATGTTTGTGCAATGATGAAAACCATCCAACTGTCTGATGATGCTATAAGGCTACGAGTCATTCCTTTCACATTGTGTGACCTAGCTGAAAAGTGGCTATATAGTACTGCATCGCATTCTATAAACAGTTGGGAAGAGTTTATTAAGGCATTTCATAAAAAGTTTTACCCACATCACAAGACTGCGAGAATTCGTAATGAAATTAACCAATTTTCCCAGCTTCCTTCCGAACCTTTTTGGAAGTGTTTCGAACGATTTAAAGACCTTCTTGTTCAGTGCCCTCATCACGGTATTGAGAGATGGCAACTTTGCCAAACTTTGTACGAAGAACTGAACCCAGCATCTAAGCAGTTGCTGGAAACCATTTGTCAAGGTCACTTCCTAACCAAATCGGACGAGGAAGCTTGGCAATTTCTCGACGACCTTGCTGAACAAACGCTTCAGTGGGAAAGCACTAGACAGACCACTTCGTCCACTTCATCTACTTCTTCCGGTCTGTCTAGGGCAGGTGTTCATCAACTTGATATGTCAATTGCAATGAAAGCCAAAATGGCCGCAATTACACGAAAACTAGAAGCAATTGAGAGCAAATTCTCATCGCCTTCTCCTGCCCCCACTTTACCCCCTCGCACTATATACGCTTGTTGTTCGGATCCATCCCATTTGACTGAAGAGTGTCCTTACAACCCACTTGCTCAAGGACAGGATCAAGTCAATGCCGCCTTTTAGCAAAGACAAAGAAATGATCCATACTCTTCAACTTACAATCTTGGTTGGAGGAACCGCCCCAATTTTTCTTGGAATCAAAATCAACAACAATTCCAAAGCAACAACAATTTCCAGAGGCCTCCTCCACAATAACAAGCTCCTCAACAAACTCAATATCAGCAACCTTTCCAACCCCAATCTTACCAAAATCAAACGAACAATTTTGCACCTAACAATTCTTTTCCTCAAAACAATTTTGTTCCGCCAAATAACGATAAGGTTTTCTCGCTAGAATGTAGTATGGAGGCGTTTTTAAAACAATCAACTCAATCCTCAGCCAACATCCAGTCTTCCATTCAGTCTTTAGTGTAACACACTGCATCATATAGGCAAAGCATCAAAACCATTGAAGCCCAGATTGCACAACTGAATGCAGCTTTAAGCGAGCGAGAGAAGGGGAAGCTTCCATCTCAACCACTGCCAAATCCTGGTCACCCAAAAAATGCACATGTTGCTCTTGAACAACAAAACCATAATGTCAGTGCCATGACGACATTGAGATCTGGAAGGATGTTGCACAATAATGTTGGCACTAATGATGACACCCGGCCGCCGCTTCTTCTTCTTCTTCTTCTTCTTCTTCTTCTTCATTTTCATCTTCTTCGTCTTCAGAGCCCGTTCTCCATTCTTCACAAGGCTCTACTTCTTCTGCTGTGCCGAACGGACCCACATCTCACTCCACGAAAACACCAGCACTGGGATCTATTCCAACTCTGCAATCTCCTCCACAAGCATTGGACTCAACCAATTTTCAAAATGTTCCATTTCCAAACCAGTTGAGATCCAATAAACAAAATCCATAAATGGAGAAGATTGTGGAGTTATTTAAACAGATTAGTATTAACATTCCCCTCTTGTATGCAATCCAACTAGTCCCTTCTTACGCTAAAATCTTGAAGGACTTATGCACCAAGAAGAGGAAATCACAGGTACCTAAGAAAGTTTTCTTGGCTAGTGCAGTAAGTGATGCTCTTACCCAACCTTTACCTCAAAAATGAAAGGACCCTGGCTGTCCCACAATTTCAATAACTTTTGGGGATAAGAACATCAACCGTGCACTATTGGATCTTGGTGCCAATGTTAGCCTGCTTCCCTATTCGGTATATGAGCAACTAGGCGTTGGAGAGTTGAAATCCACACATTGTACTCTCCAAATAGCTGATCGATCCATCACCCATTCTAGGGGTGAGTTAGAGGATGTGTTGATTAAAGTAGGGAACTTCATATTCCCCGTTGATTTTATTGTTCTTGATACACAGCCTGTAGCTAACCCCCGGAGTCAAATTCCGGTGATACTCGGTCGACCATTCCTTGCAACATCCAATGCGGTGATCAATTGTCGAAATGGTTCAATGAACCTATCTTTTGGAAACATAACAATTGAACTCAACATTTTTAAGTTGGGGAATCAGCCCTCCGAACCTAATGCTAATATACTTGATGTTTGCTCAATCCAAGAGATCACCCAGAAGGACTGTGAGCTTGAGAAATTTCTGTTCGATCACAACAATTTTGACGCCACTAGTGCGTTCCTCCTTGAATCTGATACTGTTTTCATGCCCGACAATGACTACGAGCGTTTCACTTTCTCGAACGATCTTGACCATTCACCACCCGAGTTTAAATCCTTTGAATTTTCGGATGAGTTAACTAAACCATCCGACTCTTTTGCTTACACTCGTTTTGAACCTCTGTTTGAATCCTTCGAGTTTGAGACAATTTCACCGATTTTACCTTCAATTGTTTTGCCTCCAACACTCGAACTCAATCTATTGCCGTCTCACCTTAAATATGCTTACTTAAGTGAGAATGAGACCCTACCTGTTATCATCTCGGCATCTCAAGCCCCTGAGCAAGAGAAAGCCCTTTTAACGGTCTTGCAAAGCAATCGGCAAGCTTTTGGCTGGACTATGGCGGACATCAAGGGGATTAGTCCCCTAATAGTTGAACATCATATTCATATGATCAATGATGCCAAGCCAGCAAGGGATCCACAGAGACGACTCAACCCAGTCATGAAGGAGGCTGTTAAAAAGGAGATCATAAAATGTCTTGATAGTGGTATCATTTACCCTATCTCTGATAGCCAGTGGGTTAGCCCCATTCATGTTGTCCCAAAGAAATCGGGCATAACGGTCATAACTAATGAGGCGAATGAGTTAATACCTACTCGCACCAAACTGGGTGGCGAGTATGCATAGATTATAGAAAACTTAACGCCACGACACAGAAAGACCACTTTCCATTATCTTTTATTGACCAAATGCTAGAACGATTGGCTGGGTATGAATTTTACTGCTTTTTGGATGGCTACTCCGGCTATAATCAAATTCCTATTGCCGGAAAAGACCAAGACAAGACCACATTCACTTGTCCTTTCGGTACATTTGCTTACCGTCGCATGCCCTTTGGGTTATGCAATGCACCCGCTACCTTCCAGCGGTGTATGATGGGTATTTTTCAGACATGGTGGAAAAATTCTTGGAGATCTTCATGGATGATTTCTCCATTTTCGGAGACTCCTTTGATGAGTGTTTGCTACATTTAGACGCAGTCTTTACACGGTGTAAGGATTAGAACCTTACTTTAAATTGGGAGAAGTGCCACTTCATGGTACGAGAAGGTATTGTCTTAGGACATATCATCTCACAAAATGGCATTGAGGTAGATAAAGCAAAGATTGAAGTCATTTCTAATCTCCCTCCTCCCAAATGCGTCCGAGACATTCGAGCCTTCCTTAGCCATGTCGGTTTCTATAGACGGCTCATCAAGGATTTTAGCAAGATAGCTAGACCCTTGACTCTTTTGTTAGCCAAGAACACCACATTTGATTTCGACTCAAGCTGTATGAAGGCGTTCGAGTCATTGAAAAACCCACTTACTTCTGCTCCCATCCTTTCTTCTCCTGACTGGACGGATCCATTTGAAATTATGTGCGATGCATCTGATTTTGCCATTGGTGTTGTCCTTGGACAGCACATCGAGAAGATGTCGCATGTAATTTATTACGCTGGCCGAACCTTGAACGAGGCCCAATTAAATTACATAACAACCGAGAAGGAATTCTTAGCTGTTGTGTTTGCATTAGAAAAGTTCCGGCCCTACTTAATCGGCTCTCCAGTCATCGTATACACTGACCATTCAGCTCTTCACCATCTTTTTGCGAAGAAGGACGCTAAATCTCGGCTGATATGTTGGATCCTCTTACTACAAGAGTTTGACCTTGTCATCAGAGACAAAATAGGATGCGAAAACGTAGTCGCCGACCATCTTTCACTCATCCCTTCTTCGCCGACGCCTCAATTTCCCATAAAAGACGTTTTTCCAGATGAGCGGCTCTTGACTGTATCATGCGAACCTTGGTTCGCAGATACTGTGAATTATTTGGCCACCGGACTTATACAAAATGAATGGTCGAATCAGGAAAGACTCTGATTCCTATCTCAGGGAAAACATTTTTACTGGGATGAACCTTATCTATTCAAATACTGTCCTGACCAAATTATTCGTCGGTGTGCCCCCGACAATGAATTTAAGAGCGTGCTGTCATTCTGCCACGATCAAGCGTGTGGCGGGCATTTTGGCCCTAAAAAGACAGCCGAAAAGATCTTGCAATGTGGCTTCTACTGGCCACAACTTTTTAAAGACGCACATAATTACTGCAAGATATGCTCCCGGTGCCAACACTTGGGCCGGATATCTAGGAGAAATGAAATGCCGCTCTGTTGAGAATAAAACTAGGTTTGCTCGAGGACGAGCAAAAGATAAGTTTGGGGGTATTTGTTCATACCATAATTTTGCATTCTTTTAGACCCCATTCTTATTCATTTTACAAATAAACAGGTGCTTTTGACTCATGTCTGCTACATAGTTACAGGTTACAGGTTCTCGGAACAAAAACAGTGAAAAAGACGATACAAAGTGAGACTACGACCGATAAATGGTGGAATCTTGATCATGCCACATTTTAAGGGACAATGAAGATCAATGAACAAGTTCACACAAGTACAAAGGCAGCGCAAGGTTCAAGACTTCGACAAAGAGAACGGTTAAAGTCCACTACATTACTCATTGTGGAGATCTGGAAGAGAAATAGAAGACATTATGAAGAACCAACAAAAAAAATAGGAAGACAAAAAGAAGCAGAACCAGCACAGAAAAATTGAAGACACCAACTCACTGTTTGGCCACGGAACCGCAGCCAAAACTGGCCTATGGCCGCGGTTCCGCGGCCGTGTATTGCGCATATCGATGAAGAAAAGTTATGGTAATTGGCGGCGCATTGACTAGTCTTCCTAGGGGTATTTTTGTAAAAGCATACATGCAGCGATTGTAAACCTAGGGTTTTCTATGTCCTATAAATAGAGACCCAAAAACTTGTATTAGGTTATGCCTCTTTTCATTGAATAAAATTCAGAGTTCTTTTCAAGTTTTGGAGAGCATCAATTTGTAAGTAGTTATTTTTTTTTATTTGCCCTAGTTATTAGTTTTTAATTTCTACCCTAGATAAAATTCTTATTTTCCTTAGTTTAATCTAGATTAGAATTTTTATTAATCTGCAGTAGTTAATTAATCTCTTAACTCTAAAACCAAAATAAAAATTATGACTTTTGTAGATCCCTCAATGAGCGAGTAGTTTCCTCGCTTGTTAGGGTTAGGAATAGGGAAGGGTTTGAGAGATGCAAATCTCTCACCCCTTTCTTGCCTAACCACTTGTTAATAATTAGGACTTCATGCATACAAACATATTTCGTTCCCTATGGCACCCTACCCATGAGGTAACAATGACACCGTAGTATAAAGGACCGGTTATGCATGTTTTCCATAGAGGTTAGGGTAAGGATTAAGAAAGGACGGACAAGGACCTAGAGGAAGAAACATCGTTTCTTCCCGATCGTCCTAATCCCCTTTATTAATAATTACCATAACTCCTAAAAAGATCTAATTTAGGGCATTGAAAGCGGTGGGAGATCTTTAATTTTTTCAAACTTTACCTAAACCTAACCCTAGCAAGATTTCTAATCCTAGTCTAAGTCAACTTAGTTTTTAGTTATAATCCATTCACACCGTTTGGAATTAACTCGTTAGAACAATTAGGAAATACACAACATCCCTGTGGACCGACCCGTATTCACCGGCTAGCTACCAAGCGACGCCGTTCTTGATTGCGGTTAACATATATTTTTTATCTAATCACGCTCCTACCAATATTGGTTGTGGAAATTTTTGATGTTTGGGGGATAGATTTTATGGGACCGTTTCCCAATTCTTTTGGGAACGTGTATATTCTCCTCGCTGTTGATTACGTGTCTAAGTGGGTCGAGGCTGTGCCCAGCCGGACTAATGACAACAAGGTTGTCGTTAAATTCCTCAAAGAAAACATTTTCTCTCGGTTTGGGCACCCCCGCGCAATCATTAGCGATAATGGAACTCATTTCTGTAATAGGACTTTCGAGTCCTTAATGCGGAAATATTCCATTAATCACAAGCCATCAATGCCGTATCATCCCTAAACTTGTGGGCAAGCCGAGATTTCAAATCGGCAAATTAAACAGATATTGGAGAAAACGGTTTCCAAAAACCGTAAGGATTGGTCTCTAAAACTTACTGATGCCCTTTGGGCATTTCTAACTGCCTATAAGACCGATCTTGGCATGTCTCCTTATAGGCTTGTTTATGGAAAGGCTTGCCACCTTCAAGTTGAAATTGAGCATCGAGTATTTTGGGAAATAAAAGAGTTGAATCTTTCTCTCGGAGATGCGAGCAGACATAGAAAGCTGCAACTAAATGAATTAAGCGAGCTTCAGGATGAAGCTTACGAGAACGCGGTTGTCGTCAAAAACCGAACGAAGGTGTTTCACGATAAACACCTTATGCGCAAAAATTTCAAACCTGGTCAACAGGTTTTGCTTTACGATACCCGGTTACATTTCCATCCCGGCAAGCTTAGATCTCGATGGAAAGGGCCATTTTTGGTACGCACCGTATATCCGCACAGTGCAGTCGACTTAGAGAATACGGAGGACGGTTTACTATTTAAAGTGAACAGACATAGACTTAAACCGTTCCTCACCGCAGATCATTCGGAGGAGCTCCTACTGTTGCAGGAGCCGAATTATATTGACTGATCTTCCTCCATCTACCCCCAAATTTCGGTTATCCAGCCATAAACAGTAGAAACACTGTTTCAAATAAGTTTGGGGGTATGTCACACTTGTAATTATATAAAAACAAAATAAAAAAATTCCAATTTTTGGGGGTATTTCTGTAAATTTTTTACTTTTAATAAATAGAAAAAAAATTACAAATAAATTCCACTTTTTAAGAGGACCTTTTTACAATTAACCAAAAATACCCCCTATAAATACAAGCCGACCTCTCCTCTGTAATTACCAAACCCTAATTTTCTTTTCCTTAAAACCCTAGCCGCCGCAGCTGAAAGATCAGAGCGATCGCCACCCGAAGCCGCGCTTCCGCCACACAAGAGGCCTTCGGACCGTGCAACCGCCGCCGATCTGCCTCCTTTCCCTCTGAAAACTTCATAGGAGATTTGCATTCTCTGATCTTGTCACAACCCGCAGAGTACGGAACGTGACCGGCACTTAAGTTACGAAACGTCTCAAGGCGTCCGTAAGATAAGTAAACCGAAGCCCAGAAATCAAAACCTGATTTAGAAATAGAGTGAAGGAAAAGCCATTTTTATTTAAAGCACTTTGTCCCATTAAACCATATCAAGTTTCCTTTTTAAAAAGCAGTTTCCTTTCCCAATTTTCCGGCCATTCTTCTTTGTAAAAATAGTCCCCTAACGGGTACAAACAGGAATACAAGTAAATAACAGAAATATGGCATCCCCAAGCGGGAGCTAGCTCTTCACCTCAAGGCGGTCACAAATCCCACGCAATGTAAAATAACAATGTGCATAAGTAAGTATGAAAGCACAGGTAAAATAATATGTCGACTCAAGTGAGCTCGACCCTAAATAACATAAAGTCCACCAGTCTCACAACCTCACCTCTAGGTCAATATACAGTAATCCAAATAAAACTGGTACAGCTGAAATAATAGCAGATGGAGTACTCTAGATACAATGAATATATAAAATGGTACAAAATGATAACAACCCACCTATGAGCAAAAGCCTCGAGTCCAGGCAAAAAGAGCAAATGAGGCAAAAGCGTCCGCCGCTACAGGGCTAACAGAACAGACCTGCAGAAAAGCTGTGGCACAACGGGGGTGAGTTGCCAGCTCGTGAGTAATAAATAACATCTACAAAGGCTATCGCATGCATGCATACAAGTATCCTAGCATCTCTAACAGGTATGGCTATATGTATTAGCAGGTATGTATGAAACATCAGTGTACTAGCAGGTATGTATGCCACTTGGATGTACTAACATGTATGTATGATATATGAGTCAACTCAAGATCTCAATATGTAAGTACAAGAACTATTCTTTTCTTTGTTTTTGAAACTCTTTTCAAATATCAGCATAATATCCATGAAATCAACAAAATCTGTGTCCAGCAACGACACCTCAAAACTGTCTCAATCTCATATATCCATGTCAAGTATCTCTGGTCTCAGCCATCCGGCTGATCCATGTCAAATATCAATATCTCAATCTAGCGGCCACGGTCGATATCCTCTGGATATCCGCCGTGCCAATGAAGTCACCGGTAAGTGGTTAGTCCCCTGCCAGGCTCAACGCCATCTCCTACGATCTTCTTGCCCCGGGGTACCTTACCGGTCCCACCATGTACCCGAGACGGTTCATCCACCTCCTCGAAACGGGTCTCGAAAACCACAGCAAACTCATGGTGGACGACACTTTATATCACTAGAAAACCGCAACTTTTATATTTTAAAAGATCATAAGTTTGAAATCTTGCGGCTTTCCCCCGAAATCCAGAAATATCATAAATCTCATGAAATCATCATGGGTGCATATGTCAATGATAATGAATGCATATGGTATCAACGTTCAAGTTGCAATGTATGATTTATACTAGGCATGAGCAAATGATATAATGATATATATATACGAGAATAGCAATTCTTATGATTTCATTTTAAATATTTATTGCAATAGCACAGGTCTAAGCAATTAACATGTTTCAGATTAATAGTTATCTAGTGTCGTGGCATGGAAATTACCAGGGTGTGTGTATACACATGAATAGTGCTCGTGCTGCATATAAAAACCTGGTAATGGTGCATGTGTCCTACAGAATGAGTTTGCGTATATGGGTACAACATATAGATCCTAACTGCAGTAAATATCACACAAGTATTATTATTTCTAATGTCACAAGTAAATGTTAAAGTTTACTATTTTCAAGTTTACTAAATCTATCGGGCGACTTGCGCCATCCAAACGATCGTCCCCCGTAGATGTGAAATCTACTCACCCGTGATCCCGCGCTAGGTGTGTCCGACCACCTACTTCCCTTTCTCTGCTGCGCTCGAAATCTCCGCCGGCGAACCTAGAATTTACAAAAGTCACCATATAAGGAAAATTCCTGCAAAACATGATATATCGATAAAAGGGATACGCGTGCATGAAACTAAACGCGCGTGCACACGACACGTCGCGACGCGCGCAAACCCACCAGAACCTACTCCGACGCACCGTGTCGCGCAGCGCGGCATAGATCCACGCGTATCACGCGCGTGTCGCACAAGTAAAAAAAAACATCGAAAATACGTTTATAACTCCAGATTTTGCCTCTGGGCCCAAACTAAAAAGTTACAGATACCAACGCACTAATCTACCCAGAACAACCCTACACACCAAAACTTAACCCCCCTACCCCCTACTCTGGACGCAAATTGCGGCCAGAATGAATAAACCGGCGGCCTCAAGTATGAGGTGGGTCACCGTGCTTTTTGTGTGTGTGTATGCTAGTCTCACCATGCTACAGTTTCACCAATTTTATTCTGGGAGGTTTGGGTCAACAGCAGATCTAACGGAGGCTAAAAAGTCGCTAAAATTGCTAAATTACGCCAAGTCGGATAAATTGGGCATTTGTGTGAAATCTGGAACCAAACTTGGGTAATCTAGTCTCAACAGCATCTAATAAGGCTACTCTAACCATCACAACCATTACTTTACCAAAACTCCCCTAAATTACCCAAAACTACCACTAATACATATAATAAACACTAAATTAAGCTAGATAACCATAAGTTTAGCAATTAGGAGTCGGGTTAAGGGGTTATACCTCTAGAGACCCTAGATGAAGGAGAAGAGAAGGAGGAGGAAGTGGGTGTGCTGCTGGAGTGCTGCTGCTACAGCCCCAGTGCTGAAGTTTTTGGCTGGAAAGTGCGGTGACTGGCTGCAGATGCTGTTCTGTAACTTGCTGAAGCTACTGCTAATGTTTTGTGTTGTGTTTTCTTTTGTGTTGTTGTTGTAGCAGCAGATGAAAAAGGTGTTGTAGCAATTGTGGTGTAGTGTAGTATGTAGTGATGTTGTGTGAGTGTGGTTTTGAAGTTGGGGCTGTTTGCAGCAGCTGGTGTTGCTGTTTATTGCTGAGCTGAGGCAGAAATGTGCTGATATGAGCTGAGATTGGGCTGATAGTGATATATCATCTGCTGTAGCAGCAATTGGTGTTAGTTTGGTGGCTGATTTGTGGCTGAAGTAGAGACATTTGATGATGATTGTGTGTGTGAGTGAGAGATGTGAGGGATGTGAGTGAGAGGGTGATGGATATGCCAAAAAGTTGTGAAATGAAAAAGGAGGTGACACTTCCTTAAAGCCATCATTCTTCCTCTCACAAACAAAAGCTAGCATGACAACCATCACATCTCTCTCTCTCTCTCACACACAACAAGCAAGTCAATCTAAACCCTAAACACCCTTGGACAAAACCAAAAACCCTTAATTAAATCCAATTAGCCTAATCAAGTGTGTTAGACCACCATGGTTAACTTAAACATGGTTAACCCAAAAGCTCATTTACATGGCAACCCTAGTCTTAACCCTAGTTAACGTGCACAAGTGTGTGCGGTCGAGACAAAATTCTACTAAAATAACCATAAAACCAGATAAATTATTAAAAACCCGTTTTGCTAAACCTTTTACCAAAAACCCCACATTAACACACAATTACCACTAACCCTAAACTCAGGTGTTACTATCTTCCCCCCTTAAGAAAATTCGTCCCCGAATTTTAAAATACATAACTACGCGTACCTTCAAAAAGATGAGGGAATTTCTTCCACTTCTCTCCCTCGGCCTCCCAAGTGATCTCCTCATCATTCGGGCTGCGCCAAAGAACCTTTACAGACGGCAGGACCCTTGATCGAAGTTTCTTCATCTGCCGATCCAATATCTCAACTGGCTGTACGGTGAACGAAAGGTCGGGCTCAAGTTGAACGGTCTGATGCTGAATCGTGTGGGAAGGGTCATGAAGATATCTGCGTAGCATCGACATGTGGAAGACAGGGTGAACATCTGAAAAGCTGGGTGGAAGAGCCAAATGATATGCAACTGCGCCGACACGCTCGAGGATCTCGAAGGAACCCACGAATCTGGGACTAAGCTTTCCTTTTCGCCCAAATCGCATCACACCCTTCATCGGAGAGACCCTCAGAAAGACACAATCGCCAACTGTGAACTCTAATCTGCGACGGCGTCTGTCTGCATACGATTTCTGCCTGCTCTGAGCTGCTCTCATCCGGTCTCGAATCAACTGCACTTTCTCAGTCATCTCCTGCATGATCTGCGACCCAAAAATACTGCTCTCGCTCAGCTCAGTCCAACAGACGGGCGATCTACATCTCCTCCCATACAAGGCCTCGAAAGGTGCCATCTGAATAGTATCCTGGAAGCTGTTGTTGTAGGAGAACTCCACTAGAGGTAAATGACGATCCCAGCTACCGCCAAAGTCCAAAACGCACGCTCTGAGCATGTCCTCGAGAGTCTAAATAGCCCGCTCTGACTGTCTGTCGGTCTGCGGATGAAATGCTGTGCTGAAGCTCAAATGGGTGCCCAATGCCTCGTGAAGTCTCTGCCATAGTCGGCTGGTAAACTGGGTGCCTCGATCTGATACTATACAAGTCGGTACGCCATGCAACCGCACGATCTCGTCGATGTAAATCTGGGCATACTGAGCAAAACTGAAAGTGGTCTTCACTGGCAGAAAGTGAGCCGTTTTCGTCAATCGATCCACAATCACCCAAATAGAGTCGTACCCTTGACTAGTCCTGGGTAGACCCACAACGAAGTCCATCGAAATCTGCTCCCATTTCCACTCCGGAATAGGCAAAGGCTGCAACTCTCCTGCTGGCCTCTGGTGCTCGGCCTTGACTTGCTGACAATTCAGTCATCTCGATACGAAGTCAGCGAAATCCCTCTTCATCCCGTCCCACCAATAGACATCTCTTAAATCATGGTACATCTTGGTGGAACCTGGATGAACGCTGTATGTAGATCTATGCGCCTCCTCAAGAATCTCATGTCGCAGTCCCTTCGAATCTGGTACGCACAATCGAGTCCCAAATCGCAGTACTCCGTGATCGTCGATCACGAACTCGGAACCTCTGCCCTGCCTAATCTGCTCCATGATCTCTGAAAGTCGGTCATCACCGGGCTATGCCTCTCGAATGCGGTCAAGTAACTGCGGACGTGCACGAACATGCGCAAGCTGTCCCCCTGTCGGAGTGAACTCGAACTCAACTCGGCTGTCGCATAAAATCTGCCAATCTGCCGACGACTGCCTCTGCACT
The DNA here is from genome assembly GCA_030015575.1 of Agapanthus africanus. Classification (NCBI taxonomy): domain Eukaryota; kingdom Viridiplantae; phylum Streptophyta; class Magnoliopsida; order Asparagales; family Amaryllidaceae; genus Agapanthus; species Agapanthus africanus. Next base: position 397,846,978 of record JASDDO010000019.1, on the reverse strand, counting down.
GCGTGCAAACAAGATAGACTGCCCCTGGACCTCCTGCTCAAAGCATCCGCCACTACAATCGCCTTGCCCGGGTGGTACAAGATCTCACAGTCATAGTCTTTCACCAGCTCCATCCAACGACGCTGTCTCAGATTCAGGTCTCGCTACTGAAATATATATTTTAAGCTCTTGTGGTCAGTGAATATTTGGCACGACTCGCCGTATAGGTAATATCGCCAGATCTTAAGTGCAAAGACCACTGCAGCCATCTCCAAATCGTGAGTGGGGTAGTTCTATTCATGTTTCTTCAATTGCCGCAAAGCATACGCGATCACCCTGTCATGCTGCATCAATACGCATCCTAGCCCCACCCGTGAAGCGTCACAATAGACCACAAATCCACCTGATCCTGAGGGCAAAGATAAAACCAGCGCCGTAGTCAAACAAGTCCGTAGCTGCTGGAAACTGTGCTCGCACTCCTCCATCCAAATGAAAGGAACTCCCTTCCGGGTCAAACCGGTCAAAGGTGCAGCAATACGGGAGAAATCCTGAACGAATCGCCTGTAGTGGCCAGCCAGGCCTAGTAAACTACGGATCTCCATAACCGATGTCGGTCTGGGCCACTGCTGAACAGACTCGATCTTCTTCGGGTCCACACATATGCCATCTCTCGTAATCACGTGACCCAAGAAACCAACGCTGTCCAACCAAAATGCGCACTTGGAAAATTTTGCGAAAAGCTGGTGCTCCCTCAGAGTATGCAACGTAATCCGCAAGTGCTGCTCGTGCTCCTCTCGGCTCCGGGAATACACCAAAATATCATCAATGAACACTATGATGAACAAGTCGAGATACGGCCTGAAGGTACGGTTCATCAAGTCCATGAATGCTGTGGGGGCGTTGGTGAGTCCGAACGACATCACCAAAAACTCGTAGTGGCCATAGCGTGTACGGAAAGCTGTCTTTGGTATATCCTCCTGTCGGACTCGTAGCTGATGGTATCCTAATCGCATGTCGATCCTCGAAAAATAACCCGCACCCTGAAGCTGTTCGAACAAATCATCAATGCGTGGCAACGGATATCTGTTCCGTACGGTAACCTTATTCAGCTGGCGGTAATCGATACATAAGCGCAAACTTCCGTCCTTCTTCTTGACAAACAGGACCGGAGCACCCCATGGAGAAACACTGGTCGAATAAGTCCCTTATCTAACAAATCTTGCAACTGGACCTTCAACTCTCTAAGCTCCGTCGGGGCCATCCGATAAGGCGGTATAGAAATAGGCCCCGAGCCGGGAATCAAATCAATACAGAACTCGACATCGCGCTCAGGCGGCAATCCTGGCAGCTCATCAGGGAAAACATCGGGGAACTCGCATACAATCGGAACCTGGTCCAATGGAATATCTGTAGCTCTAGTATCACAAACATAGGTTAGAAATCCCTGACATCCCTTTCTCAACAGCTGATCAGCACGAAGAGAAGAAATCAATATGTGAGGGGCGGCACCACGGTCCCCCTGCACAACAAAAGCCGACTCGCCGGGAAAACAAAATCTAACTGTCTTCTCGCGGAAGTCCACAGACGCATAGCACGTGGCTAACCAATCCATGCCCAAAAGGACGTCGAAGTCCAACATCTCAAGAAGGATCAAGTCGACAGGCAGCTCTCGCTCGCCAATACGGACGGTACAGGATCGGAATACGTGCCTAGCAACAAATGACTCTCCCATGGGAATGGTCACAACAAGCGGCTGATCAAGAAAATCGGACTCTCTACCAAAACTCGGCACGAAGTTTGTGAAAACGTACGAATGCGTGGATCCAGGATTAAACAACACGTGTGCATCAACAGAACATACTGACAGGGTACCTGTCACAATGGCATTGGATGCCTGCGCATCCTGCGGTGTCAACGCAAATACTCGGGCCTGACCTCCACCAATAGCGGGCTGACCTCGGCCTCGGCCTCGGCCTCCTCGTCCTCTCTGTATAGATCCGCCGTATCTACGGCCTCTGGGTGCACCTAACTGGCGTGGAGCATCGCCTGTGGCAGGAAGTAGAGCTCTCTGAGGAAGGGGCGGTGATGGTGGTAGGGTCACATGCGGAACTGTCGACACTCCCTGTCGCCTCGCCAGGCAGTCTCTGATACGATGGTGCAGACTCCCTCACCCAAAACATCCTGACGACGCCTGCTGTCCCTGTGGATACGAACCATACAGCTAACCTCGTCCAAACCCTCTGTCGGCCCTATCTCTCGGAAAGAATCTGGCATGATGCCTCTGATTTGGCGTGCCGATACGAATCCTCTTCGGCGCGGGAACGGCTGAAGTCGCTGAAATACGTGCCTCCATCCGCAACGCCGTATCCATAGCCGCTGAATAGGTATCGAAGTGCTTGGCGCCAATGGCAAGAAATAGCTGGGCATCCAGTCCCTGTATGAACCTCTTCACCCTCTTTGCTTCGGTATCCACTAAATACGGAGCATATCGGGACAATTGTGTAAACTGGACGTCATACTCAGACACCGTCATCCCTGGAGTCTTGATCAAGGCCTCAAAACTATGAGCTCTGGCGTCACGAACGCTCTCCGGAAGGAAACGGGCTAGAAAGACTGCTGTGAACTCGGTCCAAGTTATGGACGATAGACCTGCAGCTCGACCTCTCAAAACTAACTCCCACCATATCTCTGCGAGGCCCTCTAGACGGAAACTCGCAAGCTCTACCCATCGATCATCAGAACATCTCAGCGAACGGCAGATCCTGACCAAACTGTCAAGGAACGTCTGCGGGTCTTCTGCTGCATCGGTACCCGTGAAGACTAGAGGTTTCAGCCTCATGAACTCCTGTAGCGAAACCGGGATGGCCATGGTGGTAGTAGTAGGAGCAGGTATCATAGTAGTCTAAGATGTAGTGGGTACGTCCTCTGGCCTCGGTGCACGACTGGCCGCAACTAAGGATCCCACCATCTGATGTAGCTCCTGCATACTCCCCATCATCTGTCGCAGCTCCTCCATACCAGACTCAAGCCTATCCATACGGCCTGGGGAAGGCGGATTAGTCTGTCCCTGCGGCGTAGGCATACCACCCTGCTCAGTCCTAGTCTCGGACGAGCCAGCTCGAATCTCGTCTCGGGCGGCAGCCCTCTGCGCTCTGGTAGCCCTCTGTGGCATAGTGACTAGTACAGGAAACAGGACAATAAAAATGGTGCAATAGAATCATAGGATACATGGAATTGAAGAAGGAATTTCAAGCAAGTATATCCTAAAGTCATTTAGGCGGAGTACCGTATCGCAAGTATGCCGCGGACATACGCACGCTACGCTACCCTGCTTAAGTCACTTACTTCATCTACTAAGGGTCATCCTACACTCGGAAAGGTGAAACCTATCGCTCTGATACCAACTTTGTCACGACCCGCAGAGTACGGAACGTGACCTGCACTTAAGTTACGAAACGTCTTAAGGCGTCCGTAAGATAAGTAAGCCGAAGCCCAGAAATCAAAACCTGATTTAGAAATAGAGTGAAGGAAAAGCCATTTTTATTTAAAGCACTTTGTCCCATTAAACCATATCAAGTTTCCTTTTTAAAAAGCAGTTTCCTTTCCTAATTTTCCGGCCATTCTTCTTTGTAAAAATAGTCCCCTAACGGGTACAAGCAGGAATACAAGTAAATAACAGAAATATGGCATCCCCAAGCGGGAGCTAGCTCTTCGCCTCAAGGCGGTCACAAATCCCACGCAATGTAAAATAACAATGTGCATAAGTAAGCATGAAAGCATAGGTAAATAATATGTCGACTCAAGTGAGCTCGACCCCAAATAACATAAAGTCCACAAGTCTCACAACCTCACCTCTAGATCAATATACAGTAATCCAAATAAAACTGGTACAGCTGAAATAATAGCAGATGAAGTACTTTAGATACAATGAATATATAAGGTGGTACAAAATGATAACAACCCACCTATGAGCAAAAGCCTCGAGTCCAGGCAAAAAGAGCAAATGAGGCAAAAGCGTCCGCCGCTACAGGGCTGACGGAACGGACCTGCAGAAAAGCTGTAGCACAACGGGGGTGAGTTGCCAGCTCGTGAGTAATAAATAATATCTACAAAGGCTATCGCATGCATGCACACAAGTATCCTAGCATCTCTAACAGGTATGGCTATATGTACTAGCAGGTATGTATGCAACATCAGTGTACTAGCAGGTATGTATGCCACATGGATGTACTAACTTGTATGTATGCTATATGAGTCAACTCAAGATCTCAACATGTAAGTACAAGAACTATTCTTTCTTTGTTTTTGAAACTCTTTTCAAATATCAGCATAATATCCATGAAATCAACAAAATCCGTGTCCAGCAACGACATCTCAAAACTGTCTCAATCTCATATATCCATGTCAAGTATCTCTGGTCTCAGCCATCAGGCTGATCCATATCAAATATCAATATCTCAATCTAGCGGCCACGTTCGGTATCCTCTGGATATCCACCGTGCCAATGAAGTCACCGGTAGGTGGTCCATCCCCTACCAGGCTCAACGCCATCTCCTACGATCTTCTTGCCCCGGGGTACCTTACCGGGCCCACCATGTACCCGAGATGGTTCATCCACCTCCTCGAAACGGGTCTCGAAAACCACAGCAAACTCATGGTGGACGACACTTTACATCACTAGAAAACCGCAACTTTTATATTTTAAAAGATCATAAGTTTGAAATCTTGCGGCTTTCCCCCGAAATCCAGAAATATCATAAATCTCATGAAATCGTCATGGGTGCATATGTCAATAATAATGAATGCATATGGTATCAACGTTCAAGTTGCAATGTATGATTTATACTAGGCATGAGCAAATGATATAATGATATATATGCACGAGAATAGCAATTCTTATGATTTCATTTTAAATATTTATTGCAATAGCACAGGTCTAAGCAATTAACATGTTTCAGATTAATAGTTATCTAGTGTCGTGACATGGAAATTACCAGGGTGTGTGTATACACATGAATAGTGCTCGTGCTGCATATAAAAACCTGGTAATGGTGCATGTGTCCTACAGAATGAGTTTGCGCATATGGGTACAACATATAGATCCTAACTGCAGTAAATATCATACAAGTATTATTATTTCTAATGTCACAAGTAAATGTTAAAGTTTACTATTTTCAAGTTTACTAAATTTATCGGGCGACTTGCGCCATCCAAACGATCGTCCCCCGTAGATGTGAAATCTACTCACCCGTGATCCCGCGTTAGGTGTGTCCGATCACCTGTTTCCCTTTCTCCGCTGCGCTCGAAGTCTCCGCTGGCGAACCTAGAATTTACAAAAGTCACCATATAAGGAAAAATCCTGCAAAACATGATATATCGATAAAAGGGATACGCGTGCGTGAAACTAAACGCGCGTGCACACGACACGTCGCGATGCGCGCAAACCCACCAGAACCTACTCTGACGCAATGTGTCAAGCAGCGCGCCACAGATCCACGTGTATCACGCGCGTATAACACAAGTAAAAAAAAACATCGAAAACACGTTTATAGCTCCAGATTTTGCCTCTGGGCCCAAACTAAAAAGTTACAGATACCAACGGACTAATCTACCCAGAACAACCCCACACACCAAAACCTAACCCCCCACCCCCTACTCTGGCTGCAAATTGCGGCCAGAACGAATAAACCGGCGGCCTCAAGTATGAGGTGGGTCCCCGTGCTTTGTGTGTGTGTGTGTATGCTAGTCTCACCATGCTACAGTTTCACCAATTTTATTCTGGGAGGTTTGGGTTAACAGCGGATCTAACAGAGGCTAAAAAGTCGCAAAAATTGCTAAATTAAGCCAAGTCGGATAAATTGGGCATTTGTGTGAAATCTGGAACCAAACTTGGGTAATCTAGTCTCAACAGTATCTAATAAGGCTACTCTAACCATCACAACCATTACTTTGCCAAAACTCCCCTAAATTACCCAAAACTACCACTAAAACATATAATAAACACTAAATTAAGCTAGATAACCATAAATTTAGCAATTACGAGTCGGGTTAAGGGGTTATACCTCTAAAGACCCTAGATGAAGGAGAAGAGAAGGAGGAGGAAGTGGGTGTGCTGCTGGAGTGCTGCTGCTACAACTCCAGTGCTGAAATTCTTGGCTGGAAAGTGCGGTGACTGGCTGCAGATGCTGTTCTGTAACTTGCTGAAACTGCTGCTGATGTTTTGTGTTGTGTTTTCTTTTGTGTTGCTGTTGTAGCAGCAGATGAAGGTGTTGTAGCAATTGTGGTGTAGAGTGGTGTGTAGTGATGTTGTGTGAGTGTGGTTTTGAAGTTGGGGATGTTTGCAGCAGCTGGTGTTGCTGTTTATTGCTGAGCTGAGGCTGAAATGTGCTGATATGAGCTGAGATTGGGCTGATGGTGATATATCAGCTGCTGTAGCAGCAATTGGTGTTGGTTTGGTGGCTGATTTGTGGCTGAAGTAGAGGCATTTGATGATGATTGTGTGTGTGAGTGAGAGATGTGAGGGATGTGAGTGAGAGGGTGATGGATATGCCAAAAAGTTGTGAAATGAAAAAGGAGGTGACACTTCCTTAAAGCCATCATTCTTCCTCTCACAAACAAAAGCTAACATGACAACCATCACATCTCTCTCTCTCTCTCACACAACAAGCAAGTCAACCTAAACCCTAAACACCCTTGGACAAAACCAAAAACCCTTAATTAAATCCAATTAGCCTAATCAAGTGTGTTAGACCACCATGGTTAACTTAAACATGGTTAATCCACAAGCTCATTTACATGGCAACCCTAGTCTTAACCCTAGTTAACGCGCACAAGTGTGTGCGGTCGAGGCAAAATTCTACTAAAATAACCATAAAACCAGATAAATTATTAAAAACCCGTTTTGGTAAACTTTTTACCAAAAACCCCACATTAACACACAATTACCACTAACCCTAAACTTAGGTGTTACAGATCTTCTCTGTTAAAATTTTAGAAATATTCTGCACTTCTCTGTGATGGCACCCACTTTGCAATTCGAAAGAGATTTCTTACAAATGTTTGCACACACGATCTATGGTAGCTATTTCGGTGATGAGATCCAAAAGCGTAGGTGGAACTTCTTACATTTTAATCATCCAAACTCCTTCGCGCTTCCAGATCTCGTCACCCGTTTTTATGAGTGTATGGAGGATGGTTGCCCTCACAACACGGTTATATTAGACTAATTTGGGGGGATAGGGAAATAATAATCGATCGGGACTTCATCCATGAAGTCACCTTAATACCTAGATTATCTATTCACGATCAACCCCTCAGATTCGAGGACTACCTACCCTTGATGGGTAACGATTGTTCGAGGGAGCCACGCAAGGGCATCCAGGCTAGAACCCTCTTTGCAAATGTATTAACTGTGTGCCGTTGGGCACAAAATAATATTTTTGGAATTTCGCACAATACGATATTTTTCACACCATCCCTTCGTATCGTGCACACTTTGATGACTAGAAACCCCAGCTATGAAATGTGCACGGTATTACTTCATTCGATTGGTGCGGGCAAGAGGGCTGCCAATTATTCATGCCCTATGTTGGTGACACAACTGTGTCGCCATTTCCTCCTTGTGGAAGAATTCGAGTTTTATATGCATGGATGGATCCTTATTAGACCTCTTCTTGAGGGTGTATCCATGTCTTACACACGCCTAAACGATGTATGGTCGCGCACTGAGCCGGCCGAGGATGTACCCGCCAAGACACCCAGCTCCAGCTCTACCGCGAGCGAGGAAGAGCTTACCCCCGCGGCACAAGCACGTTTACTTAGGAGAGCCAATAGGGGGATAGACAGATTGATATGGATGGTAACCAACCTGGATCAGCGAGTCACAGGGTTGGAGCATGGCATGACCATCCTGCTGGCTAGAGAGGAACGTTCCCGTTCACGTTCGAGGGGACGACGAGGCCATGAGCAGTGAGGGCATTGCTTTTGATAAGTTTGGGGGTGGAGGTGGTTTGTAAATAGTTATCATTGTATTGCATATTTTAATTTTTTTGTACATATTTGTTTCTTCTTTCTTTGCATATTTAATTCCGCATTGCATCTTTATAAAAAAAAAGTATAAAAATTAAAAATGAAAATATAAAAAATATTTTAAAAAATCAAATCAAATAAAAAAATTGAAAAACTTTAAAAAAATTATAAAAATTGAAAAATTAAATTTTGGCCATATTTGACTTAAGTTCAACATGACGGTTGAATAGTAGGGAATAACTAAATCCTAAACTTAGTAAATTAAAAACCCTAAAAATAACATTTCTTAAAGTTTAACTGTAAAAAATATATGTCCTTGTAGTTTATTTAGAAATAGGCAAATTTTGAGTTCAGTTCTTGGGCTAAGTCAAAATAAGGGAAGAGTATTGAAATTTTTATTTGAAGTGTAAATCTGAAAAATAATTCTGAATCTTAAGTCTAAATTCTGAAAATATATACCCTACAACTTGCACATACACGCACCTTGAAACTTGGGATAGTAGAGGATACCTTGAAATGCTCTTGTCTAAAATCCTTAGTATGAGAAAAATAAAAAATAAAAGTATAAGTGTGAATAAAGAGATAAAAAAAAATGAACAATGGTTTTGTAATTACTTAAGGCAGCATAAATAAAAAATATAGCGATGGTGCTTTATCACCTAGTGCCTTAGGCCAACTGGTTTGGGAGTCACTGCTAAGCCTTAGGTATTGCAAGACGAGGAATTACGCCTAAATGTGCGATCACATTTTGTAATCGGTCGTTTAGTACCTCAAAAAGTATCAACGGTCGCATGAAGAATGTGTAAGCAATTTCATATAAAACTCACCAACTAAAAGTATTTTGGAAGGTGGACAAGAGTATGATAGCTTGAATTGAATTTCCATGTGTATGGGTGATAATTACACACATGTAGGGGTATATGATTAGGGTTTGGATGAAAGATAGGAATGAAAGATAGGGTTTATACCTTCAGTAGAGATGATAAAAATTCCTAAGTTGAGATGGAACCTTAGAAGGAAAATTCAAAAGATGCTGAAAGCTTAATAAATTTGCAGAACATATACGATCTTAAGTTAAATGAAAAGTGAGTGTGAAAAATACGGGTTGATGCTTTCTAAGTTGAAGATAATAGAATTTCTTACTAGAATACCGAATTGAAGAATGAAACTCAACAGGCCAAATTGATCGGATTTTGTGGGTAGTATTCGCTAAAAACGCTCAGGAGATAACACTCCTCCTACTAGGGACGCCTAGAGGTTTAACGGCTTGTTACACGAGCTTAGTGCAATCGCGTTCCCTGCGAAAGTGAGGTTAGGTTTTCTCGAGAATAAAATTGGTTTTGCTCAGGACGAGCAACAGATAGGTTGGGGGAATTTGTTCATATCAGAATTTGCATTATTATATCGCCCATTCTTAATCACATTAGATATAAATAGGTTTTTTTGATCCATGTCTGCTAAATAGTTGCAGGTTACAGGTTCTCAGAACATTACAGTGAAATTCATGAAAAGTTGCTACAAATGTGAGACTACGACCAACAATAGATGAATCCGTATGATGCCGCCTACCAGTTCAAGGAACAAATGAAAATCAGTAGACAGTTCAATGCATAAAGCACAAGGGCAGTACAAGATTCAAGACTTCAACGCGAAGCTCACAGCAAAAGTCCACATCTTTCTGCACTGTTGGAAATCTGAAAGAAAGTAGAAGAGATTCTGAGGAACCGAGTGAAGAAAACAGAAGTTAAAAGCAACATGAAACAACCCTGAAAAATCATAGATCCCCCAATATAGCCGTGGAACCGCGGCCAAACAGGCCTTTCTCCCGCAGTTCTGCGGCCGTATGATGCACGTGTCGGTGCATGTGTCGGTGGGTGTCGATACTTTGACCCGGCTTTCTTAGAGTAGTCTTGTAAATTCAAATGTGGATCAGATTGTAACATAGAGTTTTTCCTATCTATAAATAGGAACGTCGAAAGCCAAATGAAGGCATGCCTTTCTTTATTTTTTATGCCTCTTTTTAATTCTTAGATTAAATTTTTAATTCCAGTTGTAATGCACTTGTTGAGAGGTCATCAATAAAGGTATTTTTTATTTTTATCTCTCATTCTTTAATTATCTGAATTTAATTCTCGCAATTTTTATCTGTTCTTTTATTATCTGCAATTTAGTTTTCTAATATAAAAATTATAAAAATGAATTTCCTTGTCATTTTCCTAATGAGTGAGTAATTCCTTACTTGTTAGGGTTAGGACAGGGAAGGTTTGAGAGAAGGAAATCTCTCTCACTCCTTTCCTTGCCCATATAATTTTAATTAATTAGGACTCTATGTAATTTAACCACACATCGCTCACTACGGCACTCTATCCTACAAGATAGCGGTGATTCCCTAATTAGACCGGTTGTGGTTGAATTAACCGGAGGTTAGGGCTAAGAGCCAAGAACGGAGGGACAAGGACCAAAAGGAAGAAACTACGTTTCTTTTTAGTCGTGCTAATCCCCGTTGTTGAATATTACCCTAACACCTATATTTTTAACTAGGGCATTGTTAGCAGTGAGAAGAATCCATATTTCAAACTAACATAATCCTAACCTTAGCAAGCCTTTAAATCATTTATTCTCATTTTTAGATCGTAAAACTAAACCTACCAAAAAAATAGGACTTAACTCGTTAGAACTTAAAGAAAAGAACACATTTTCCCTGTGGATCGACTCGTACTCAACCGGCTAGCTACCAAGCAACACCGTCTTGATTGCGGTATTCTTAATTTTTATAAAGCACGTACTAAACAGCTTTCAATCAAGCACCTATAAGCTTTGCATATAGGTGCTCACGTGTGGGCACGTGAGGGCTCCATTAGCCTAGAAGTTGTTTTAACTGCATTGCTTATATGCGTTGCATATAGACACTCACGTGAAACATGTGGGGCTGTTTTAGTTTGGAACTTTCCCCCATCCCTTTTTTGTAAGGGAACACCTGTCTCGATATACCCACGACTAGGAACAATTGAAGGATGTACTTGTGGACTACCCAGGTCCCAGTAGTATGATCCGTATCATAGTCCTGGTAGTCAAGTCAACATCCTAAGGGCTTTATCAATATGTATATGAGAGACGGTATAATAATACCAGTGAATATGTTAAGATAAAGGAAACCAGATAGTATACTATCATGTCGAGCAAGAAAGTCATCCATATATATGTCCAAGCATCCACTATATCATACAATAATGGCCTCTAGAGCATTCATATCACTAACAGTAATAAAGTTGTGAGCTATGATTTTCCTTTACTCTAATACTGTTTACTAACTACCATGTAATGCTAGAAGCCGAAGTGTGACTATGGCGGGATTATTCCCTGACCGTAGGAGCATGGCTGGCCTAGTCACCCCTCGTAATATGTATTTTGGAAAGCGGGGCGTGTCATGGTTTTGTTGGTATCTGAGCCAAGATTTCGGATAAAATTACAGTTCCGTCGAGAGATCCCTAGATTGAGTTACACCCTTGACGTGTGCTTTACTATATTTATGTTCACTTTCTAATCCTCATTGAATCATTGTGTAGCTCTTGTTTGAATCTAATTTCCTTTGATCATTTTTCAGAAATATGGACTCCTCGGGAAACTCCTCAGGTGTTGGTTCCCATGATCGTACCGAGAAGATCCTCAGCACACTGACGACCCTAGCCCAGGCTCAAGAGAGGAAGACCGATCTCCTGGCCGGGGGATTGAAGACGGTACAGGAAACTGTAATTACCGCTCTGGAGAGGTCTACGGCTATTCCCGTCGCCCCCGAGGGCACCCTCGTACCGACTACACAGGCTAGAGTTGGTACCGTTTCGGACTTTAGAAGGCTCCACCCAGCAGTTTTTACGGGATCAGCAAATCCTCTTGAGGCCGAGCAATGTCTCATCAACGTAGAGAACCTTCTGACGGCCACTCGAGTTCCTGACGATGACAGAGTGAACGTGGTGAAAATTCAGCTGGAGGACGAGGCCCGCACGTAGTGGTCCGTAAAGGAAAGCCGGCTAGAGAAACCTATTGGATGGGACACGTTCTCCGCATGCTCCCTGGATCACTATTTTTCGGCCACTGCCAAGACCAAAATGGAGGAGAAATTCATCATGTTAAAACAGAATGGATGCTCAGTGGATGTCTACACCACAGAGTTTAACCGGCTGAGTCGCTTCTCACCATACATGGTAGCCACCGAAACCGCCTGGGCAAGACGGTTCCGGCAGGGGCTCGATATTGAACTGCAACAACTTATCGCGTCTCTCAATCTACTAACCTTTGCCCAAGTGTTGAACACTGCCCGAGTGCAGGAAAGATTGGCGGAGAAGGCCAAGGGCCAACGATCGGTGGACAGGAGACCCTACGTAGTTCCCGCACGGCCTACCATTTCCCCCCATGGATTGATCCCAGTTCACAGGCCAGGTATCACATAGATGAAGCGCACTTTCTCATCTCAGCAGCCGCAGCGGAGGGCCCTATTTTGCGACTATTTCCAGAGGCCAGGACGCATACAGAGAGATTGTCGTAGAGCTAAGGGGCAGTGTCTGATTTTTAGATCCAGCGAGCACAGGGTCAGCGGATGTCCCCAAAGATCTGAGCTACAGGGAGGGTTCGAGCAACATTAACAGTCGTACGACACTTTCGCTCAAAGGGGTCCACCTCGGGTATCCCAGCAGCGTTTATTCGATCAGAGGCAGATTGGCACCGGTTGGAATCAGGGGCGAGCTTTCACCCTGTCCGCCGAGCAGGCAGAGGCTTCTGGAGTGGTAATTACAGGTACCCTCCTTGTTTATTCTGTACCAGCTAGAGTTCTTTTTGATTCGGGCACTTCACATTGATTTATTTCTACACGGATTGTTGACACACACTCTATACCTCACGAGCCGTTAACCAAGAGTTGGGAGATACATACGGGTAACGGAATTATTGTGTCAAACTAAGAGTGTAGGTTATTCCAGTGGTAGTGTGCGGCAGGGAATTCTATGCGAATTTCCTTTTAATCGGACGGGCAGCTATGACGTAATTCTCAGGATGGATTGGATGAGCACCTTCCATGCGATAATCGATTGCTGAGCTAGGAAAATGACTTTCCGCATTCCCAATCACCATGAGTTTGTTTTTGAGGCAGAAGCGAGTCTTTGGAGCCAGCTAAGTTTAGAGCCAAGCCAAAAGCGTTGACGGCTATGGAGATTGATGAGAGTCCAGCCCTAGAGATCGTTCGAGATTTTCTTGATGTGTTCCCTGAAGATTTACCAGGTTTACCACCTCCTCATGTCTTGGGATTCTCAATCGACTTGATTTCGGGTACATCACCAGTCTCGAAAGCTCCCTACAGGATGGCGCCAGTTGAATTGGCAGAACTAAAGAAGCAGATAGAGGATCTTTTGGACAAGGGATTTATCCGTTCAAGTGTTTCCCCACGGGGTGCTCCTGTATTAATGGTGAAGAAGAAAGACGGTTCTTACGCATGTGCATCGACTACCGGGAGTTGAACCGAGTGACCGTGAAGAACAAGTACCCCATTCCTCGAATCGACGACTTGTTTGACTAGCTTGGTGGCGCTCGGGAATTTTCTAAACTAGATCTTCGGTCAGGGTATCACCAAATCAGGGTCAAGACAGAGGATGTATGCATGACGGTTTTCCGAACCCGTTATAGCCACTATGAGTTTCTTATGATGTCGTTCGATGTTACCAATGCACCGGCCATATTTATGGACTAGATGAACAGGGTTTTCTTCAAGTACTTGGATCGGATTGTTGTCATATTCATCGACAACATTCTAGTCTATTCCAGAAGTCGAGAGGAGCACGCCGAGCTTCTACGAATTGTATTGCAGGTTCTACGGGAGGAGAAGCTCTATGCTAAGCTAAGCAAGTGTGAGTTTTGACTCGACAAGGTGCAGTTTCTAGGGCATGTCATTTCGGGTGACGGCATTTTGGTGGATCCGGCGAAGATCGAATCTATCAAGGACTGGCCGACACCAAAATCAGTTGCTGAGATAAGAAGCTTCTTGGGATAGGCTGGGTACTATCGGCGATTTGTCCAAGATTTCGCCAGAGTAGCGGAACGCTTCACGAAGCTCACACGGAAGGAGGTGCCTTATGTTTGGTCAGAAGAATGCACCCAGGCGTTCGAGCCGTTGAAACTGAAGTTGACCACGGTCCCAATCCTGACTGTGCCAGACAGCTCGGGTGGCTTGGTTATTCATAGTGATGCATCGGGAAAAGGTTTGGACCGTGTATTAATGCAGCACGGTCGAGTGGTGGCTTATGACTCTCGTCAGCTGAAAACTCACGAGAAGAACTACCCCACGCATGACCTGGAGTTAGTGGCCGTTGTGTTCGCCTTAAAGATTTAGAGGTATTACTTGCTAGGCGAGAGAGTTGAGGTGTACACAGATCAAAAAAGTATGAAGTACGTGTTCACTCAGAAGGAACTGAATATGAGACAACACAGATGGTTGGAGTTGATAGCAGACTACGACATTGATCTACTGTATCACCCAGGGAAGGTGAACGTCGTTCCTGATGCTCTTAGTTGTAAGCCATCAGCCGCGTTGCCGACTGTTCAGAAGGAGATTCTCGATGACCTTCAGATACTCGAGTTGGAGGTAGTTACTCCGGGTGTGCCTGGACAGCTCTGGCAGTTACAGGTTTAATCATCGCTTATAGATCGCATCAAAGCTGCACAGGCTGGAGACCCTCAGTTGCAGAAGTTCAGAGGGTTAGTTAAGGCTGGTTTGAGGACGGATTTGCAGATCCACAAAGATGGTTCTTTGAGATATGTCAGCCGGCTTTGTGTTCCAAAGGGGGTATTCGGGATGAAGTTCTAGCTGAGGCATATAGTTCCACTTACTTGGTGCACCCAGGTGGCACCAAGATGTCCAGAGACCTGAGGCAGCATTTCTGGTGGAACGGGATGAAGAGGGAGATTGCTCTCTTTGTCTCCAAGTGTATGGTATGCCAACAGGCGAAAGCCGAGTATCAGAGAATAGCTGGACTGTTGCATCCGCTTCCAGTGCCAGAGTAGAAATGGGAGCACATCACCATGGATTTTGTGACGGCACTACCTTGAAGCCCAAGGGGCAATAATGTTGTCTGGGTTATTGTTGATCGTCTTACGAAGGCAGCGCATTTAATACCCTTCCAAGTCTGTCAATCGACAGAGTCACTCGCGAAGAAATATATGTAGGAGATTGTGAGACTACACGGGGTGCCCGTTAGTATCGTGTTTGATCGAGACACCAGGTTCATTTCCCATTTCTAGAAGAGCCTGCAGGAGAGTTTGGGCACACGTCTCAAGTTCAGCATGTCCTATTATCCACAGACGGATGGGCAATCTGAATGTACTATCCAAACGCTCGAGGATATGCTGAGGGCATGCATGCTCGATTTGAGGGTTCTTGGGGGGATCACCTCCATCTCGTAGAGTTTTCGTATAACAACAGCTACCAAGATAGCATCCAGATGGCACCGTTCGAGGCTCTGTATGGACGAAAGTGTCGATCCCCTCTTTGTTGGGATGACGTGGGTGGACGAAGGTTGTTGGGCTCTAAGCTTATAGTGCAGACAGTGAGCAAAGTTCAGACGATCAGGCAACGGATCAAGGCGGCTCAGGACCGACAGAAGAGTTGGGCAGATACCGACAGAAGGTCGTTGGAATTTGGTATTGGTGACCACGTGTTTCTGAAGATATCGCTCACTCAGGGAGTGATCAGGTTTGGTAGTTGCGGGAAACTCAGTCCTCGATTCATCGGACCTTTTGAGGTGCTAAAGCGAGTAGGAGAGGTGGCTTATCGACTTGCCTTACCTCCATCACTAGCTGGTGTGCACAATACTTTTCATGTATCTCAGTTAAGGCACTACGTTCGGGATGATAACCATATCTTGGACCATTCGGAGTTAACGTTGGACACTGATTTGTTTTACGATGAGCAGCCTACCACCATTCTCGATCGTTGGGAAAAAGTGCTAAAGAACAAGGTCATTCCCTTGGTCTGAGTTTCTTGGGGTGGTCATTGTCTAGGAGATTCTACCTGGGAATGCAAGGAGGACATCCGTTCACGTTTTCTGCACCTGTTTGTATAGTATTGTTGTTCCGTTGTTTTCGTTCTTTAATTTCGAGGACGAAATTTTCTATAAGGAGGGTCTGATGTAAATCCCTAATTCCATGTATATATTTTCCAGATTTTTTTCCAGATTTTTATTCCTATTTTTTTCATTTTTTTATATAATTTATATTATATTTTTAATTATTCCTAAAACCTAAACTCTTAATCCTAAACCAACCCCAACCCGACCCGACTCACCCGACCCGACCCGCTCAACCCACTTCTTCTCTTCTTCTTCCTCGCTTATCTCCTTTTCCTGCTTCTTTTTCTCCCTCCAACGTTCCCCCCTCTTCTCGCGCTCTCCCGCGACGACCGCACCCACCTCCACAAGAACCGCGCCTCGTCGCCAATGAACTTCCCGCGATACCCTCTACCAAATCCCCTCAACTCCAATGGCTCCCCCTCTCTTTTCCTCGCCGCGAGACCCATTCCCCTACATCCTCGTCTCACCCATGTCGACGACTGAACCTCTCTCCCTTCTTTTCCATTTCACTCCTTCCCCCTCATTATCATCCTCTTCTTTCCCCACTGCAACCCTATCTCCTCTCTCTACACCCACTGCCAACACTCGAGCTCACCACCACCATGACCCATTACCTAACCTACCCAACGAGCCTCCTCCTCTGACCTAACCCTGTCTCCCTCACTACAGTCACCTCCTCACCACCATTGCCAAGACGCCGACGCATTTCTCTAAACAACCAAGCTCCTCCCACTCCTCCCCTGCACACTATCTCCAAGCTCCACGCTACGAATCCACTGCCACCTCGCCGCCTCCATCGACCCACCAATCCCTGCATCCATCGCCGCAGCCACCACCAGCTACACCTAACCGACGAGCCCCGAGCTCCTCCCCTGCACATCATCTCTAGGCTCCAAGTCCCGAGCTACCTGCAACTCGCCGCCACGAGCGCCGGTCATCACCGCCGTTGTCGGTCGCGTCGACTCTCGAGCCCCACCTCCTACTACCCTTTCTACACCCCAACGAGCCTCAGTTCTCCCCTCGTCGACGACCGAGCTCCTTCCTTCACGAACAGCACCTGCAGCGACCCTTATCACTCACTTCGACACCGCAGCCACTGCTCCATCACCGGGACCATCGTCACCATGACCTCATCGTCTTCGACCCGTCACCAACAACTTCCCTGACCCCTCGTCTCCAAGCCAAGCTCCACGGTGTGTAGCCGAGCTCAAGCTGTTGTCATGCAGTGCCGTGACGTGCGTGCGTCGAGCCCGTGCCGTCCGTCGTCGTTCACTGCCATGTTGACATCTATCTCTAGGCAAGTGGAACCCTCTTCCCTTACTTACTCATGCTAATAATCATATTAGTAATTGAAATAACAATGCTACATCATACGTGTTTATGTATATAGCGATATCAATGGTTAATAATCAATTAATTTTGTAGCAAACCACTTCGTTTGATTGCATTGAGAGTTACCATACCATGTCAATATCTTTATAGGATTCAAATGAATAACCTTAGTTGGATCGATTAATGAGAACGGATGTTTCTTTCATTGCCTATACATAACCTGTGTGTATTTGACATGAAACCCTGGATGAAAACCATATATAAAATGGCGGCACTAATGGTGCATGAATCCCTTTAATGATAGTAGATAACTTGTAAGAATTCGTCGGAAAAATATTGATTTCATTTCCATGAATGATACCTTCGTATAGTTATGTCAAATCTAAATTTTACCACGCATGTTACCTCGTTAAAATCATTGTAAATGTAATACAGTTTGGAATGTAATGTTCTATGGCTCAGATCGAAGCCGACTTGATAATATAAAACCATCTTCTCAACATTTATAGATTACTGTATCGATATTTGGCTGCAAATGCAGCACTGGACTGCAGTCCGGGGAAGCATTTCACGTGGATACCTGACTTTGAATACCTGTACATCCCTGCTTTAAACTAGAAATGCACGGAGCCCTATATGGTCGCGTAGGTAATTTAATTATCTAACACATGAATCTGGTCCCATGCAGTTTTATCGTCGATTGATATTTAATTTGTAATTTAGAATGTCGACGTGTTCTGCAGTTTCTGCAGTGGCATTTCTTACCCCTTCACATTAAACAGGACATAACTTCTAGTACATGAAGGATATTGATAATACGTTTGATGTGTTGGAAACCTAACAGATGGACTAGATTTTATTTGACTAGAGCAACACCTGAATCTGAACATAATCACTGGTAAAATGCGTGTGAAGTTAGACTTCCAGTTCTGAAAGTGGAATTCCAGCAATCGATCGCTAATTTAAATTAATGAAAAGTCCCTAACCTGAAATGCTATTTACATGAGATTAATTTTACTGCTTAGATAATCAAGAGTACTTCGTACGCCTTTTATTATTTTTGTTGATTTTATACATGTGATTTATGGTAAATTTTGCAAGTTATATGATGTTGGTTGTCATAATATAGTGAATATCTGTTCAGTGCATTTGTGCCTATTTTTGTGCTTGCTTTATACCTGTTGCACGGTGATTATTTACATTTAGACCTAGCTACTGTTTTGCATTGTCGATATATAAATATTAGTGATTGGGTTGTGGCAAATACGAAAGTGATATTGATAAGTGGAAACGTGATTGAAAGTGAAAGTGATACGTATTTGTTCACAACCTATCTAATGCCTGAAAATATACTATAACCTGAGGAATGGGGAAATCAAGGTGGAATTGAACTCGTATTTAGTGAGATACAATGATTTAGAGGATGATCATTTGCTATTAGTGATATACGCTATTAGTGATATACACACACACACAAATACATACATACATACATACATACATACATACATTATGTCGTGGGTCTAGCGGCACGGCTGCAGGGTTATGTCCCGGGCAACAGTGGACCGTAGTCTCGGACATGCAAGAAACTCTTGTTAAACACGAGCATCCTTTCCACTAATTGATTTCATTGACTTAGTGACTGATAAGTAGTGACATGCACATTGCTTGGTTTACTGACATGATACTTATATCACACTGTTCATATGTAATGATGTTCATTATACTCATTTTCGGCATTCTGTTGCACATTTCATATTTAATCGCATTGTACCCTTCATATATATATATATATATATATATTGCTATATGTGTCACCCTGATGATCTGAGTGTGCATGCTCAGAGGACGAAGTAGATCCAGCCTAGGAGCAGGACCTGCCGTTCGAGATCGTGGAGGTCTAGACTACATCATCAGCACCATTTCTTTTGCTTTAAGCACCCTGTATTTCGTTGGTTAGTTTTTCCCTTGTGCAAAATAAATGTATTTTGAACTCTTTTATTGTATTGTAATAAAGTTGTGAGCTGTGATTTTCCTTTACTCTAGTACTGTTTACTGACTACCATATAATGCTAGAAGCCGAAGTGTGACTACGGCGGGATTATTCCCTAATCGTAGGAGCATGGTGATTGGTACGAAAGATTGTGTTTGTTTGTAGTTTAACCGCAATCAGAACGGTGTCGCGTGTAGCTAGACCGAGATGAGTACGGGTCGTCCTCTGGGAAACGTTGAATCTTTTACTCTTACTTTAGATGTGTTGAAAAAGAGAGGAGGGATAAAGAATTTTGTGGAAAGGTTTCTAGATCTACGTTAAGCACTAATGCAAAAATATAGATCTAGATTATTTTAGGGATGTAGTTAATATAATAAGGGGGCTTGTAGGGTTCGTTAGGATTTAGTAGTTATGGACGATTAATTAAAAGTTACCATTTTTATCCTTTAATAGATTTAAAACTAGAACGACGGTGATGCGTGTAGATTAGGGTTTCTAGAGGGAAAAGGAATCCCACTCTTAACCCTTATCTCGACACGGAACTCCGTTCATATCTAGCCTTTACCAAAATAATCATTAATCTAATCTCTAATCGCGGTCGGAACTAACAAAGAATTGTTAGCGCGCCCGATTAGGATATTAATGATTCTTTTGATAAAGTTCATAAACTTTATAGTACTTAAAAAGGGTTTAGAGATATTCATCATCCATTAGCCTACCCTAATCCTACGAACCCTAACAAGCGGAGAATTACTCGCGCATGTTGGGAGAAAAAAAGATGGAGAGAAAATGCATAATTAAACTACGAAGAAATAGAATAAGAAAAAGAAAGCTACCTTTATTAATCAACAATATTCATTACACTTTGATTCCTTAGAAAATGATTACAAAGACTAGTTTGCTTCTCGGTCTATTCCAAGGAGGTAGACGAACAGTTGATGACCAGCCTGGATGCGTGAGCCGTCTTGGACTTCGTGATCGCGTCAGCTTGATAAATTTTCCAAGAGGCTCTCGATCCCTATTTATTGTCCAAAGCCAGAAACCCTTACTTCCAAATTAGGTAAACAACAGTAGAGAATCTCGCAAAATTTTCTAAGCTTCCAGATCCTCTATCTCACCGCGGATCCGCGGCCCAAGAGGGGTAAGGCCGCGGATCCGCGGCCTTCTAATCATGACCCTTGATCAAACTTCTGGTGTTTTCTCTATGTGACATGTGGACTTCTCTAGAACCTTTGTATCTTTGAAATCTTCTCGTGGTTGCTGCCAGACTTGGTCTCCAAGTTTTGCTTTCTTAATTAGGCAAGTCTTCTTCAACAACTTGATTTCCTTGATTCTAGTCTTGAAAAATTCTGCACAACAACTCAAATAATATTTAGTAGATTTTGTTCTACTAGGATTTGGTCAATAAAATTATTTGCATACATTTTCCTACCAAATGCTAATTATAATATATCAACACATGGAAAATAGTATTTTTACACATAAACCCTCATATGTATGATATATTATAATAAAGTCCTTTTTAAATATGAAAATGGTAGAAAAATGTAATAACAAATGTGCAGTTTTATCAACTGAACACATGGCTGGCTTAGTCACCCCTCGTAATCCGTATTTTGGGAAGCGGGGCGTGACAAGATGGGTTCGAAAGGCTAACCCCATTGGATCCAAGAAGATTTGGATACCGAAATCTCTCTCGTTATCTTGTTTTGCACGTATATACCAAGTGATGACTTAAGCGATTCGGGAGCATGATGAGCAAGAGCAACTCAATGGGAATATTTGCTTCATCACTTTATATGGAGTATCGTATTTCTTTGCTACATTCGTTTAGAATATCTTTTATTCATTTGTGCTTATTGATTGATACTCTAAATGCATATGTTTTACTTATATATCATAAGTGTTGCACATATGGTTATCTAGTATATTATTTTGTGCGTGTTCATGCATGAGATACTATCCATAGGATATTGTTTACATTGGTATCATTCTTATGCTCATATGTGAACTCTTGTGTTCATTTGTTTTTAAACTTGTGATCTTTTAAATTCGAGCACAATTTGGTATGAAAACTAATT
The DNA here is from genome assembly GCA_030015575.1 of Agapanthus africanus. Classification (NCBI taxonomy): domain Eukaryota; kingdom Viridiplantae; phylum Streptophyta; class Magnoliopsida; order Asparagales; family Amaryllidaceae; genus Agapanthus; species Agapanthus africanus. Next base: position 397,825,454 of record JASDDO010000019.1, on the reverse strand, counting down.
TAGATTTGCATATTTTATGTTTTTCATGCCATATCTCTTCTCACTAGCTTAAATTGTGTTATAACTTTTTATGTGAGAGTTTTTGTATCCATATAGTTTTTAAATGGTTTAAATATTTTTCTTATGAATATGTTTGACACTTGTGTTTAAATTTGAACCAAGTTTCAATTGGTATCCTCTTTTGTTCCTTATTTATGTGTGTTTGCTTAAACTTGCCTATTTTTTATACACGCACTTCTTATATGAGTCGAATTATTCATTGGTATTGAATTCTTAGCTCATCTTACCAAATGGCTTTTGCAATCTTTTTAGGGGACCCACTTGTGGATTTCGTTAATTATAATGAATCATACGGGTATAGCGGAGAGAATTAGAGACCCTTCACCGAGCAGTCGATTCTTAAGATGAGAGAGTTACTCATGTTTGCACTCACATACGATTTTTAATAATTTCCAATTGATTTCATATTGTTTTCAATTGGTAACTTTTTTTATGTGAGTAGGATGCACATTTGTACTTTTCATTGATAAGATCTTGTTTACAAGTGTATATTTTGATCAATTCATGAGTTAGATCATTAAGTTATATCACTTGTACTCCACTATATATTATGTTTGAGCTCTAATGGTTTGATATTCAAGTGATTGTGAGATAGGTCTCATGAATCGATCCTTTGAGCTTGTTTCTTGTACTTGGGAGATTCAAGAGCTTGGGGGAGGTAAATCTCACACTTATGAGGTTATATTTCGTATTTACTTTCCCTATCTCGTGTTGTACATACTTTTAAAAGTCTATGTCTTTAAATACACGCACACCCTTTGTACATGAGCAATACAATATATCCTATGTTTTGTTTTTATGAATCGTATTCTATTCATGTATTCTAACTCATACTTTTCAAAACTTATTTTTACTTTTTAATTATGAGTTAGCGCATATTTTTGAACTTTTCATGGTGTATTATTTCATTACATGCTTTTGGATATGGATTGAGTTTCGTTTTCAAAATTCTCATTTTACTTGCTCGTATCCATTTCCTAATGTTCTCCTATGCATACATTTAAAGAAATTGATTCAAATATTTGATTCGCTTTAGGTGTATGCATATATTTAGGGGGGGTAGTTCAAACGTTTTAAATTCCCTAAATACCCTATTTGATTATGTAAAAAAGGAGGAGAATAATAAGAGTATTAGTATATCGATATCGGATATTTAGTTTTATTTGACATAAATATATTATTTCCTATTCAAGTTTTGCCATCATCAAAAATGGGAAGATTAATAACTTATAGATTTTGATGATCTTTTTATTTGGTTTTGATAATAGCTTAAATATGAATAGTTTGTTTAGTGTCACTTGCGTATCCTTTTGACACTAAACTTGTATGCATTTGATGTTTGGCTTGCTTATCTTATATCTTGTGCATACTGAGTAATATATCAATATCCCATGCTATACTTGTGTTATATTCTTGATATCAATATATTACTCCCATTTATTGTTTAGATGATTCATAATATGGATATGTATATACATGTGTTCTATATCTTGTTTTTCACATATTGTGTGTGCGCAGTATATCAATATCTCATGCCTTAAGTTTGATTCATATCTTGATATTGATATATTATTCATTTCATAGTTTGTGAGAATCGAAATAATAGAAGTTCATATACTTGTGTTTAATAATCTGTTTATTTCATAACATTATATATGATATACTTGGTCACTTTGAGATTGTTTTTCGGGATATCCGATATCTGACAACAAAAGCATTTAAAGGAGGATGGAGGAAATTGAGTTTAAACGGAATATCTAATAGAGGTTGGAGGTTATGGATGAAAGCATCTTAATTTGCATATCAAACTTTGTGAAGCTAAGTAGCAAAGATACAAGACTTGAAGAGTTAAAACTACGAATAGCGAAGAAGCTGGAAGCCAAGTCCGAATTTGAAGCGTTGAAGTCAAGACCAAGATTTGAAGTTCAAGATATCGACTTCAAGATGCTAGTGAGTTGAATGGCGTGTTCGAGTTTAAAGGTCAAGTGTTGAAACTAATTGAAAATTAATCGACCGACGCAAAATTTAAGCGAAGCATCAAAATTCAAGAGCTCGTGTCGAAGATTCAAGTTTTCGAAAAAAATGCGATATCGACATAGGATTCTATATAAGTACTCTATTGAATATGGTTATTATCAATTAAAACTCTTGAACACTCACACACACAAGCACAAACGTTTTACATTGCATAAACTTTGGGTTTTATAGTGCCAAAGTTGTTTTTGTGCTTGCCAGACGTCCTTGTCGTTGAAGTTCAGATATCCGTGCACTGTTATTTTTTCTGATATTTGGAAATATCAGAAATTCAGAGAGACAACAGACGTCTGAAGGTCAATTTGACAGACGTTTGAAGAAGGTTTTGAAAATAGATATTTTATACCTTCAAACATTTGTCATTTGTACTTCAGACGTCTATGCTAAAGTCTCTGGTTGGTTTTTTGTTTTTCGACAAACGTATGCAGTTCAATATGACAAACGTCTGCTGAAAGTTTTGAAAAAAGAATTTTTATAATTTCAGACGTCTGCCCATTTTTCTTAAGACGTCTGAATTCTCTGTGTGTTTTCATATTGCCCATTTTTATGAGAGACAGATGTCTGATATGCATTTGGACAGACGTTTGCTGAAAGTTTTGAAAAATAAATTTTTATAACTTCGGACGTTTGCCCATTGTTCTTCAGACCCTTGTGTAAAACTCACGGGTTGAAAATAGTTTTAACTTCAAATGTCTGAAGGTCATTACGACAGACGTCTGAAGTAGAAAAGTTTACAAAATATACCCTTTTATAGCCGTTGGGGATTTGTTTTATATGAGGCCAGAGGTCTGCACTCTATAACTTCAGACGTTTGCCATGTGTTATTTCTGCTTGTCCCCACTTATTTTTGAGTTGTTTTTTTAGGCTATAAAACAGTTTTGGGTTGGATTTTTCTTGCCATCACTTACTCAATTACTTTAGCTTTTCAATTGCCAATATCCAAGTGATCTTGAGCCAAAAATCTCATCCCTTATGAGAGTTTAAAAAGATATTTTCATTTGCTTATCCAATCGCTCTCACACACAAAAAATTCAAGAGCTTCAACTGATTATCCATACTTTGTAGAGTATTTGTAGTAAGCTTGAGAGAAACTCCTAGAGAGTATCGTGCTTAATTGTAACCCTCATTTTTTCTTCGTGTGAGGATATCTTAAATGCAAGGGAGTCCTTTATAAGAGATAAAGCAAATGATTTGTGTTTCTTTCTTTGTGTGAGGACCAAGACGTTATCGGTGTCTTTGTAAGAGAAGAGTGCAAGTGCTTGTAGAGAGAAGAGTCAATCGTGTATCGAGTGACATGTTTGGTTGTGGGTGCGCAATGTGGTTGTCTCATAGGAGACGTGTTTAGTGAAATGGGCTCGTACACCTAAAGAAAGTGGATTAGGGGATCTTCCGAACCACAATAAAAACGAATTGTGTTTAAGTTTGCAATCTCTCTCTCTCTCTCTCTCTCTCTCTCTCTCTCTTTATTACTTGCTAATTATATTTGTGCTTAGTTGGTTGCAAATCTTCATAGATTATAAATTGCATGCTCTTGCTCTATATGCTCATACTTGTTTGATATTGCCTCTTACTATATGCTATAGTCTCATAATTGTAGTTTTCTTGGTATTATATCACCTTGCTTTATATTGTCTAAGATTTATAATTTCGGTTTTACTAGCAAGTGTTGATAGATTTTTTAATTTGAGCATATTTGTAGCATAATCCTATTCACCCCTCTCTAGGACTATTTTCGTGTAGCCTTCCGCTTCTTTCAATATGTTATTAGTGGCTGCTATTATTATTATTGAAACTATTGTAATTGAGAGAGGGTGATGGCTAGGGCTTGGAGTGATCTAGAGAGATTTGAGAGAAATCTCTTAGGATTGCTCGGTGTAATTGATTCAAGTAGACGTTTGCAGATTCTACTCTGCCGGGGACTAGCCATACAATAGGTGAATCCCTTAAACAAATCCTTGTGCCTCTCTTTTCTGTGTTTGATTTTATTTATTTATTCTTTCACTTATAAATTTGTGATCTTTTGTTGTTATTGCATGATTGTTTGATTGCGTGATTTGGTGTTGTTGCGAGTATTGTTCCGTGGATCGACTTACCTCCTAACAAATGGTATCAGGGCCTAGGGCTTGACGCTTGATACCAACTATCGGTATCAGAGCGAGGTTTGGGAACCTAGGGTTTTTCGATTCTACGATCTAGGTTAACGGTGGGTAACGACGTTTGTATCATTTTCCCCACTTTCTTAGATAGTCGTTTTGAAGGCGTTGGTTCAGATCGAAGAAGAAGTTGGGTTTGCTGCGATATAGACGAAAGACGGCGAAGGATAAAATAAGGATCGGAAAATTCAATGGACACAATAATGGTTGGTGGTGCATGCAGATGGAGGACTACTTATACAAAAGGGTCTATATCTTCCGCTGCTAGGCGAAAAGCCTGAGAAGATGATCAATGAAGCGTGAAATCTTTTGGATAGGAAAGCCCTGGTGACGATAAGACTACCGTTGACTCCGCAGGTGGCCTTTAACACCTCAAAGGAGAAGACAACCTTAGCACTAATAACGACGTTAGCGAAGTTGTATAAGAAGCCTTCAATATCAAATAAGATATACTTGATGAAGAAGGTTTTCAACATGAAGATGGTAGAAAGTGTTTCGGTAACAAAATATTTGAACGAATTCAATAGCGTGATGAGCCAACACGAATCAGTTTCAATTGCGTTTGAAGATGTGGTTCGCGCCCTTTTTTCTATGTTCGTTGCCAAAGAGTTGGGAAAATATCGTGATGGCGGTAAGAAACTCTATCTCAGGAACACTCACATTTAATGATGTGGTGAGTTACATATTAAATGATGAGATGAGGAGAAAGGCTGCGAGTGGGAGTTCGAGAACTTCTACACTTTCAGTGGAAAACCACGGCAGGACGATGGAAAGGGGAAAGAGAAGAAAGACAAGTCTAAGAGCCGAGGAAAATTGAAAGAAAATATAAGGCGCCTGTTGGAATTGCAAAAAGAAGGGTCACAGGAAAATTTAATGCAGACTTCTAAAGAGAGGCTCAGACGAGAAGGCAGATGAAAATGAAGCAAATGTGGTGTCTACAGAAGAACAAAGGGAATAAGGGTTTTGTTTATCGGCGAACGATAGCACAAATGCAGATACTTAGTTCCTAGATTTGGGGGCATCCCTTCATTGCACTTCAGGCCATCATCACTTCACCGAGTATGTTCAAGGTGATCATGGACATGTAACGGTAAGAAACGGTCAGCCATGCAAGATCGTGGGCAAAGTGACGATCATCCTACAACCTTCAGAAGGAGGTCAAATCAAGCTGAAGAATGCTAGGCATATTCTAAATTTGAAGAAAAGCCTAATTTCTACAAGTTATCTAGACAACGAGGGTTACATGACGGTGTTTTGGAACTCTCAGTGGAAGATTTTCGAAGGATTGTTGGTGGTCGCAAGGGACAAGCTGAGTGGTTCATTATATTTCTTCAGTGGGAGCAGTAGAGGTTCATTTGCTTTAGTGACGGGATCGGAAGTAGATTCAGAGATTTCATTGTGGCATAAACGATTAGGGCACATCATGAGAAGAATATGAAAATTCTTCAGAGTGGGGGCTTCTTTCGGGGCTGAAAAAGGTGGAGTTAGGGGATTTGTGAGAGTTGCGTTTGTGGAAAGTAAAATACACTCAAATTTCATATTAGAGACGTAGCTAAAAAGACCAAGAAGCTGGAGATGCTGCATATAGACGTATGTGGTCCGGCCTCAGTGGAGTCTTATGGAGGAAATCGGTACTTCGTGAGCTTTATCGATGATGCAAGCTGGAAAACTTAGGTGTATGCGATGAAGAAAATATCCGATGTGTTTAGTATCTTCAAACACTGGATTTCACTGGTTGAGAATCAAATAGGGACTAAGATTAAATATCTTAAGTCCGATAATGGAAGGGAATATTGCACACATGAATTCGAGGTGTTTTGCTTGAAAAAGGGTATTCGTTGGTTGAACATGGTACCAGAGATGTCACAATAGAATGAAATCGCTGAAAGGATGAACAGGACAATCCTAGAGTGAGTGCGGAGCATGACCTTAAATGCGGATGTGCTAAAATTCATATGGGCAGTAGTTATTGATCCTGCTGTGTATCTGATCAATAGAAGCCCAGCAAGTATGCTTGATAGAAGCATTCCGGAAGAAATTTGGTAAGTTAAACCAGTTAATTACTCGCACCTAAAAGTATTTGGTTGTATGTTTTTTGATTGATAAGGCAGAAAGGAGTAAGCTTGACTCTAAGTCTAGGAAGTGTTCTTTCATCGAATATGGTAGAGATGAGTCTGGACATCGGCCGTGGGATTACACAAGCAAGAAAGTAATATGAAGCAAGAAATTCGTCTTTGATGAGCAACACTTGTACAAAGAAGAGAAGCAAGCCAAGGATAGTGCAGTATCAGAGTTCGTCGAGTTAGATGGAACTCAAGAGAGCAATCAGGTACCTACAAATGGAGATCAGAATTTGGAGGAGACTGCAGTGCAGGATCAGGTTCAAGAACAAGTTGGTGACCAAGTTCAGCAATCAGATTTACCTGAGGAGATCTACACGAGATAGGAAGCTACCTGATAGACTTATTACCAACTTCATTTTGTACACAGATTCGGGAGTGGCTGAATCCCTTGCAGAAACAACAAGCGATGGTGCTAGCAAATAGTGGGAGCAAGTTATGAACGAAGAGATAGATTCTTTGAAGAATAACCGTACATGGGATCTAGTGAAACTACCTAAGGGTCAAAAAGCGTTGCTGAGTAAGTGGGTGTACATGATAAAATATGAGACTGATGGTGTGAAACGGTACAAGGCTCGCTTGGTAGTCAAAAGATATGAGCAAAAGTAAGGAATTATTGACTATCAAGAAATATTTTCCTCTGTGGTAAAGATAATATCAATTCGGGTGATTCTCAGTATCGTTACGGTGGAGAATTTACACTTAGAGCAGCTGAATATGATAACGGTATTCTTTCATGGAGAATTGGAGGAGAAGATTTGTTACGCCACACTTCCCACCAGACGAGGAGCGAGAGCGAAAAACCCGTTACGTATTCATACCGAGAAGCACATCTTCCCTATATAAATACGCTAAGCGTCTGAATTATGCAGGATAAATATAAATTTACAAGAAATTTAAAATAAAATCAAGTACAATAACATTTATTATAAGTTCAAATAAATAACTGAATCGACAATATCAATTACATACAATACGAATAGAATAAAGATAGTCCAAACGAATATACCGCAGAGAAAATGAAACTAAAATTCGGCTTGTGGGGCGAAATAGATGATCTCCTACTCGCTGGGCTCACCTTTGTACTAAACTTAGTCTTTTGCCCCAAATTCATCTGACGACATACCATTGTACTAAACTTGGTCTTCTGCCCCAAATTCATCTGACAACATTTCCAAGTAAAGAAAATAAGAGAACAGAAATGCCGTCAATGAACTAAAGTTCGGTAAGTTTCTCATTATAATAATATTTATACTTGAAAAATAAATATTAATATGCAAAGGATTTAAAAGATGGTAATAAAGTTGAAACGTATAATTAGGTTATAAAATACATAGAAGTACACAACACCTATAAAAGAAAACATAAAAAACAATCATGTTCTTAGAAATGCTTAATAACGATGAATATAATGTTTATATAGACATGAAGGTATAGTTCAGGGATTTAAATTATAATCATGGAAAACAAGCAGGTTATAAAAAATAGCAAGGCATGATGATCATTCATATAATGGCATATGTAAATAAATACAATATGAATCCAGAAATGTATATACAAGCATGGGGGTACATTTCATGAATAAATAGAGATGGCAGTATCAATAGTATGTAAATCTCCTATTCTAACGCAAGCTAAGGCATGGTATCCAATAAAGTCATAAATTAATTGGACTACGCATCCTTAACTGCCAACAATCACCGATATATATATATTGGTCATGACCATTTCTAACATAAGTTAAGGTAGGTGTTCAACCCTTTCAAGAGTACAGGATTACAGGAAAACGGGAGTACGTATATGAGGGTCCGAAAGAGCTGAACTACTCATCTTTAACTACCCTAACACCCCCGGCAAGTATTAGTCACATTGTTTATAATTTAACACAGGTTCCGGTACATGATGGTGTAATATAAGATTACAGGAGTACATGAATACATTAGTACTAGATTATGTGAATACATGAGTACTGGAATACATGAATATAGGTAGTAAACCCATTTATAAGTTGACACATGTTCAGTGGTACACGGTTAAAGAAAATTAGTTCAATTCACAGGAGTATTCACCGACCCAAGGTTATCATCTAGGGGCAAGAAAATACGGGCCTGCCCATGTAATGGGACTTCAATCACCGTAAGAGTATTCTCAGATCCAAGGCTATCGTCCAGCGGTAAGAAAACACGGGTCCATTCATGAGTTAGTCATGGGACTCCTGAGAATATAGGTCAAGTCCTAAATACAATTCTAAGTCTCTATGTATATATAATAAGTATGTAATAATAGTTCAGTTTCAGGACAGAAATAAGCATAAGTTTGCATGCAGAAACCTATGGTTTTGGTTTATAATTAGGGAGGATAAATTGTAGTTCAGAAAGTCGTGTAAATAGTGAAACTAGTTTTATCTCGATCGAATTCCTGATGAGAGAGTTACGGAAGTTTCCGTAACGCTGCGCCGAGCAAGCTAGTGCAGATTTCAGAATTTGTACACTGATGGTATTTCGTAATTTCGAGAATCTTACGTTCAGTTTATGGTTTTCAAATTCAAACAAGAATTAAATTTCGGGATTTTGTGAATAATTTCCAATAAAGAAATCCAGCTTACGATAAACGAGCAGGGTGCTATGCCTATTTTACTACAGCCGCGCAGATAGTTTCTGCTGCAGTCCTGACTCGTCATATTTTGTTAAGGTCGTGTTTTCGTAGACTTCGGCAACATTTAAAGTAAATTAACCTAGAAATAAAATATAGCTAACTTTCTGTAGATATTCGAGCAACTTGAGTTTGCTCAATTTGGACTCCATAGTTAATAGTTATGATCATTTGAATATAGGATCAAAACGATTTCAGCGAATGAATAAAAACAGATTTTGCAACTCGAGTGAAATTACATGCATACAATCGCACTCATGACATGAAGTGGATGGAATATTCACCCAAATAAAACAAAAAATAAGAAAAGTATTAATTAAGAAGGCACATAAACTTTCAAACGAACAACAAAGATTGATAAGGATTATGTGTGTAGTTAAGATACTAATATACTTGATTATGTATAGTTAACACGATAACAACCATTGATTTACATATCTAGTTGTGATGTAACTAAGAACAAATAACTTACAGATAAGTTTGAATACTTAAAATATCAATGTCTAAAATAATAAGTTGTTATGTATTGTGAATAACACGATCACATATTTCTGTTAGTTGTATGTATGCCCTAAAGGCCAGTATTGTACAGATGATGTATATTATATTGGATGCTTGGACGTATATAGAGATGACTTTCTTGCTCGATATGATAGTATGCTATCTGGTTGCTCTTTATCTTAACATGTATACTAGTCTCTTTAAACTGTCTTATAGTTACATGTTGGTAAAGCCCTTAGTATGTGTACTTGACTACCTGGACTATGATGCAGATCATACTAGTGGGGACATGGTAGTCCATAAGTACATCCTTCAAGGTCCCTAGTCGTAGGTGTATCGAGACGGGGCATCGATATACCAGTGTAGACTAGCGTATACGCTTCTCGACCCATGAGATGGGCGATGGATGATCCCATATCCATTGGTGTTTGACATCAGAGATGGTATACGGGTGCTCAGTGGAGACTGGGTACACTGGACGGACTCGCTGAGAACTCCCAGATGGTATTATACCTCACGTCAGATGGCAGTTCTCAGGTGACACTTGTGCAGATTAGTCTGTAGACCCGAGATCGTCATAAAGTCTTGTGTGATTCCCACTGTGCTTTGATCTCCACCTTACCACGTCCATGAGGGCGTGCAAAACGGTGGTTTTTGGGTACAGTCCCGAGTCATATGGAGGCAATGAGTGATAGGAGGGGTTTCGTCTTTCCCGGTATTGGGGGTTAATGTTGCGCTGTGCTCGATTGGCCGTAACAGGGAAGTCCCTGGCCAGGGCTGATCAGAGATTTGCTGGTAAGTGTTACCAGTAGTTTCTCGACCCGTTATGAGCCTCACATCGGCACGACTTATCGGTTATTGGGGTCTGACGTTTACCACCCCTAGACTTGATATGCGACATATCAGACGAGGAGACCGGACTATATGGGAAGTGTTGCCAGTTGGCTCGACGGGAGTTGTAGCAGGTTCGCTTGTTCTCTTCTGATCGCTCAATACCCGGGTGGCCGTTACGTTTAGCTGAACGCTTGCGTCTTGGGGGTGTTTGATATGATCATCACCCACTGCCGGCGTATTGACGAGTCTCAGAGTCCCACAATGGAGTTTCCTAGTCCAGGCGAAACGTTGTGGTGCGCGTATGCGATATACGCATGGACCCGATTAAAATACGCGTATAGGATACCGTATATTGATCGGGCGGCTTGCTTTTGGTTAAGGTCGTATGTGATATGGCCGGATTGATAAATCAAGTGTTGATTTATCATTTAACCATTAGATTCTCACTAGAAATCCTTTCTTGTTTTCTATGGATGTATGGATGCATGTATGCATTCCTTATTGTTTCATGCACATATGGATGTGCATGCACACATGCATACATACATCATTCTATCATGGTTGATTATATAAGGAAATGGTGGCAATATAAGACTCACACCATGGGTTTTTATTTGGATTATTATTTGATTTTTGGTTAAAACAAAATGGATAAAGGAAAAGATAATTCATGACTAGTTTCTACATCCTTCTTGACCTAACCATTCTCACCCACCACTTGACCATGGATTACTTTTCCTTTTGTGTTTTTAACTCAAGTTCAATAATATCCTAACCATGGTTTGATATGAGAAGAGAAAAATATGTATTGATATATTTTCTATTTTCTTTCATGAGTCATTCTTATCTTCTTCTAAAATTGCCATCAACTTCTTCTTCCTCTCTCATTTTGCTCTCTAGTTTTTTGTAGTGAGCAATATACTCATCAAGATTGGATTCTGAAGTGAGAATAAGAACCACAATATCATTCTACACAAGTTTGGCCAACTTGTTTAGAGTGTTAGCTTCATTTCGTTCATTTGATCGGATAAAGTTGCAAGCTTGGACAAAGCGGACTCCGGGTGGATCATCGGTGACCTCGAGGAGTTCAAGCGGAGCTTTTTCAAACCCCAAGTAGCCGAGGAGTCTAGCAGGGAGCTACAAAGGTTGTACTCTCAAAACCCTAGCCTTTCTTTCATATGATGATGTGAAAAATTTAGAAACCCTAATTTTTCTAGGAACGATTCTATGTTCGTTAACTTAGCACCCTAAAGACTCCACCTTTGGTTCATGTGATACTTCCAAACCCTTCATGAGGTGCTAGGCTAACCTAACATTGGTATCAGAGCCGACCTAGAACATTAGGCGACACTTTAACGAAGTTAAAACTCCGATCGAACCGGAAAATGCGGATTTTGAGTGCTCTCTGGACATTTTTTAAAATCTGGTTATTTTCAGAATTAAAAATATGTAAAAAATTCAGCAGGTAAATATAAGAATTACGGTATAAAAATTATTCGATGAACAGTTATTATTGCCGCGGAAACGCGGCCTAAGCTTGCTTGGGCCGCGGTTCCGCGGCCGTATACCTCAATCACTGTATAATTTTTATACTGTAATTCTTACTTCTGCTTGTATATTTTTTAGGGTATTTTTAATCTGTATTTAGTGCTAAAAAAATTCTGGAGATGGTTTTGGACTCGCCGAATCGATCAGAATTTTGATTTCGTGACTTTTCCGGGTAAATTAGAAAGTATTGAAGTGTTTGAACGAGTATCATTTGCCCACTTTTCATGGGGTTTAAAAGCTTTCGGAAATACGTGCAAGTTTGTTTGTGGTGGACCCTCTAGAAGACAACAAAACTTAACTCGATTATGTGACCGTCTTGAACTGCATTTTGAACCTTAGGGTTTGGGGCAGTACGGCGTGCCACATGTGAGGCATTGGCTTGATCCTTCTACGGCTGGACCGCTACCACTGTGTCACACTCCGGGTTTTTGAACTCCACTCAAGTGTTGAGCTTTAGTGAATCTTGGGTATTCGATCGTTCGTTCGAAAACTTTAATACTGTCTAATTATCTGGAATGTGATGCAATGTGTGGAATTCATATTATAAGACATGAAATATGAGGTATGTGATACTTCGCATTTACGATGTCTAAAGAGAATGTGGATTCCAGATATTGCAGTTTTACACTTTCTTTTCTGTGACCGTAAGTGTAGTATGTCGATATCGCCGGTTTCGTTGCTATACGTCAACGACAATTAGGGTACGCATACTTACTTACGTTGATGATATGAGATATTATGTGTTGCTGAGATATGATGTGCTGGATTGTCGCGATTGAATAGCCGGGGGTTTTATGTGAGATGAGAGTTTTATATTTTCATTCATGTAAATTCAAATGTAATGTAATATTCTTTTATTTGGGGCACTTCCGGGTTGAGGTCGATGCCACCTGTGTTGTATATTATTTACTTTTCGGCATTAGGATGGACCCAAGGAGGGGAGCACAGGTGACCGGGTTCTGGGGTTCAGTGGGAGGCCATCTCGAGGAGTTGAGACCGGCTCTCCTAAACTCCAGAATTGGTAGGGTCGCTTGCCGCTCTCGTAGGGGTCCAGGGTGTGGGCTTGGCTATTCATCGCGACTTTGGAATCCGTATTTTCTATTGTTGGCTAGATACTAAATATGGACGTCCCAGTATATCCCATATTATATCTATGTTTCTGCTGCGATATCTGTGATGTGATCATTTGATATGTTCTGATGGATACAGTATATAGTATATATGATATATTATATAGGCGTTACTTATGTTTTACACCCGCACTAGCCCTGCCCTGCTCTATCGTTAGTTACCTAACCTAACGGTGCACGAGGGGACATCGAGGCGAATGCGGATGGTATAAGTGTACGTCGTATTTATCTATGATGTTTAGGTGACTTAAATAATGGGACTTCATTAATGTGATTAATGAAAGAAAAGAAACGTAAAAAATGTTGTAGAATCAAATTTTTTAAAATAAAAAGGGTAGCTACAGTTTTGCTTTGCATAGCGGTATATATGATATACCCTGCACCTTATTCGATGAGGAAAGGGCCGAGATCCCTTCACCGGGAGTGACCCCTTTAGCAATAACTGGCAGATGCTACACACTCGGTTTGTCTTTTGATTGCTTCTATAGTTTCTGCTTTGCACAGTGATATATATGATATATCCCGCACCTCATTCGATGAGGAAAGGGCCGATGATCCCTTCGCCGGGAGTGACCCCTTTAGCAAAACTAGAAAAGCCTCAAAATCATTCCATTTCAAAACTTCACTTGATTCTACAACGATATCAAGTTCATTACGCAATAGGTTTTCAGAAAAACCTGTCGTAGCCCTCCGTCATTTCAGATAAGTTGTATATAGTATCCGTGCTACATTTGTTGGCTTTCGTCAAGGTGTAGTGTGCGGTAGCTATATGCTGCTTATCTGCTGCATTTGATGCGACTGGATTAGGGTAGTCGTACAGCTTTGTTGGCTTTCGTCAAGGGTCGTGCGGGTGGGTTTAATTCAGTCAAGAAATGTACGGGTTGAACTTGACTAGCGGGCTGTGGTTTGTTGGCTTTCGTCAAGGTCATAGCACGTTAGGGGAAAAACATTATCGGGAATTTCAAGTGTTGAAATTTGCAATGAGATTGCATACCTTCTATGAGATAGTTGGATCCCGATACCCACTGCGAGTAATTGTTACTCCTGCGAGAGTTTTACACGGGACAATTAGCCGATCAAGTAGGTGTCTAGAAAGGTGTCAACGGGGTTACGCCTCTGGGAAAACAAGGTTTACTTTAATTAGGTCCGTGCGAAAGCACGGGGAACCTCCCTCAAAGTACCGACACTGGCCTGGCTGAAAGATCGACGAAGTTGTAAGGTGTAATTAATCCCGGCTAGTCTTTCCTTTTAGGATTTGAAGGAAGATTTGATAAAAACCAGTGGGAGCCATCCTGATTAGATAAGATAATAACCAATCTGATTTTACAAGAGCATACGCTAAAGTGTTTTCTTCTCTCTCTCTCCAGGTAGCGACCATGTCATGCCTTAATCAAGATAATAATATGGATGTATTGACCGAACCCGCATGTTATACTGTGCTGGGGAACGTTGGTTCCGTTCTTTCTTATAAGAGTTATAGGACTGAACAGGATATATGGGAATACCAGGATTCCCATGCCACCCGAATGAAGAAAGTACATGTTGATGCATTTTCTTCGGGTGTGTTCGTTACAGAGAACTGTTTCTCCATTTGCCCTACGTCCTGGGTATTAGATACCGGGTCAGAATCTCATATATATAATCAGTTACATGGGCTCAGGAAAGGTAGAGAACTTGGAGAAGGTGATAAAGACATTAGAGTTGGAAATGGTGCAATTGTTGCAGCTAAGACTGTCGGGGAATATCACCTTGCATTACCAACTGGTAATACATTGGTTCTGAACGAATGCTATTACATGCCGAACCTGATATGCAACATTATATCGGTTTCTTTGTTGAGTAAAGAGGGATATAATTTTGTATTACAGGATAATGTTATGAACATTTTCCGTAACCAAAAGTTGGTTGGATCAGGCACGTTGTGCAATGGCATTTATGTTCTAAATCAATCAACAGTTCTGAGCATAACAAACACATACAAGAGGAAGAGTTCAGAACTGAACGAACCCTTCTTGTGGCATTGTAGACTGGGTCACATCAATGCGACACGGCTGGCTAAGTTGCATAAGGATGGATATTTGAAACAGTTCGAATTTTCATCTTATGACACTTGCCAGTCATGTCTCAAAGGCAAGATGACCAAAACTCCGTTTACGGGACATGGAGAAAGAGTTACCGAACACTTGGGACTGATACATAGTGATGTATGCGGTCCCATGTCTACACATGCCAGGGATGGTTCTTCGTACTTCATTACATTCACTGACGATCTCTCAAGATACGGACATGTGTTCTTAATAAGACATAAGTCTGAAGCTTTTGAGAAATTTAGAGAATATAAACAAGAAGTCGAGAACCAAACCGGAAAAAGTATTAAAATCCTTCGATCTGATCGAGGAGGTGAATACTTGAGCAGTGAATTCTTGGACTTCCTAAAAGAGAATGGGATTCTCTCTCAGCTGACTCCTCCATATACACCACAGCACAACGGTGTATCAAAACGGAGGAACCGCACCCTATTAGATATGGTGCGCTCCATGATGAGCACAGCTGAGTTGCCTATTTCCTTCTGGGGGTATGCGCTTGAAACAGCCATACATCTATTGAATATGGTCCCCACCAAATCTGTGCCCACCACTCCATATGAGATATGGAAAGGGAAAAGACCATGTCTTAACTATGTTAAGATATGGGGTTGTCCAGCCTATGTCAAACGACAAAATCCGGACAAACTCGAGGCACAGTCTGTTCTATGCAAATTTATAGGATATCCCAAGAATTCATAAGGGTATATCTTCTACCACCCTGAGGAACAAAGAGTGTTTGTTTCTCGGCATGCCACCTTTTTAGAAAAGGAATTTCTTGAAAAAGAGATTAGTGGTCATGAGGTAGAACTGGAAGAGGTTCTAGCTACAAAAGCTGCAATAGAAGATCTGGTAGAACCAGAGGATTCCGTAGTTCCCAATGAACCCCAGCTACTCCGCCGATCTAGTAGGGTTTCTCGCCAACCTGAGAGATACTACGGTTTTCTCATGGATGGTGGGAGCGAGGATTGCATCATGGAGGATGATGACCCAACTAGCTTCGAGCAGGCCATCACGAGTGGGGACTCAGTGAAATGGCTGGATGCTATGCGGTCCGAGATGGAATCCATGTACACCAACAAAGTATGGACTTTGGAAGATGCTCCTGAAGGGGTAAAACCCATTGGGAGCAAGTGGATCTTCAAGAAAAAACTTGGTGTAGATGGGAAGGTGGAGACTTTCAAAGCTAGACTTGTTGCAAAGGGTTTTCGTCAAAAACCAGGAGTGGACTATGACGAAACCTTTTCTCCAGTGGCTATGCTTAAATCCATCCGGATCATGCTTGCCATCGCTGCGTATCATGATTACGAAATCTGGTAAATGGATGTTAAGACCACCTTTCTAAACGGTGATTTAGAAGAGTGCGTGTACATGATTCAGCCAGAGGGCTTCGTAGATAGTGGGAGCAGCGGGAAGGTGTGCAAGCTGCTTAAATCCATTTATGGATTAAAGCAAGCATCGCGGAGTTGGAACATCTGCTTTGACGTCGTTATCAAAGAGTTTGATTTCGTCAAAAACGTAGATGAACCTTGTATTTACAAGAAAGTGGCAGGGAGTAAGGTTGTCTTCCTCGTATTGTACGTGGACGACATACTCTTGATAGAAAATGATATTCCTATGCTGCAATCGGTCAAGCTCTTCTTATCACAAAGATTCTCAATGAAAGATCTTGGTGATGCCTCCTGCATATTGGGAATTAGGATCTATAGAGATAGATCCAAACGGATATTGGGATTGTCCCAATCCAGGTACATTGACACCATACTAAAGAGGTTTAGTATGGAAGAATCCAAGCGTGGGAATTTGCCCACGATCTCTGGAGTCACTCTCTCCAAAGAGATGTCTCCCAAGACTGATTTGGAGAGAGCTCGCATGCAAGGGATACCCTATGCTTCGGCTGTAGGTTCTATCATGTACGCGATGCTATGTACCAGACTCGATGTAGCATATTCACTAAGTGTAGTGAGCAGGTATCAAGCTGATCCTGGAGAGAGTCACTGGACAGCTGTGAAGAGCATTCTCAAGTACTTACGAAGGACTAAAGAGATGCTCTTGGTGTATGGTAACGGAGAACTCCAAGTGGAGTCCTTTACCGATTCGAGCTTCCAGAGTGATAAGAACGACTCTAAGTCGCGGTCAGGATTTGTCTTTACCCTTTACGGAGGGGCGGTTAGATGGAAGAGTTCCAAGCAGGAAACCGTGGCAGACTCGACAATGGAGGCTGAATACATCGCTGCCAACGATGCTGCCAAAGAGGCTGTCTGGATCAAGAAGTTCATTACTGAACTTGGAGTGGTTCCATCCATTGAACATCCAATACCTTTGTATTGCGATAACAATGGAGCGGTGGCTTTGGCCAAGGAACCCAGGTCCCATCAGCGATCTAGGCATATTCTGAGGCGGTATCACCTGATCCGGGAGATAGTTGATCGCCGGGAGATCGAGGTCAGGAGGGTTGACACGAAGAATAACACAGCGGATCCACTCACGAAGGACATTCCCCAGATACAGTTTGAGAGACTCTTCGGGATTCTCGGTATGCGTTACTACAGCAGCTGGCCCTAATGCAAGTGGGAGATTGTTAGTTGTATGTATGCCCTAGAGGCCAGTATTGTACAGATGATGTATATTATATTGGATGCTTGGACGTATATAGAGATGACTTTCTTGCTCGATATGATAGTATGCTATCTGATTGCTCTTTATCTTAACATGTATACTAGTCTCTTTAAACTGTCTTATAGTTACATGTTGGTAAAGCTATTAGGATGTGTACTTGACTCATGGACTATGATGCAGATCATACTAATGGGGACATGGTAGTCCATAAGTACATCCTTCAAGGTCCCTACTAGTAGGTGTATCGAGACGGGGCATCGATATACCAGTGTAGACTAGCGTATACGCTTCTCGACCCATGAGATGGGCGATGGATGATCCCATATCCATTGGTGTTTGACATCAGAGATGGTATACGGGTGCTCAGTGGAGACTGGGTACACTGGACGGACTCGCTGAGAACTCCCAGATGGTATTATACCCCACGTCAGATGGCAGTTCTCAGGTGACACTTGTGCAGGTTAGTCTGTAGACCCGAGATCGTCATAGAGTCTTGTGTGATTCCCACTGTGCTTTGATCTCCACCTTACCACGTCCATGAGGGCGTGCAAAACGGTGGTTTTTGGGTACAGTCCCGAGTCATATGGAGGCAATGAGCGATAGGAGGGGTTTCGTCTCTCCCGGTATTGGGGGTTGATGTTGCGCTGTGCTCGATTGGCCGTAACAGGGAAGTCCCTGGCCAGGGCTGATCAGAGATTTGCTGGTAAGTGTTATCAGTAGTTTCTCGACCCGTTATGAGCCTTACATCGGCACGACTTATCGGTTATTGGGGTCTGACGTTTACCACCCCTAGACTTGATATGCGACATATCAGACGAGGAGACCGGACTGTACGGGAAGTGTTGCCGGTTGGCTCGATGGGAGTTGTAGCAGATTCGCTTGTTCTCTTCTGATCGCTCAATACCCGGGTGGCCGTTACGTTTAGCTGACCGCTTGCGGCTTGGGGGTGCTTAATATGATCATCACCCACAGCCGGCGTATTGACGAGTCTCAGAGTCCCACAATGGAGTTTCATAGTCCAGGCGAAACGTTGTGATGCGCGTATGCGATATGCGCATGGACCCGATTAAAATACGCGTATAGGATACCGTATATTGATCGGGCGGCTTGCTTTTGGTTAAGGTCATATGTGATATAGCCGGATTGATAAATCAAGTGTTGATTTATCATTTAACCATTAGATTCTCACTAGAAATCCTTTCTTGTTTTCTATGGATGTATGGATGCATGTATGCATTCCTTATTGTTTCATGCACATATGGATGTGCATGCACACATGCATACATACATCATTCTATCATGGTTATTATACAAGGAAATGGTGGTAATATAAGACTCACACCATGGGTTTATATTTAGATTATTATTTGATTTTTGGTTAAAACAAAATGGATAAAGGAAAAGATAATTCATGACTAATTTCTACATCCTTCTTGACCTAACCATTCTCACCCACCACTTGACCATGGATTACTTTTCCTTTTGTGTTTTTAACTCAAGTTCAATAATATCCTAACCATGGTTTGATATGAGAAGAGGAAAATATATATTGATATATTTTCTATTTTCTTTCATGAGTCATTCTTATCTTCTTCTAAAATTGCCATCATCTTCTTCTTCCTCTTTCATTTTGCTCTCTAGTTTTTTGTAGTGAGCAATATACTCATCAAGATTGGATTTTGAAGTGAGAATAAGAACCACAATATCATTCTACACAAGTTTAGCCAACTTGTTTAGAGTGTTAGCTTCATTTCGTTCACTTGATCGGATAAAGTTGCAAGCTTGGACAAAGCGGATTCCGGGTGGATCATCGGTGACCTCGAGGAGTTCAAGCGGAGCTTTTTCAAACCGTAAGTAGCCGAGGAGTCTAGCGTAAGGAGCTACAAAGGTTGTACTCTCAAAACCCTAGCCTTTCTTTCATATGATGATGTGAAAAGTTTAGAAACCTTAATTTTTCTAGGAACGATTCTATGTTCGTTAACTTAGCACCCTAAAGACTCCACCTTTGGTTCATGTGATGCTTCCAAACCCTTCATGAGGTGCTAGGCTAACCTAACAATTTCAAACACTCTATTTATTTTAATAACAACAATCAATATATATTTTAATCATCAAAATATTTATTACCATCTATTATAAATCTAACGAGGGAAATTCTACATAATGAATGGACAAAAATGAAGAAAAATGCTTTATAAGAATTATGATTATATTTGAAGAAATATTAGATTCAACGGTTTAAAAAAAGTTTCCCTAAAAAGATTTCAATGTAAAACATACTAACAAGAAGATTTAAAATAATTTGTTTGTTAATCAATGAGCATATATATATATAAAATGGGTACGAAGAATATAATTTCAACGAAAAGATAATCCAGAAAAAGAGTGTTAGGCATATATAATGCTTATGAAAACACTACACTACAACCTGTCGATTCGCTCCAATTTTCAGGAAAGGAAAATCGATCCGCATATATGTTTAATAGACATCCAGGTGATCCAATGTGATATACCATGGATAAAAAGATTGGATGAATTTACAATTTAAAATTAAATATAAACTTTAAACAACTAAATAGATATCATTAGTTAAGATGATTTTATGTTAACCTCTTAGCCAAAATCACTATAAAACATATAAAAAAATAAAATCCATCACGTAAAATATTATAACGGACTATCAATTCAACCCTAATAAATAAAGTCAACTAGAAGTTATATAAAAATATGATTTTTATATTGAAAACAATTTATTAACTATTTTTTTTTCCTATCCAATAAGAATAAACCAACAAGATAGAAAAGAAAGAGAAGACGAACTTACTTAATAATTTATTTCTATATTCCATATCATAATTAAACCTACGAAATAGTATAGACTTAGAAGACACAAAACAATATGAAAATATAGATAAAATTTAACATCTATAATTTATGTAAATATCATGATTTGATTTTAAAATAAAAGAGGAGAGAAAAACTTACTTCTAGAAATCAACGTCAAATATTATTTTATCTAGATCTAAAAATTTTAATGAGTAAAAATACTTTCTTTATGTAAAACATTTAAGATTTGATAGAAAAAACTTTATTTTTGTTTAAATATCAACTTTTAACATGTAAAAGAAATAAAAATGAGAGGAACTTATAATTAGGAAAGATCAATGATCTTCCCTAACGATGGAGATCGACGATGTCTCGATCTAATCGAGACAATAAAGAGGACGCATGAAAGAGCTTCTTCTCCGAAGACTTTCGTTGCTCTATATCTATAGGTTCTCTACAGAAGGTGGAAGCAAAATATTGATGGAGGCAAAGGAAGAGAAAAGATTTGGGGTTTGGATAGGTTGGGATTTATATGTAGAAATATGGATTAGAGATTTTAGGGATCAACGGCTAAGATAACACAAGAGCATATCCAACGGCCTAAAAAGAGATAAATATTTTTTAATTAAAGACCAAAAAATATATTCCTTTATTTGTCAGAAACAAACAAATAAAAACAAAGAAAATATATTCTAAGAATAGTTTAAATAAGTTTTTAAATTATATACGATCTAATAAATCTTTTTCTTCAAACATTATAAAAAATTATATTTAAAAGAAATTCTAGGAACTTAAAATATTATTTTATTTTTAAATTCGGAATTTATTTAAATATATATTTTTTCCCTTTTATAAAAATTATTTGAAATATTTAAAAACAAAAAATATCAAAAAATATCATAGAAAATTCTAATTTATTTATTTTCTCACTTTGTAACAATATTTCTAAAAAAACAATTCTTTTTATAAATATTCCTTTTCAAATAAACATTAAAAAATTATTTCTTTTTAAATCTCTTTGTTCATTTAAAAATTATGCCAACCATTTAAAAATCCGTGAAATCTCTTTGCATAATTTCTTTTCCGTTCAAAAATAAAAACAAAAAATTAAACAAAATATTAAAAACATAAGGAATCGAATTCACAACCAATGAGATGGCAATGCAAGCAATTAACCAGTTGGGACTGTTAGTAATTTTGCATATAAATCACAAGAATATCAACAAATACCTATTTTATTCAAAGAAAAAATTTAATTACAGAAAAAAATTTAAAGGAAAAGAATATGAAATTTATGGCTGTTACAAGATCTATATGATACAGCCACCGAGATACGAGGTGAAGGAGAAAGAAAATATGGTGTGTAAACTGAAAAAAAGCTTATACGGCATCGAGCAAGCTCCAAAGCAGCGGTATCTCAATTTCGATCAGTTTATATTGAAGACAGAATTTGTACGATATGAGTCAGATCACTACATCTATATTCAGACTTTTGAGAATGGAGACTACATCATTCTGTCATTTTATGTGGATGACATGTTTGTAGCGAGTCCGAATTTCATGAAAATTCAAAGTCTGAAGAAAATGTTGGCTGGAAAATTCTCCATGAAAGATTTGGGAGCAGCCAAGCAAATCTTGGACATGAAGATCGTGAGAAACAGAAAACAATGAAAGTTGTGGGTATTGTAAAAGGACTATATCAAGAAGGTTTTGAAATGGTTCAACATGGACAAGTCAAAACCATTTAGTACGTCTTTAGCGAAGCACTTCAAACACAGTAAAGAATTGTGTCCAAAACTCAAGAGCAGAAAGTTGAGATGGCAAGCATGCCTTATGCATCTGCGGTGGGGAGTTTGATGTATGCGATGGTGAGTACAAAACATGATATTGCACATGCAGTGCGAGTTGTGAGTAAATATATGCAAAACCCTGGGAAGGAACATTGGAATGCGGTGAAGTGGATTTTGATCTATCTAAGGGGAACGCCAAGTCATTGTTTATGTTTCGGGGGTGACTCTAAAGGCGCAAGATTACGTTTATGCGGACTACTCGGGTGATCGAGATAGTGGGAAGAGCACAACGGGGTATGTATTTAAGGTTGAGGGAACAATGGTGTAGGTCTCTCAATTGCAAAATGTGGTAGTATTGTCAACGACGGAGGATGAATATGTGGCGATCACGGAATCCAGTAAGGAGATGATATGGTTGTAAGGGCTACTTGAAGAATTGGAGAAGAAACACGATTTCAATATATTGTGGAGCAACATCTAAAGTGCAATACATTTGGCGAAAAACGCGGCATATCATTCTTGGACGAAGCATATCAAGGTATGGTACTATTTTATTCACATAGCGATAGAAGATGTCGAGCTGACACTGTAAAAGATCGTGGGAGAAAAGAATCTGGTGGATATGCTCACCAAGATCGTAAACAGAGATAAACTGAATTTCTGTTGCGGGTCAGTGAACCTTTCTATGAAAATCTGAAAAGGAGAAAGTAGAGCGGATCCGTATGAAATCTACTAGTGTTGGTAATCAAGAATGAAGTATCTCCAAATGGGAGATTTTTAATAATTGTGGAGAATATTTCAGTTCAGACATCTGCAGAAGAAGAAGGAAGACATTTGGACGTGCACACGAGAGCATGTCAGAAATACAGAGCAACGACAGACGTCTGAAGGCCAGCAAGACAGACGTTTGCAGAAGAAGTTGAAGCCCAATCTAGAGTATTAGCAGACGTCTGGTGGTAAGAGCCCAGACGTCTGCCAAAAGAACTGAAGAGATACAGAGTCGAGGCAGACGTCTGCCCAAGTGTGGGTCAGATGTCTGTCGTCGTGATAACTGCTGCGAACAGAATTTTTATAATTCGGATTTATCTCTTATTTTGTGTAGGATTAGGGTCTCCTTATATATAGGGATCTCTCATATTTTATTCGTGGTTGCTATTACTCTTACTGAGGCTATTGTAATTGAGAGAGGGTAACGACTAAGGTTTGGAGAGATCTAAAGAGATTTGAGAGAGATCTAGAGAGATTTGAAAGAAATCTCCTAGGGTTGCTCTGTGTATTATTGGTAGACGTTTGCAAATTCTGCTCTGTCGGAGACTAGCCATACGGTAGGTGAACCCCGTTAACAAATACTTGTGTCGCTCTTTTCTGTATTTGATTTTTTATTTATTCTCGCACTTTTAAATTTATGATCTTTCGTTGTTATTGCGTGATTGTGTTGATTGCGTGATTTGGTGCTGTCGCAAGAATTGTTCCTTGGATCGACTTCCCTCCCAATAGGAAACCTCTTGAAAATTTGGAAGATAGTCAGTTATCTTACAGATCAGAGAAATTAAGCAATTTTAGGTTAAACACACTCTATGTATACACTGTTGATAGGGTACTAGCTAGATACTAGAATCAAACCATCTGGCGAGCTTTTATATGGCTAGCATTGAAAAACGCTACTTTACTCGTGACAATCTACAGAAACGAATACGGGATGGTCTTTCTCTATTCATCTAATAAAGAATGATTTTAGGTGTAGAGGACTACGGCAGGGGGAGCCATTATCTCCATATATCTACAGAAACGAATTCGGGTTTGTTGACTTGGTTATGTAAGTTTCCCAATATGCTTTTTTCTGGATCCTTTTTCCTTTGTTTTTCTTTTTGGTGTTGTACTAGTTTCGTTGAACTTAATTTTACTTAAACGCGTGGGATAGCTGCCTCCGTTTTGGTAAAAAATAAAGAAAAAGGAAAAGAAAAATGTGAACCATTATTTTGATACATAACATGCAATAATTAGAACCTATATATATACTCTGCTGATCATTGTTTAATTTCTCTTCTCCCTGTGCAGGGTGATCATTGCATACCATATTGTTCAAATCATACACAAACATATATCTTGTTACCTTTATATATTTAGCATCTATATATACTGCTAAAGTTAACATCACAAAAGTTTGACCAGAAATTAATTAATAGCAACATCTATCAGTACCATTTCACAAAACCTAGCTATACATGCTTCTAATTACAATTTAGTGAAACCAAAGGTAGAAACGCTAAATTCACACAGGGGATATCAATGTAATTAAAAGTTTATTAGGCTTAATTAAGCTTAAATAAAGTTAATTAAGGGTCGTCTTCATGGGATATCCCCAAGTGGGCTCGTGGAAGCATAGTCACATAATTCGCGAATTATTCGCCGAATTCGCGAATAATTCGCGAATTTTTGATCAAACGAATTATTCGCCGAATTATTCGCCATTGCCGAACTGGCCGAATAATTCACGAATTATTCGCGAATAATTCGCGAATAATTCCCGAATTATGTGAAAAAACAGCGAATAATTCAAAAAACTGTAAATAATTCACAAAATCAAAACTTAGCGTCTCATATATTAATTTATTGCTCGAAATCCTTCCCGAACATTTCCCGAACACTTACCGAATCTTTCCCGAATACCTGCCGATTTTTTCCGAATAGTTCTCCGAATCCGAATTTTCGACCTCGCCGAATTATTCCCGAACGGCGAATTTGTGACTATGCGTGGAAGTAGTCATGATCATGACAAGTAGTTTACTTGGCTTGTTGACTATATATGTCCTTTTCCTTTCTTCCAAAACCAATTTATTTTAAGAGATCCTCTCTCTCTCTCTCTCTCTCTCTCTCTCTCTCCCTCTTAAAAAACAAAATAGAAAATTTGTATTATTCTCTTTGCTGCCGCCCTAATTTAGCAACATAAATGGTTGTTTATTTATTTACTTATTTTTGATTAAAAAAAAACATAATTTAATTTTGTAGAGATTAATTAATAACAAATTTAGAGATTGAGAGTATGAAATATCTGCAAAATCCAGAAAGAGTGATTTAACTCTTAGGCATGAGAGATTACAGTAGACCGTGGCCGTGAAATAGACTCGATCTGATATGATTTTACGCGGTATAAATAATTCGATCACAAAGCCAAGACGTTGCTATCAATATTTCAGAGCTAGGTCACAATTTCAAAAAAAAATTGAGGGTTGCATTCAGTTAAAGGCTTGTTTCATTTTATTTTAAATGGTCAAATTAATGGCTCTTTTTTTTATGGAATCAAATTAGGTTTATAAAATTTAATTTGTGTTTGTCAAGTTAGGTCGAGCCACATGCAGTTGGAGTTGTAGCAGCATCAGAATCAAATATACATCTCTTCTTTATCTCAACCGTTATAACCACAAAACTTGAGGTTCGTTCCAAATTGAATTCAATTTGACGGTCTAATATAGTCCCAAATTGCACCACATCAGCAGTAGAAAAATTAGATGTAGAATTTTCTTTAACAAATATTCAATAAATACAATCACCAACTGAATCATTATAACTATATATACAATCATCTCTATTAATCTTAAATAACTATTAAAATCATCTTGAATAATTTTGAAAACAAATTAACATCCATCTTGTAAGTTTTAATCTTCTCTTATTTTTTTTGAATTCAAATTAAAATATTAAACATGAATTTTATTTGAACACATGCATCGCACGTGCAATATACTAGCATGTGTAAAAGGAGGGGCCCCAATTTTGAAATTGATTAGGAGATTTGACTTTCTAATTTGCGAGAGCATTTCATTAAAAAAATATAAAAAATCCAACCTCAAATTGTAACCATAACTAACTTCATACCTCTTTTCTAATAACTAACTCCACAAATCCATCGGTAACCACTAGTAAAATAGGGGGTTGCCCCTACGGATATTGGAATCCGTAGGGGCAGATTTAACCTGGCCCTACGGATTAATCCGTAGGGCTAAAAGGTTGCCCCTACGGGCACAGACGTCCAAAAATAAAAATATTAATTCTTAATTTAGTGTTTGCCCCTACGGAACCGCAAACAAAAGACCTACGGGTATATCCGTAGGGGCAAGTAAATATCGATTTAACAAAAGCCCAGATCGATCGCCTACGCTCACTTTCTCTCTCTCTCTCGATCGCGCGTGAAAAAAATTCCCAAATCGCCACGCCGTCGTCGCCACCGTCGTTCTCCTCGTCGCCACCGCCGGTTTCGTTGCCACCGCAGTTCTCGTCGCCACCGCGGTTCAGGTCGTCGCCACCGCCTTTCAGGTCGTCGCCCCAGCCCCAGCAGCCGTTCAGGTGAGTAAATCTCGAGGTAAATTAAAGAATTTTTGGATTATTTTGGGCTTAGGGTTCATGGCTGGGTCTGGGGTTGCGCGCGCCAGTTGGGGTTGGGCAGGGGTCGCGGTCGCGGTCGGGGTCGGGGTCGGGGTAGGGTTAGGGTTGGGGTTCGGCTGCTGCTGGGGTGGGGCTGGGGTTAGGGTTTGCCTTAGGGTTGGTGTTGGGGTTTAGCTGGCCGCGCTGGGGTTAGGGTTAGGGTTAGGTTAGGGCTGGGCTGGGGCTGGGGCTGGGTTGGGGTTAAGTGGTGGGGAGTTGGAAAAAAACAAGAAAATGAAAGAGTAATGAATGTGAGAAATTAAGAATGAGAACAATTGCACAACAAATTTGTTGACAAGAAAATGAGAGAGTAACGAATGTGAGAAATTAAGAATGAGAACAATTGCATAGAAAAAGCTATGCTTGACTAGGGGGGATGGTTCTATGTGCTTTCAGAGAGCAACTTGGGGTTAGGGTTAGGTGGATTGATGACAACAAAATACCATAATTTATAACTATATTACTCATATAATGTGTATGTCATGTGAAAGCTAGATGAAGGTCGAGGCAAGCACAATAAATTTGTTGGATGGGACAATGTCAATAGGAGCTCAATGCTATTTGGAAAAATAATAATTCAAAGACATAGTGGAGTTTCCGATTGGTGGCATGGACTGGTTTGATGTATGTAGTTGGTTTGATTTATGAAAAAATGGAGAGACAACATGCATGTATGCATATAGGTAATATCTGCCAATATGCCATATCCAGACCGCAATCTATTTTTGCCTATTGGCTAATATGAAAATATCGGCCCGCGTATATGACATAATCAAAGTTGTTAAATCTTGATACGGTTTGTGTTTCTGTCACGCCCCGCTTCCCAGAGTACGCAAGATTGGGCACGTGACATAGCCAACCATGCTACCTGTGGGTAGGAAGTATCCATCCACAGTCACATTACGGTTGTAAGGTTATCAAGAACAAGATAAAAAAAAAGCTAATCTAATACATGTCCAAATCCATAATAACAAGAATCAATAAACAATAAGTGCGGAAGCTAATGATCCAATACAATGAATAAACAGTACGTCCCATACTGCGGGCTCACATCTGGAAATGGAAAGAAAATAAATAAACTAAACTCTAAGGAACTTACAGTTCAGCCTGCTGGCTGAAGTACTCCTGCTCGGTCGTCGATAGTGGTAAGGAATCTGGGCCATGCAAAACCCAGACGTCAGCGCGTCGTGACATCAAGTATATAATGTAAACATGATAATAAGCAATGCAAATATGAACATGAACAAAGCAGTACTAAGAAATGACAGAACAGGGTAATGTGCAGTGGTGACTAAACTGTCCTATCAGGTTTCTACTCTATAGTCTTTGAAATCAATTGATGAATCGTCGATGTAACTCAATAGTATCCCGTGCATGCCCGGGACCACGGTCAAGACCCTCGGGGCTGAATCCGAGACGTGCCGCTAAGCAGTAAAAGGTAGCAAGATGGACGAGTAGTGTCAGCATCACCACTCCGGAGCTGGCCAAGCCCGTAAGACTGATCAGAACAAGTATCGAACTGTTGAGTTACAAGTCGGTTTCACCTTTGATTTCCCCATACCCCCAAGCTATGTATGTCAGGTCAGGTATTTAGTTGTCAAGGACTAATGCCAACACAAGATCCGGTAAAAGTAGGTCTGTCTGGATAGACAGCAGGAATGATCAGGTTTGTTGGCATTAGGCATGAGATCAGGTAACAGGTAAAGCCATGGTACATCAGGTCAACCAGGTAATGTATAAAGATGTCATGTCATGTCAAGAGTGTACGGTACCATGTCATGTCAAGTAGGAAGTGTAACAGGTCATGTCAGGAAGCACAAGATGTCATGTGGGTGCTCATAATCAAACTAACATAAACATGTGTATAAATAAACAAGCATGAGTACTATCAGAACAATAACTGGAACATGTAATATGATATGCCAATAGATATAATTTCAAGGATATGGATGCACAGTTATCGATTAGGGTTACATTTATAGTTCCAATATTAATTAGGATACAATTTATTAAACATGGAGTGTTAATATCACATTATTATGTAGTGATGTGATCTATGGATGCAATTATATGTATCTTAAATGCGATAGATGCAAACGGGTATCCGAAAAGTTATAAAACTATAAAATGGTAATGTGGGATGTACAACTAAACAATATATGATATAATAATATTAATATGGATAGCATATTCAAAGCGATTAGTAACTATAAAAGATGTATTGATTAACCATGCACAAGAAGGTTCCGTTCAGAAATTTAGCGTCACCCTAATTTGTAAAATAGCTTAAAAATAACAAATGTTCTCCAAAAGAGACGTATCTTATACCAAAACAAAGATAATTCAATAAGGTTTTCAGTTTTATAAGTATAAGCATCTCAGGTTATCCCTACAAAAAGTTATGAATATTCAAAGTTGAAAGTTTGCTGCTGGAATTTCCCCGGACAGCAGTTTAGAGACGTGTTCATTTGCATTTTACGTTAATTAAACAATTTATTTTGCAAGTAAATATTTCATAGAGTTATAGTATTCTGAATTATCTTCGTAACGAACTAAAGAACGTATCCTAATTATTTTTCTATGATTTATAATGAATTTTATAAGATAAGGTGTACAGTAAATTTCAGATTTGTCATATCCGATTTTTCAACGACATTTCATATGTAAACTATAAGATTTTCAAATGTATAATATTATAAAATGAAGATTATAAAAGTATATAGCATGTAGCAAGATTAACTTGCCTCGATGGGTCGCGAATCGGGAAAACGGAACGTTAACCGTCGGCGGGGAAAACTCGCGACGGCGCACGGTTCACGGAATGAACCCAAACGACGAACAAAGGAACCACACGGGTCGGGGTATCTCGCTGGAACGTCGAGAAACGTCACCGGCACGACGGAATTCCGGTAACAAAAGAACAGTTAAAAGAATGAGAAACGAGACATGAAGCAAGAAGAGAAAAATGATAAAGAGAAGTACGAGAGAATATATAAGGGGTAGAGAGAGAGAGAAAGTGGAGAGAGAGAGAAGAAGGAGAGAGAGAAAGTGGGGACCACGGGGTTAAAGGGGAGGTTGCGATTGGCTGGGAGAATAAATTGAGAAGGATATAAAAGATTGTAAAAATATTATATGGTTAACTTAAAGATTTAAAAGATAGGTAATGAACAGTAAGATATCAGATTAGTTAGAAAAATATATGCGAAGGTTTTAATAATATTAAAAATTTGGGATTTTGGCACCAAATGAAACATTTCCACATTGCGCCCGGGTTGGGTCCAAAAAAATTCGAAATTCAAATAATAGGATTTTAAGCGGGTTCCAAATTTTAAAATGAAATGTTTTATAATTAAAAAGCATACTCTCAAAACGGACACACGTACGTGCACGTAGCCATCCAAACTTGCCCGTTTTACTGAACGGGTCTAGAACACAATGCACGGACGCTACCACGAGGCTAGGGGTGTCAAGTAGGCCAAGATGAATATTTTCAATTTTATTTTAGATGCTAAAATTTGTTATATGTAGAAATGACTTTGCCGGGTAAATTTTACAGTAAGCAACAAACAAGCAAATTAAATGAAATGAGTACCACATTATGCTCAAACAGTAACTGAAAATAGTAGCATTGGGCTCGGGTGTTACATTATACCCAACTACAAAAAGAATTTCATCCTCGAAATTCCAAGAATACAAAGATAGATAACTACAAGAAAAGGTGAGGAAACTTCTGCCGGATTTCATCTTCTCGTTCCCAAGTGGATTCTCCATGCGATCGATTACCTCAAGAAACTAGCACAAGAGGGGTAACCTTGTTCTTAAGAACCTTTTCTCTTCGATCCTTGATTTCAACTGGTCGCTCTTCAAAAGTTAGGTCTTCCCGTACTGTTAACTCCGAATGATCCAAGACGTGTGTTTCATCTCGAACATACCTTCGTAGTTGAGATACGTGAAACACATCGTGCACACCTGCCAAGGACTACGGTAACGCCAAACGGTACGCTACCTCTCCAACGCGCTCCAATATCTCGAAGGGTCCAACGAATCGAGGACTAAGCTTTCCTCGACTCCCAAAACGGATCACCCCTCTAGTCGGTGATATCTTCAAGAATACCAAATCACCCACGGCGAACTCTAGAGGTCTTCTTGACGTGTCAGCCCAACTTTTCTGTCTGTCTTGAGCTGCCTTCATATGCTTTCTGATGGTGTTAACCTTCTCCACTGTCTGTACCACCAAATCTGGTCCCAATAATCTTCGTTCACCAACATCATCCCAACAAACAGGTGAACGGCACTTACGACCATACAAAGCCTCAAACGGAGCCATCTGGATAGTTGCCTGAAAACTGTTGTTGTAAAACAACTCCACCAAAAGTAGATGATCCTCCCAAGACCCCTTGAAGTCCAACATGCATGCTCTCAACATATTCTCAAGAGTTTGGATCGTTCTCTCCGACTGACCATCAGTTTGAGGATGATGAGCTGTGCTAAACTTCAATCGAGTCCCCAAACTTTCCTGTAAACTCCTCCAGAAGTGTGATAAGAACCGAGTGTCCCGATCGGACACGATACTCACCGGTACTCCATGCAATCTTACAATCTCCTGCATGTACCGCTCTGCCAAAGTCTCTATTGATTGACCAACCCGAAAAGAAATAAAGTGAGCTGCCTTAGTCAATCGGTCAACAATTACCCATACTGCATTGTTGCCTTTTGGACTCCGCGGTAAAGCCGTCACGAAATCCATGGTTATATGTTCCCACTTCTACTGAGGAATCGGAAGTGGTTGCAATAAACCAGCAACCCTTTGATGTTCAGCCTTAACTTGCTGACACACCAATCACTTTGCCACAAAGCGAGCAATCTCCCGCTTCATGCCCTCCCACCAGAAATGCTGTCGAATATCTCGGTACATCTTTGTGCCTCCTGGATGTACAGAATAAGCTGAACTGTGTGCCTCCTTCATAAGCTCTTCACGAACATCACCCTTTAGCACACACAAACGGCTACCATACCTCAATTAACAATCTTCGTGGATCAATAAATCTGTTCGTAACCCGGCTTCAACCTGCTCTCGAAACTTTTGCAGTCTAGGATCCTGCGATTGAGCTGCTTTAATATTCTCGATCAAAGACGAATGTACTTGCAGCTGCAACAACTGTCCCATAGAACGCGGTAGCACAACCTCCAAGTCAAATCTTCGAAAATCTGCGACGATCTCCTTCTGCGTAGTTAACACCTGAATTACTGGTACCCGACTAAGCGCATCCAGCACAACATTAACCTTTCCCGGATGGTACTTAAGATCAAGATCGTAGTCAGCCATCAGCTCCAACCATCTATGCTGCCTCATGTTAAGCTCCTTCTGTGTAAACACATACTTCAAGCTCTTATGATCTGTAAAAACTTCGACTCTCTCGCCCAAAAGGTAGTGTCTCCAAATATTCAAAGCGAAAATCACAGCCGCAAGCTCCAAGTCATGAGTTGGATAATTCTTCTCATGGGTCTTCAACCGTCTCGATGTGTATGCTACAACCTTCCCATGCTGCATCAAAACACATCCCAATCCTTTCCGAGATGCGTCGCTGTGAATCACCCATCCTCCGGAATTGTCTGGCACGGTCAGAACAGGGGCGGTTATCAACTTCTGCATCAACGTCTCGAAAGCTAACGCACACTTATCCGCCCATACAAAAGGTACCTCCTTGCTCGTAAGCTTGGTCAACGGCTCTTCCAGACGAGCAAAGTTCTCCACAAATCTCCTGTAGTATCCGGCTAATCCAAGAAAACTTCTTATCTCAGCAACATTCTTTGGAATAGGCCAATCTCGAACTGCTGCAATCTTTTCTGGATCGACGGCAATGCCATCGCCAGACACAACATGCCCCAAAAACCTTACTTCCTCCAGCCAAAACTCGCACTTACTCATCTTCGCATACAATTTCTCCTGTCTCAACGTCTGCAGTGCGATCTTCAAATTCTCAGCATGCTCTTCAAAACTCTTCGAGTAAACCAGAATATCGTCAATGAATACCACAATGAACTGATCTAAGAACGGTGAAAAGATTCGGTTCATCAAGTCCATGAATACTGCTGGCGCATTCGTTATTCCGAAAGGCAT
This sequence comes from Agapanthus africanus, assembly GCA_030015575.1. NCBI lineage: Eukaryota > Viridiplantae > Streptophyta > Magnoliopsida > Asparagales > Amaryllidaceae > Agapanthus > Agapanthus africanus. The sequence goes on along the minus strand of JASDDO010000019.1, from coordinate 397,792,560 downwards.
CACTAAGTACTCGTAATGTCCATACCGAGTTCGGAACGCCGTCTTGCAAATATCTTCTGTCTTCACTCGGACCTGATGATATCCGGATCGTAAATCCAACTTCGAGAATACCCTCGCGCCACTAAGCTGCTCAAAAAGTTCTCCAATGCGAGGGATCGGGTACTTGTTCTTGATAGCCACCCGGTTTAATTCTCGAGAGTCGATGCACATCCTTCTTGTGCCATCCTTCTTCTTTACTAGAAGAACTGGAGCTCCCCAAGGCGAGTTACTGCTTCGAATCCAACCCATTTCAAGCAATTCAGCAACCAGTTTCTTTACTTCTTCCAACTCTAATGGCGCCATTGGATAAAACGCTTTAGATACTGGCGCTGCACCAGGAATAAGATCAATTGCGAACTCCACGTCCCTCCTCGGCGGTAAACCCGATGTATCTTCAAACGCGTCCATAGAATCATGAACAACAGCCGGCTCTTTACTTTCATCACTTCCATTGATGCAAGAACATTGTTTGTCGGCCTAGCCCTAAACTCGACCGGCCCGACAGAACTGCTTCCTTACCGCAACTGCTGTCTGCTGTGAACTCCCAATTTTCCTGATATGCTCTGCTGTTCTCGAGCTGCCGTAAGAACCTGTGAGAAAGTGGTCAAACCCAGGGAGACGGTTTGCCTTTGGATGTCCACATCCAAGCTGCGCATGGACCTTCGTGCCCTGTCTGCATCGTTGGCGACTAAAGGTCCAGCGAAACTGCTGAGTCTCGTCCACTCTGCTGCATGCATGTCCACGGGTGCTCCATTCTGCCTCAGCCCAATAAATTTCTCTTCCATTTCCTCCCGTGCAGTCCGCGGAAAGAACTTCTCCAGGAAACTCTTAGAGAAATCCGCCTAACTGCTTGGCTTGGGCAAACGGTTCTCCTCCACAAGCCACCACTCTCGGCGTAATCCACTAGTTGAATGCGCACCACATCAACTCCTTTGTCCTCTGGAATCTGTGCCGCAATCAGCGAATTCTCCGTGCTGACTAGCCACTGCTCGGCTGGCATGGCTCCTCCAAACCAGTGAAAGTAGTAGGACCCACACGTCTGAACTCTGCCACGGTCCTTACTCGGTCAACTGGTCTAGTTCCAATCTTGTTCACAGACTGCTGAACGATCTGCAAACCTTCCTGAAACGAGTCCGCTTGCTGCTGGATCAGCTCGGGCTGTTTCTTTGATTTCCAGCATTCCTCTTATCACTCCAACCATGGCGGCTCCGTTCACACGCCTCTGGTACGTCTTCAACTTCTTACCTGTCATAATCCTGAACTCAAAACACCCAATATTAGCATGATGATAGATTCTGAATATGGATCAAGGCTAGAACTCTAAGATACTTAAATAGAGTACCGTATTGTAGCTATGCCGCGGTATCATAGCCGCAATTACTTAACTCCACCCAAGTCGCCTAAGTCCTAGGGATAACAAGAAATTAGGTTTTCGAGTTGACAATGCAAAGTAAGTTTGCATGTCGACATGATCCGGAAGAATGATTCAAGGATGGTAAAACGGTCAAGGTGGCAGGACATGTTTCCTAATCACGGGTATTATGATTCGTGTATCGGGTGCAATACCCAACTACAAAGAATCAACCCAATTAACCTATGTCTCTGATACCATAAAACCATGTCACGCCCCGCTTCCCAGAGTACGCAAGATTGGGCACGTGACATAGCCAACCATGCTACCTGTGGGTAGGAAGTATCCATCCACAGTCACATTACGGTTGTAAGGTTATCAAGAACAAGATAACAAAAAAGCTAATCTAATACATGTCCAAATCCATAATAACAAGAATCAATAAACAATAAGTGCGGAAGCTAATGATCCAATACAATGAATAAACAGTACGTCCCATACTGCGGGCTCACATCTGGAAATGGAAAGAAAATAAATAAACTAAACTCTAAGGAACTCACAGTTCAGCCTGCTGGCTGAAGTACTCCTGCTCGGTCGTCGATAGTGGTAAGGAATCTGGGCCATGCAAAACCCAGACGTCAGCGCGTCGTGACATCAAGTATATAATGTAAACATGATAATAAGCAATGCAAATATGAACATGAACAAAGCAGTACTAAGAAATGACAGAACAGGGTAATGTGCAGTGGTGACTAAACTGTCCTATCAGGTTTCTACTCTATAGTCTTTGAAATCAATTGATGAATCGTCGATGTAACTCAATAGTATCCCGTGCATGCCCGGGACCACGGTCAAGACCCTCGGGGCTGAATCCGAGACGTGCCGCTAAGCAGTAAAAGGTAGCAAGATGGACGAGTAGTGTCAGCATCACCACTCCGGAGCTGGCCAAGCCCGTAAGACTGATCAGAACAAGTATCGAACTGTTGAGTTACAAGTCGGTTTCACCTTTGATTTCCCCATACCCCCAAGCTATGTATGTCAGGTCAGGTATTTAGTTGTCAAGGACTAATGCCAACACAAGATCCGGTAAAAGTAGGTCTGTCTGGATAGACAGCAGGAATGGTCAGGTTTGTTGGCATTAGGCATGAGATCAGGTAACAGGTAAAGCCATGGTACATCAGGTCAACCAGGTAATGTATAAAGATGTCATGTCATGTCAAGAGTGTACGGTACCATGTCATGTCAAGTAGGAAGTGTAACAGGTCATGTCAGGAAGCACAAGATGTCATGTGGGTGCTCATAATCAAACTAACATAAACATGTGTATAAATAAACAAGCATGAGTACTATCAGAACAATAACTGGAACATGTAATATGATATGCCAATAGATATAATTTCAAGGATATGGATGCACAGTTATCGATTAGGGTTACATTTATAGTTCCAATATTAATTAGGATACAATTTATTAAACATGGAGTGTTAATATCACATTATTATGTAGTGATGTGATCTATGGATGCAATTATATGTATCTTAAATGCGATAGATGCAAACGGGTATCCGAAAAGTTATAAAACTATAAAATGGTAATGTGGGATGTACAACTAAACAATATATGATATAATAATATTAATATGGATAGCATATTCAAAGCGATTAGTAACTATAAAAGATGTATTGATTAACCATGCACAAGAAGGTTCCGTTCAGAAATTTAGCGTCACCCTAATTTGTAAAATAGCTTAAAAATAACAAATGTTCTCCAAAAGAGACGTATCTTATACCAAAACAAAGATAATTCAATAAGGTTTTCAGTTTTATAAGTATAAGCATCTCAGGTTATCCCTACAAAAAGTTATGAATATTCAAAGTTGAAAGTTTGCTGCTGGAATTTCCCCGGACAGCAGTTTAGAGACGTGTTCATTTGCATTTTACGTTAATTAAACAATTTATTTTGCAAGTAAATATTTCATAGAGTTATAGTATTCTGAATTATCTTCGTAACGAACTAAAGAACGTATCCTAATTATTTTTCTATGATTTATAATGAATTTTATAAGATAAGGTGTACAGTAAATTTCAGATTTGTCATATCCGATTTTTCAACGACATTTCATATGTAAACTATAAGATTTTCAAATGTATAATATTATAAAATGAAGATTATAAAAGTATATAGCATGTAGCAAGATTAACTTGCCTCGATGGGTCGCGAATCGGGAAAACGGAACGTTAACCGTCGGCGGGGAAAACTCGCGACGGCGCACGGTTCACGGAATGAACCCAAACGACGAACAAAGGAACCACACGGGTCGGGGTATCTCGCTGGAACGTCGAGAAACGTCACCGGCACGACGGAATTCCGGTAACAAAAGAACAGTTAAAAGAATGAGAAACGAGACATGAAGCAAGAAGAGAAAAATGATAAAGAGAAGTACGAGAGAATATATAAGGGGTAGAGAGAGAGAGAAAGTGGAGAGAGAGAGAAGAAGGAGAGAGAGAAAGTGGGGACCACGGGGTTAAAGGGGAGGTTGCGATTGGCTGGGAGAATAAATTGAGAAGGATATAAAAGATTGTAAAAATATTATATGGTTAACTTAAAGATTTAAAAGATAGGTAATGAACAGTAAGATATCAGATTAGTTAGAAAAATATATGCGAAGGTTTTAATAATATTAAAAATTTGGGATTTTGGCACCAAATGAAACATTTCCACATTGCGCCCGGGTTGGGTCCAAAAAATTCGAAATTCAAATAATAGGATTTTAAGCGGGTTCCAAATTTTAAAATGAAATGTTTTATAATTAAAAAGCATACTCTCAAAACGGACACACGTACGTGCACGTAGCCATCCAAACTTGCCCGTTTTACTGAACGGGACGAGAACACAATGCACGGACGCTACCACGAGGCTAGGGGTGTCAAGTAGGCCAAGATGAATATTTTCAATTTTATTTTAGATGCTAAAATTTGTTATATGTAGAAATGACTTTGCCGGGTAAATTTTACAGTAAGCAACAAACAAGCAAATTAAATGAAATGAGTACCACATTATGCTCAAACAGTAACTGAAAATAGTAGCATTGGGCTCGGGTGTTACAGTTTCGTTTTTTTATTTATCAGTTCTATCAATGTTGCGTATAACGCTTTATGATATCAGTATCCTAGATTTGTAGTTTTAATTGTTGATTGTTATAGATGAATACCATTGCAATAATAGTTTTTGGTTGATGAATGCTATTGCAATGTAGGATGATCAGTTCTATCAATCTTGATCTCAATGGTTTAAAATCATATTACACATACAACACGAATGCACAACAAACGCATAATTAGAGAGCGACTCGAGATATTCAGGTTAAAACCAATATATGATACTCGATGATAATATGAAACCTTCATATTCCCATCGATACTCATATATGAAACTAAAAGCGCCACTTAGTCCCCGTCTATCGGTTAACATACGTGCGATGCTCGTCGTGACCTAGAACTATACGAAGGTTGTTAAATATCGGACAGTATAGCTCGATACTAACAACCGTCGTATAGTCTACGCGACGAGAAAATTCAATCATATGGTAACCCATAGATTTGTCCCGTATGGACAAGTTAAGAATGTATAAAGCAAACGCCTTCATTCACTTGTGTTTTCATCCGTTTCGAGATATTTCGTCGGTACCTTTCCACTGGTTCTCCGTGTACAAAGATAGATTAGATGTTCATTTCAACATTGTTTCACAGCTTTGAAATGATTATCTATTCTATTACAGTGTACTCGGAGAACAGCGGGGAGGTGCTGCCGAAATTTACTCGAAACGGTTGAAAGCACAAGTGATGGGCGTTCGCTCTATACATTCTTAATGGGATAGAAGCCTACCCCCGACAGCCGGAACACACACATACAACAAGAATACACAACAAACGCATAATTAGAGAGCGATTCGAGATGTTCGGGTTAAAACCAATATATGATACTCGATGATAATATGAAACCTTCATATTCCCATCGATACTCGTATATGAAACTAAAAGCGCCACTTAGTCCCTGTCTATCGGTTAACATACGTGCGATGCTCATCGTGACCTAGAACTATACGAAGGTTGTTAAATATCGGACAGTATAGCTCGATACTAACAACCGTCGTATAGTCTACGCGACGAGAAAATTCAATCGTATGGTAACCCATAGATTTGTCCCGTGTGGACAAGTTAAGAATGTATAAAGCAAACGCCTTCATTCACTTGTGTTTTCATCCGTTTCGAGATATTTCGTCGGTACCTTTCCGCTGGTTCTCCGTGTACAAAGATAGATTAGATGTTCATTTCAACGTTGTTTCACAGCTTTGAAATGATTATCTATTCTATTACAGTGTACTCGGAGAACAGCGGGGAGGTGCTGCCGAAATTTACTCGAAACGGTTGAAAGCACAAGTGATGGGCGTTCGCTCTATACATTCTTAATGGGATAGAAGCCTACCCCCGACAGCCGGAACACACACATACAACAAGAATACACAACAAACGCATAATTAGAGAGCGATTCGAGATGTTCGGGTTAAAACTAATATATGATACTCGATGATAATATGAAACCTTCATATTCCTATCGATACTCGTATATGAAACTAAAAGCGCCACTTAGTCCCCGTCTATCGGTTAACATACGTGCGATGCTCGTCGTGACCTAGAACTATACGAAGGTTGTTAAATATCGGACAGTATAGCTCGATACTAACAACCGTCGTATAGTCTACGCGACGAGAAAATTCAATCGTATGGTAACCCATAGATTTGTCCCGTGTGGACAAGTTAAGAATGTATAAAGCAAACGCCTTCATTCACTTGTGTTTTCATCCGTTTCGATATATTTCGTCGGTACCTTTCCGCTGGTTCTCCGTGTACAAAGATAGATTAGATGTTCATTTCAACGTTGTTTCACAGCTTTGAAATGATTATTTATTCTATTACAGTGTACTCGGAGAACAGCGGGGGGGTGCTGCCGAAATTTACTCGAAACGGTTGAAAGCACAAGTGATGGGCGTTCGCTCTATACATTCTTAATGGGATAGAAGCCTACCCCCGACAGCCGGAACACATACATACAAACGCATAATTAGAGAGCGATTCGAGATGTTCGGGTTAAAACCAATATATGATAATATGAAACCTTCATATTCCCGTCGATACTCATATATGAAACTAAAAGCGCCACTTAGTCCCCGTCTATCGGTTAACATAACGTGCGATAATTTATTCTTTTCAACGACAAACGCACACACAAAGCATATACACGGATTTTCTCCTTTGTCAGTAACTATCCCGTTCTTATATTTCTCAATATAGTCAGCATAACCTATAATTTATATGTTATTCAGTCTAACATGGCCCATGAGCACGTCAGAGTTAAGGACTGGATGTATGTGGATTGGAAACAACGTATGCAACCTAAGTTTGTCGCAGGAGTTGCTGCTTTCCTTGAATTTGCACGCGCACATAATAAGATCATAATAGAGAAGATTCTCTGTCCGTGCGATAGATGTGGCAATAAGTACTGGCAGAAGGTAGAATTGGCAGAGCTTCATATTGTAAAACATGGGTTTACTAGACTTTATTCAAGTTGGAAATATCACGGGGAAAGAGAAGAATGCAGTACTGTGGTAGAAGAAGAAAGAGAACACGATAATGCGGCAGGAGAAGAAGAATTCGGTAATACGGCAGGAGACGGAAATTTATTTCCATCAGAAGAAATGGAGGATATGGTAGAGGCTGCCCTAGGTGAATCTATTCGTACCGAAGATGACATTCCTTCCGGTCAAGGACCGCGTGCGGATAAATATGAAAATTTCATGAATGATACTAGGAAACCAATTTATGAGAATGCGAAGTATTCCACCCTCTCATGGTTCGTCCAACTTTTCCAGATTAAGTGCCTAAATGGATGGAGCAACAAGTCATTCACAATGCTTCTTTCGTTCTTGAAAGATTCTATGCCTCCGGGAAATAATGTGCCCGAAAGCTGGTACGAAGCCCAGAAAATGATGTCTGATTTGGGTCTAAAGTGCGAGAAGATTCAAGCATGTCCTAAAAATTGCGTGTTGTACCGGAAAGAGAATTCAGATTTGAAAGAGTGTCCAACATGCGGAGAGGCCAGGTATAAGCCGAAAGATTCTGATAAGAAGCCTGATATACCTGTGAAGATAGCACGATATTTTCCCATAACACAGAGGCTACAGAGGCTATTCAGGTGCAAGAAAACAGCCGAGGCAATGATTTGGCATCACCGTGCTCCTCCAAGCGAAAATGGAAAAATGAGCCATCCAAGAGATTCACCGGCATGGAAGGATTTCGATAGGAGGCACGCAATATTCAGTAGCGATCCTCGCAATGTCCGGCTCGGACTGGCTACCGATGGCTTCTGCCCATTCAACTATATGGCTGGAAGTCACAGTATATGGCCCGTTGTAATGATAATTTATAATCTGTCGCCTTGGTTGGCTATGGAACAATCATACTTTATGATGCCTCTTCTTATCGACGGACCAAACTCACCGGGGAACAATATCGACGTCTATCTCCGACCTCTGATCGAGGAGCTGAAAACTTTGTTCATTGATGGTGTAGAGACGTATGATTCAAACACAAATACAACATTCATACTGCGTGCGGCTTTAATATGGACAATTAATGACTTTCCTGCGTATGGAATGCTATCAGGTTGGTCCGTACATGGTCACAAAGCATGTCCTCATTGCCATGAACACACAACATCAAAATTTTTGAATTTTAGCAGGAAGGTTTGTTATTGCGGCCATCGACGTTTTCTGCCTTCAGACCACCCCTATAGGTTAGACACGGTTCACTTTGATGGTCATCAGGAGCTTCTTGGAGCTCCATCCCCATTATCCGGAGAGGACGTGACTGCTAAATGGGATGGTTACAATAACGTGACCTTCGGGATGGATCCGACGAAACAGGTCAAACCACAATATTGGAACAAGTTAAGCATTTTCTTCGAGCTTCCGTACTGGTCTACAAATTCAGTGCGTCATTGTCTGGACGTCATGCATACAGAGAAGGGAGTATCAGAGCACATACTTAACTTGCTTCTGTGTAAAGACGGGAAATCGAAAGACAACATGAATGCTCGGATGGATCTACAAGAGTGGGGAATAAGAAGTGAATTGCACCCTAGACCGGTAGCGGGTAAACCGGGCAAGTTTGTACTTCCCAATGCCGCTTATCATATGTCACAACCGGAGAAGAAAAGATTCCTGCAGGTGTTGCATGATTTGAAAGTCCCCACAGGTTTCTCAGGATCATTCAGCAAGAAAATAAAAATTGTGAAGAGCAAGATCGATGGGCTGAAAAGCCATGATCACCATGTTATCGTGGAGCATCTTCTTCCATTAGCCCTCAGGATTTCTCTCCCCGACTCGGTTGGTCTAGTAATCAACGACCTATGTTGTTTTTTCAGGGAGTTGTGTGCTAAAACACTGGAGGTTGCGACGCTGGATAAACTAGAAAATTCTATTGCGTTGATACTTTGCAAGTTTGAGCGTATTTTCCCACCGTCATTTTTCGATATCATAATACACTTGACGGTTCATATTGCAACTGAGGCGAAGTTAGCCGGACCAGTACAATATCGATGGATGTATCCCGTCGAGAGGTACGTGTAATTTTTCGTTTCGCGCAATTTATAAATTTATTGTTGTCATGTATGCCCGTATATATTTATTCAACATATTCTCATTAGGTACCTCTACACTCTTAAGAAGTATATACGCAATAAAAATCGACAAGAGGGTTCTATCATGCAAGGTTATCTTCTTGATGAAGCAACCACATTTTGTTCCCGCTATCTGGACGAGAACATTGAGACAAGGCTTAACCGACCACGAAGAATTCAAGACGGGCCATATGGTAAAGCGGAGTATAAGAGGGTAGACACTATGTTTATCAACAAGATATACCGGTTTATCTTGCTTAATTGCGCATATCTTGAACAAATTAGAGAGTAAGTTCTTTTAGATTAATTGTTATATCTGTGTTTGTGTGTGTATGAAATGACATAATATTAATGTCACAATTACTTGTCGAAAACAGAACTCATTTTAACGAGGTACGTGAGGGGCATCCTGATAGGAACGAAGAACGTTTGGAAAAATACCATCAGGATAATTTTTGTGATTGGGTCACAGATCATGTAAGTTATTTGAATAACATTTTATTGCTATCAGTTTTAATCTAAACTTGTATCGTTTTGTATTTTGTCGTAAAATTTGTTTTGTTAGATCCACGATCCAAACTTGTCTGCATCATTTGAGAGTGATTCAAGATGTTTAGCTCAATTTCCTAGTATGGAGGTTGCATATTACAAAGGATTTGGTGTCCTTGGATACAAATTCGAAGTTAAGGACATAGAAACATCTAGAACCACTCAGAATAGTGGGATTGCGACGGTAGGATCGGACGGTGTGATTTACTATGGGTACTTAAATTGTATACTCGGCATCCACTATCCCGGACGATCAGAACCCTTTTATATATTCCAGTGTACTTGGTACGATCCGCGAACCGATACGGACAGATGGAGAAGCAGTCTTGGGACTTGGAAAGATGAATATGGATTGACCAGTGTGAACACACTTCGATTTTACAGTCAGGACGATCCGTTTATCTTTCCGAACCAAGCGCTCCAAGTATACTACTCACAGTGTTTGAAGCATCCGGGGTGGAGTGTTGTATGCCGATGGAAACCTAGAGATGTCTACGATGTCCCAGAATACGAGGACAGCGATGAGGACGAAGAAGAGAGAAGGCTTAAAGTGCTCCGACCGTCTGTTTCGAAGGACGGGTTGTCTTCGACCGATCATGAAGTTACGTGGGTTAGAAATGACATCGACGATGAAATCCAAGTAGATATGTATGATGCGCCCACGAAACGAAAAAGGTTATCAGTAATGTTATATTATTACTTCACATTTTACGCTCTAGATCATATATAGTCAATACTTTTAATGATTGTCTAATGCGTCTATGAACCGTTTATCTAGATTTGATGACGATGTCGGGAGCAGCGAGGGGCGGCAGGAGCTCCAGCAGCGGCAGAGGCAGAGGCAGAGGCAGAGCGGTTCTGCCGCCCGGAGAGCTCCGTAGGGAGCTTCAGAGGGCCGGTCTTGCACCCAGATCGGAGACCCCTTCGGATGCCTCCTTCCGTGTTGATTTGGCCACACCTCCAGGTATACTGCACGCATATCCATTTTGAATGTAATATTACAGATATTCATGCATGTTTATGTCAAAATTACTTATATTGTCAATGTTTGATTGTCTAGTTGTTGGTGATGCGTCCACATCTAGGACAGAGGCCACCCCCGCTCCTCCAGGTATGTTTATATATCATATAGTGTATGTATATTGATTTAGAATGCTATATCATAAATACACACATTCCTTTTGCTCTTACTTAGCAATTTTTATTATTGTCTAACTGTAGGTGGTGACACCACCGCACCTGCGGGTATGTTTATATATCCTATAGTGCATGCATATTGATTTAGAACGTTATATTATTGATCTACACATTCTTTTTGCAATTACTTATATAATCTATTTTTAATTGTCTAATTATAGGTGGTGCGACCACACCTTCCACAGAGGCCACTCCTGCCGCTTCCATACCTTCCGCATCGTCTGCAGGTTAGTATGAATAAATTTAAAATATTTATTCATTTTACATATGCTCTATAGAATAAATATGAACTTCATGGAAATTTAGCGTCGATGTTTATTTTATAGTTGGAGGGGATGCGTCCGGGTCCGGGACTCCGGTTGTTCCTCACCGGAGGAACTATCGTCCCGTTCGTGCTGCTGCTCGGGCCCAGGCTCGTGCGCTAGTCACCGGAGGTATATATCACACTTGAATTTTTGTTTAACCTTGATTTCTTAATACAACTTTGTCTTATTATTGATTGTCTTGATATTTCGTGCAGACGCAGGGCCTCTCCATCCCCAGAGGGGGACTCGAGGCCCGAATCAGTCCCATAGGCTGAGGCCTGATAGAGCTAGGGGGGAGGCAGCATTCCCCCTATTTTTTACCCTTGACTATCGCTATACCGGTCCTCATGCCGAGAGGTTCGGCCGGTATTTGGGGGACGAGAGCCGGATCGTGAAGAACTATCCACTTCACGTTGAGTGGGGCGAGCAGCAGCAGCGCTCATTCGCCCTCTTCTTTGATCAGGCTCGGGTATGTATTAATATATATTTTCATTTGATCTATCCAATATATTTATTATTAACACTTGCAATCTAATAACAATGTTTTTTTTTGTATGTTCAGTTGGATTACGATTTTCAGCCTGTAGCCAACCCTGATCACCCGGGGAGGGTGCTCGACCTTCATGCTCTGTACAATGGCCTGATGAAGAACATGCAGGCCAAGGTCCGATACAACAGGAATGAGCTGAAGGCCGACTGCTACTCTCTGTGGATGGCGACCCCCGAGGCAGAGAGAGCGGCCCTCCTATCTACTCCGGCGTTTGCGAGAGTCGACGTAGAGACATGGCCTCTATTGTGCGCTTATTTCGACTCCCAACGCAAACAGGTATGTATTTTAAATTTAATTCATTATTTATGATATAATTTATTTCTTTGTGTTTCTTAATTAGAAAACTAAATGTTAATGCATTGTGCAGAAACAGGCCGCTCAGAATACGGAGAACAGGAAGTCGGCGAAGAGGGGTGGCCCCACTTACACAGGTGGCTCGAGGAACATTACTCGAGCCATGGAGTTATCGGTAAATTAAGAGTTATTCTCTAATATTCTGCAATATTAAGAGTTATTCTCTAATATTTCTAATATTAAGAGTTACTTTCTAATATTGCAGACATCTCGGACCGTGGCGTCAGGTGGTACACCGAGCGTGCTGTCCGCATATCTTGCCGTTCACGGCACCTCGACAGATCCCGCCACGGGCGAGCTTCGATATCCCGACGTCGCTACCCAGAAGTACTGCGTAAGTGTTAATATTTTTTCTACCCAAATTTGAAATTTTAGTTTTGGAAGGTTCAAGTTTAAATTTTATACTTATACTTTACTGCTTAATGTGGGTGTAGGAGCGGGTGGTTGAGCAGGCTCAGGCCTCGGGGATCGATTTTACCGGACAGAACGATCCGAGGCTGCTGACCCCAGTTCTGGACGCCGCACACGGAGGGCACCACGGAGGTTGGGAGAGAGGCCGGGGATTGGGCCCTAGCAGGGCCCATATGAGGTTGGACTCCACCCCGGCGGTTACTTCCTCCGTCTCCAGTGACCGGCATGTCCATCAGGAACTGGATAGCTTGAGGGCCACCGTTCAGGAGTTGAAGGAGATGCTGGTATGTATACTACTTTATAGTAAAATATCATTTCATATTATATACATATCAACATATCCATAATTAGTACGTAGCTTGAGCTTATTTGGTTTTAGACTTAAGTTTGATTAATCATACATACATATGTAATTAAAATAAACAATGCTTTTCCAAACTACATATCCAAACAGGGTTTCGAAATAACTTAATAATGATACGAATTCGAATAATACACAGTTCTTACACGCTTCTTACACACGTTATGTCCAGACGCGACAGGGTAGATCGGCCGAGCCTCCACATGCATCTCTTTCGGCTGCGGCTCCGCAAGCCACTACATCGGCTGCGGTTCCGCAGACAGCTCCTGTAGCTCCACCGCCCACTCAGATTCCCGCAGTCGCGGCTCTGCAAGCGACTACCTCGACGGCGGCTGCGCAGACCACATCGCCAGCTCCACATGCCGCTCAGACTCCCACTCGCGACGAATTGCAGAGTTTATTGACCGAGGAGCAGGCGTGTGTTATTCTATCGTTATTCAGAGGTGGAGCTGGACCGAGCTAGGGTAGATTTTTGGTTCTTATTTTTTGAAACATGTATTTATTTATATCATACACATTGTACTACATTTTGAAACGATATTGATATTGGTTTGTATTTATATCATATTCAGTTTTTGGGTTTCTTTTGTATATTATATATATGCGTGAGATGTGATTATGAATACTGCAATATATGATTTGATTGATGTATATATTATTGTGCACAGGGCGGGAAAAAATCAAGCAGCCCATTTTAAAAAAAAAAATACAGACAATATGTACCTACGGATTAATCCGTAGGCACACATGTTGCCCCTACGGTTTTATCCGTAGGGGCAAAATATCAGCAGTAACTGATATTTCCCCCCTGATCTCAGTGCCAGGGGGTTGGGAATGCCCCTACGGACATAGCCGTAGGGGCCACTGCCTATCTCCTACGGCGTTATCCGTAGGGGCAAAATATCAGGAATCCTGATATTTTGCCCCTACGGAATCGTACCTACGCACATATCCGTAGGGGGTAGTACATGGACCTACGGACATGTCCGTAGGTACAAGTAATATATTAAAAAAACCCGTAAATAATATAAAATCTTATACCCTACGGGTTAATCCGTAGGGGCAACAGGACCTACACATAAATCCGTAGGGATAAGAATTTGCCCGTAGGGGCAAGTTCAGGGCCTCAACTTGTCCCTGCGGCCTTTGCACCTACGGGGTATTTTTTCGCCCCTACGCATATATCCGTAGGGGCAGTGGGTTGCCCCTACGGATTTATCCGTAAGGGCAACCCTTATTTGTAGTAGTGAACTAATTCCATACTAAGATGTAACATGCATCACATATGCAAAATATTAATTACTATTATACAGAAAAAGTAAAGGGGTCGTTTAAATCTTAAGAACCCCAAGAGAGAAAGTGGTCACAATTTAACGTTTTCAGAGTAAATTCGTGGGACCATCTTGGATGCGTGTGTGTTGTATGTTTGTGTGTAGTGTGCGTGGGTGGTGTGTGCGGGAGTGGTGTTGAGCGGGAAGAAAAGAAAAGGGAAAAACATAATAATAAGCAAATATTAGGTTAAAAAACCCTAAAGATTACAACTGTTTTGTAACAGTAAGGGTCAAAAGTGTATTAGACCAGCTAGTTAACTGCCACGTGGAGCCAATATGGGCTTCATTATATAATTGGCTGGCCCCAACTAGTGATAAAAAAAATCATAAAATGCTCTCTTCATTGAAATCATTCTGGCTTTGCGATGGCAATACAAATTCATTTCATGCTTGTTATGACCAAGTTTTTCTCTTTGCAAGCATCTACAATATTTAGATTTCATATTAGCATGCTTTTGGCTGGAATTATTTATTGAATTGGTCTCTTGCTAAATATTGGGAATTGCTACAAATGGCATGTAATAGTTATGTGCTGATGAATTTGATTATAATATTCTATGGTAGCAAATTGTAAATTTGTGATTTTATGTCCAATTACCAGCCATAAAGGCAATATACTATTTCTGGGAGAACACACGGATATTAAAATGCACTTAAAATAAACAAAACAAAACATATATAATGGGATAATTAAGAGGTTGATGTTAGTCAATCAAATCTGAACCACAACATTATAATATGGTGTTCGCCATGTTAATTTTGAATTGGAACCGGAACCGAAAATGAAACTAATAAATGTTCCAACTAAAACTTTTTTTATATAGATGAAAAGTTCCGCACTAACCATTTATCTATATATGGAACAAAATAAAAGAATTCTTCTTTAGAAAACTTTTATACATCTTATGAACCTTTATATATTACAAAAAGGTGTTACAATGTACATTTATATCGGTCATATATATTACAAGACACAAATTTTTTCTGAAAAGTATGTAACTATTTGAAATTATTAAGAGAAATTTTCCCAAAACCATTATGTGGTTTGGCATATGTTCCCACTGCCATCCTAAGTTTTTTTCCCATCACAACTTCCCTCAACGTTTCACTCCGCTATTTCCGACCCTCCCCCCGCGACTTTTCTCCTGTTAGTTTTAGCAATTTTTAAATAAAAAATACTCCCCTCACGTGGCTAATGTTTTTTTAATTCCAACAATACCCATCCTTCACCTTTTTACAGCCACTCCTCCATATCTTAGCTTACTTTCTTTTCTTTTCTAGGGTTCGTGAATAAGGGGCAATCGACGACGACGATGCTGAATTCCTCACGAAGAAAGGGCAGCAATCCATCGGAGAGCTTAGAGAGTGTCGATCCTGATGGCCAAGTCCTTTATTACTGTGGTCTTCCTGCCCCATTGCTTGTTGTTGCGACCGAGGAGAACGCGGATCGTAGATTCTACGCTTGCTATCATTTCCCTCGAAAATGTAAGTTCTTTATGTGGAGAGATCTTGAGACGTGACCTAAGGTTGTACAGTATGTTCAAGAACTGTAGAAAGAGAATCAAGCGCTTTAAGGAAGAATGGCGCAACTGGAGTAAGTTGTGAGAATTGGTAGGGTAAAAAATGGAAATGCTGGAGTTGGTGTTGTAAATTTAGGTGATGAACAATGGATGTGATTTTGGGTTGTATCTATTTCAGTAATTTGTTTGTGTTTTTTGATATTCTGGAGATTTTGAGAAAGTGAAGAATTGCAGTGTATGTGGCTATGTGATCTTTTTGGTGTTGAAAATGTGAAGGTATGTGAATATTGTGATCCAGTTATATCTATATGAAATTTAATTTTGCAGTTATTTGGATTCCAGATTGTTGATTCATACACACTTCGGCCAAGAAATTTATGTTGATCATCCATTTCAAAAAATCTGATGTGAATGCAAAAGTTTATGGTGCTAAAAAATTTCTGATGCAATACTGAAAAAACTGATTAGTATATTCTGCTGCAAAATATGTGATGCAAAAAAAAAAAAAAACAGATGCAAAATTTCTGATACAAAAATATAATCCATTGCAACCAATTATGCAAAAGTTTTTGTTAATTATCCATTGCAAAAAAATTTCTGATCAGTGTTGCATAAAAAAAATTCTGATACTTCATTCTTGCAACACTAGAAATTGAGTTGCAACACTAAAATCTGGAACAGATTTGAGCTGTATTTGTTTAAAAAAATCTGATACTTCATCAAAAAACAAAAATACTGACTTGTCAAGTAGAAAATGAGATGCAACATTAGAAATTGAGCTGCAACACTTGAAATTGATGCAACAGAAAAAATTTGAGCCGCAACACTAAAAACAAGTAAAATCTGGACTAGAATTGTTTGATCAAAATTTGAGCATGTCACTGAGCTACACATTGAACAAAGTAGTTTAGAAAAACAACATATGAAGAAAAATAACTAAATAGCATATTGAGCAGAATTAGAACAAAATTTGATAATGTAGCAATACTGAGCTACACATTGAATATAATAGAGTATAAATTAGCAGTTACAACAACAATTATAATAGCAAATCTTATAATTTCAGTAATGTACCAACCACTGAGCATAAAAAAGATTGTACGTAAGTTCACTGAAGTCATATATGTCCTGAAGTTCCATATCCATAAAACAGATTCTACACATGCAACACTGAGCTACACATGTTCACTGAGCATAACACAGATTCTACACAAGTTCACTGAAATATAACAATCTCTTCAAAAGCAATACCAGCACAACAAACTATTTTTCCCTATCCAAACAGTTGCAGCACTTGACTTCCTATTTGGTGCTAATTTCTTCTGCAAAAGAAAAGCTATGTGAACTTATATAAAGAAATTTATAAAAGCAAACATACAAAATCATAATCAAAGATCACTCACTCAAATTCTAGTATTGGTTTGATTCCTTATATCCTCAACAGCTAACCCTTCTTCTCCTTGTGCATTTGTTTGACTTATTGAAGATGCAACATTTTGACTCCGAACTTGAGAGCTTGTGGTAGGAAATTCATCACAGTCAGCCATACTTGAGGCTGTTTTCTTTGGTCTCCTTCGCTTGTTGCCTGTTGCCCCCTTCCAAGTTAATGTGGATGCTTCGTTCTTGCAAGTTTCGATATTGTGTCCCCAACTTAACAAGTTATATGAAGAAATGTATATGATCTTATATGAAGAAATTTATAAAATCAAACATATAAAATCAGATATTAATCTAACAGATAATAATTTTAATTTAACACCACCTTTACATTTTGAACACACAAGTGATCCAGCGGATGCCCTAACCGACATACTTCGAGCTGGCTCATCAATATCTCTTCTTCTCTTTTTGGGTAGCCTTCTAGATTTAGTTCTATAGTATGGTGCTGATGGAGCTGGTAAGTTGTTCTTTCTCTATTTGGAACAATGTGGAAGTGGGTTAATTAAAAATTGATAAGCTCTCATATATGATTTTTTGGAATAACAGGGGTGCACAAAATATTCTGGGTTTCTTCTTTTCTTCATACATGCTGCAATGGCATGACAACAAGGAATCCCTATCAAATCAAACTTTCTACAACAACATGTTCTCTTATCCAGATTGATAATATACCGCTTGCATTCATTTATCACTTCAAATTCTTACCCTCCACCTTGCAGCACATAGCAATCTCTAGCCTCCTCAAACTCTTTACCAAGTTTCTTTACAATCATAGAACAAATGGTCTTAACTTGAGTTTGTATCCATTCTCTTTTCTCAAAAAGTCTTGTCATAACTTTCCTTCTAAGTGTTTCTAACATATTTAGTATTGGATGATCCCTTTTGTGATAGATGTTAGTTATACGTATGCCCTAGAGGCCATTATTGTACATGATTGTATATTGTAGTGGATGCTTGGACATATATAGAGAGGACTTTCTTGCTCGACATGATAGTATGCTATCTAGTTGCTCTTTATCTTAACATGTATGCTTAAGTATCTTAATACTGTCTCTCTGTTACATGTTGATAAAGCCCATAAGATGGGGACTTGACTACCAGAACTATGATGTAGATCATACTAGTGGGGCCAGGGTAGTCTACAAGTACATCCTATATTTGTTCCTAGTCGAGCGAGTATCGAGATGGGGCATCGATATTCCAGTATAGACTAGTGTGTACGATTCTTGACCCTATATGGGGCGATGGTTGATCCCACAACCATTGGTGTTTGACATCAGAGGATGTGCACAGGTGCTCATTAGAGAATGGGTACACCGAACAGGGCTCGCCGAGAACTCCTAGATGGTATTATACCTAACGTTAGATAGCAGTTCTCTAGTGACACTGGTACATGTTAGTCTGTATACCCAAGATCGTCATATAGTCTTGTGTGATTCCCACTGTGCTTTGATTTCCATCATACTACGTTCAAGAGAACATGCAAACCGGTGGCTTTTGGGTACAGTCCCGAATCACATGGAGGCAATGAGCGATAGGAGGGGTTTCGTCTCTCCCGGTATTAGGGGTTGATGTTGCGCTGTGCTCGATTGGCCATAACAGGAAATCCCTGACCATGGTTGCTGAGATTTACTGGTAAGTGATATCAGTAGTTTCTCGAACCGTTATGGACCTTACATCGGCATGACTTATCAAGTTACCGAGGTCTGACGTTTAACACCCCTAGACTCGATATGCGACATATCAGACGAAGAGACCGAACTGTATGGTAGTGTTACTTATTGGATTCACAGGAATATGAGCAGGCATACTTGTTGATCTTCTAATCGCTCAATACCCGGGTGGCCGTTACGTTTAGCAGACCGCTGACGGCTTGTGAGTGACTGATATGATCATCACCTACTACTGGCGTATTGACGAGTCTTGAGAGTCCTACACAGAGATTTTCTGGCTCAAGCGAAACGAAGTAGGGCACATATGTGATATGTGCGGAACCGAGATAGATACGCATATATGATACCGTATTCTAATTTCGCGATATAGGTTATATGTGACTAACCGGATTGTTGAATCAAGTGTTGATTCGATGATTTGATATTAGTCGGGTATATGTGATATAGCCGGATTGTTAAATCAAGTGTTGATTTAATAATTTAATATATATATATATATATATTAATATACATTAGATATATTAATATACATTAACTAATATAAATTAGCTCACTTAAGAATTTTCTTTTCTTCATTTACATTTTATATATACATATATGATATATATATATATATATATTTATATATATATATTTAATGTATTTTGATAATTGTATCATGCTTAATGATACACGGAACTTGGGTGTAAGAGACTCACACCTTAGTTAAGATAATGTGGGTATTTATTTATTTAGAGAAAACAAAAAATGAGGTGGAAATTAGCATGGTTGTGAAGCTTGGACAAGCTTGTAGAAACCTTGTCTAAACTCCACTTGTTTTTGTTTTACTTAAGATATTTGTTAACCTAACCATTATCTTAGCCTTAGTTAAGTCTCTACATGAGTTTATATTAGATATTTTTCTCACCCATGGTTAAAAATGAGATGCTTGATCTTCTTCATCTTTTTTTTTCTTTACTTGAGTTTTCTTGAGATGAAAAAGAATGAGAGAAAAAATATTCTTAAGTGAGCTATAATTATACTTCATCAATCTATACCCTATTAGCTATTAAGTATAGGTTGTTTGCTTCACTTATTCATACATTAGTGAAGAGGTAGCTTGAGTCGAATCTTCTCAAAGTAGATCATCTTTGGTTTCGAAGATCTTTAAGTAAGCTCGTTCATTTCGACTAGTGGAGCCTACGGAGAGTCCGGAACACCACTACTTGAAGCGAAGGGACTTCTATACGGAGCATTTGAAATGATGGACCGGTCTACAAAGATTGTATTCCATAATCACTTATGTTTATGCTTGCTTACTTGAAGTATAACCCTGATTCTCTAGTTCGATTCTAAGTCTGAGTTCATTAGCACACTAAATTTTTAAAATTGTATACTTGATACACTTTGAAACCCTAGTAGATATGCCAAGAAACTCCAACATGGTATCAGAGCCAAGCTAGAGCATTAGGCATCGTTTAGGCGAAGTTAGAAGTCCGAACGAACACCGAAAACCCTAATTTCCCATGCTCTTTGGAAATTTTTCCAAACGTTAGAATATTTGAGATTAAAAATATTCAAAAAATCAGCGATTCAACAGGATTAAAAATATTTTAAAATATGATTAGTTATTACCATATTAGATACGAATACTCGGGGTGTTGGAATAGTTTGAGTGTGTTCGTACAACAGGATCTTAGGAGTCCCATGCCGGCAGCTCGTACCGGCTATATCGATCGCATGTTACTACAGCTCGTACCGGGCTATATCGGTCGCATGTTACTACAGCTCGTACCGGGCTATATCGGTCGCTTGTTCATTCTATATTTGGGTTCGTGTTTTCTTACCCCTGGGGCTCTATCTTTATGTTGGGAATACTCCTGCAGAGGTTAACGTACACACTCGAACTCACGATAGGAAAGATTACCCTTTTAGTGACCAATTAGGATATGACTTGACCTGTTTACATGTCTGTTTCATATTATTACTATAACCATAAATACATATATAAACATGTGCATGCGGGCTTCACAACACTTACATATTTTTCATGCTATCACACTGTATACACACACTTTTTTGCGTTGAGTACTTGTTAGGATGTTCTGACATCCCTGAGATTTGTCATCTCAGATTTAGAGACGGATTTTCAAGTCGAGCAGGATCAAAGCGGTTATCAAGAGTTATCGAAGACCCTAGGTTTATTTTTTTCCAGTTAGTATTTAGCATGTGTGCTCCTTACGAGACATTAGGATTTATGTGTCTTTTCCGGATCTTGTCTTATTTCGAACATATTGTATCATAACCTTATTTTTACATCTTTTTATCTTATGAACCTATTGCTAGTATTCTTTGTAGTTTCGTTGAAGCATGATTATCAATATTATCTATTCTATTTTGGACATTATCTTGACAGGTTTAGCTAGACAGCCTTTATGTGACTATGGAAGGATCTTTCCTTACCGTAGGTAGCACAGCTGGCCTTCGTTACTCTCCGTATTTCCGTATTTTGGGAAGCAGGGTGTGACAATGTTTTGTTGGTATCAGAGCCAGGCTGACATAGATGTTAGTCTTGGTTCTACCAACCTTTTAGGTTAGAATCTCATGTCAAGGTTTGCCTCAGCGTGTCATGCTACATATCTCTTTGACTGTGATTGTAGAATTCATACGACTTAGATAGAATTACGATATTATATCCGTGTACCGTGGCCTGGTTACAATACAGTATTCTGTATGAGTAACTTAGAGTTTTATCTTTAATTCGTATCCATTGATTTGATTATATTGTATTATCTATTTTTTTTCTTTTTGCTCAATTATTTTAATACTCTGAATTTGAATCTTGCTAAATCTCATCGTTCGTTTTTGACTTCAGAATCAAGGCAGAAGAAAATTTGCGGGTATATGGGAGGCGTGACAACAGTGCTGCATTACTTGGAGTTATACGTGGAATGTTAGAGAGCGAACAGCAGCAGACTGGCATACTGCAGGAGTGTCTACTCTCTTCTCAGCAGACCGCTACTGCATTCTTGAATAAGGTGGCTGAGATTCGTGAGGGTAGATGTCCGGGCAGTATCGCTGATTTCAGAAGACTACAGCCGGCAGTTTTCACTGGTTCAGGCAGTCCACTTGATGCTAAGTAATAGATTGTCGATATGGAGAATTTGCTATCAGCTGCCCTAGTTCCAGAAGAGGACAGAATAGACATAGTCAAGATTCAGCTGCAAGATGTAGCTAGAATTTGGTGGCTCGCAAAAGATGACAGGTTGAAGAAACCGATTGCATGGACTGATTTCTTGACTCCTTTTCTTAAGAAATTCTTTCCCAAGTCGGACAGAATCGAAATGGAGCAGCAGTTTATCAGTCTTCATCAGAGAGATCGCACAGTGGATGAGATAGTGGCCGAGTTTATCCGACTCAGTCGTTTCGCTCCTTCGATGGTAGCTCAAGAGGAGGACAAGGTCAGGAGATTTTGCAGTGCCTTACTCTGGAGATACAGGAGAAATTGGCTTCGCATGATTTGGAAACTTATTCTGAGGTATTAAATGCAACTCTCAAGATTGAAGCAGTTATGGATAAGAGGAAGAAACTTAAGAGTAGAGGATTTAAACGCCCGGCGAATCAAACTTCAGGAAGAATTCCAGTTAAACAGCATGGAGGAGTCAGATGAAACGTACCTCAACCCCACCACAACGAGGATCCTTGGTTTGTGGATACTGTCAGATACCAGGACACATTGAGAGGAATTTCCGCTGAGCTAAGGGTCTATGTCTGATCTATGGTATTAGTGACCACCAAATCGGGAGTTGTCTTAGAAGAGTAGAGCGCAACCAACAACATAAAGGAATTGTCCCCCAGAAGCAACTTTTTGATCAGAGGTAAGGAAACATATGTCGTGGCCAAGGGTGAGCCTTACCCTAACGGCTGAGCAGGATGAGGCATCAGAGGATGTCGTTTTAGGTACCATTCTAGTTTATTATGTTCCTGCTAGAGCACTATTCGATTCTGGAGCATCACATTGTTTTATGTCTTTGGCTTTTGCCACAACACTTTCTATTGCATACGAAACACTTATTCGAGGTTGAGACATTCACACTGGAAATGGAGTAGTTGCCATAAACCTAGAGTGGAAGCTTTGTCCAGTAGTGATTTGCGGCAGGAGCTTTTCGCCGATTTCCTACTGATCGGGACCGGCAACTATGATGTCATCCTAGGAATGGACTGGTTGGGCACCTTTCATACACATATTGATTGTTGGGCCAAGACCGTAATCTTTCGCATTTCTAACCATCCAGAGTTCATGTTTGTTAGGGGTAGTAAATCTTTGAGACCCATAGAGTTTAGAGTAAAACTGACGAGCAGCATACGAGCATCGATGGAGGTTGACGAGAGATTGGCACCCGTCGTAGTTCGGGAATTCTTGGATGTCTTTCCTGAGGATTTACCCGATCTACCCCTATCTTGTGTTTTAGGGTTTTCGATAGAATTAATACCAGGAACGCCATCGATTTCTAAGGCACTTTACAGGATGACACCGGTTGAGTTAGCAGAATTGAAAAAGCAGATAGAAGACCTCCTTAGCAAGGGTTTCATATGCCCAAGTATTTCTCCGTGAGGTGCTCCAATTTTACTAGTAAAGAAGAAGGACGGTTCATTACATATGTGCATTGACTACCGGGAGTTGAACCAGGTTACAATTAAAAAAATATCCTATACCCCGGATCGATGACTTGTTCGATCAGTTATGTGGTGCCCGTGTGTTCTCTAAGTTGGATCTTCGGTTGGGGTACTATCAAGTTCGGGTTAAAGCGGAGGATGTATCCAAGACAGCTTTCAGAACTCGATACGGTCATTATGAGTTTTTAGTGATGCTATTCGGTGTTATTAATTCCCCAGTCGTGTTCATGGATTTAATGAACCGAGCTTTCTCGTAGTACCTCAATTAGTTTGTCGTAGTTTTTATTGACGACATTCTTGTGTACTCCAAAAGCAAAGAGGAGCATGCCGAGCATTTGAGGATCGTATTGCAGATTTTGAGACAAGAGAAGTTATATTCCAAACTTAGTAAATGCGAGTTCTGGCTTGAACAAGTTCAGTTTTGGGCCACATCATTTCCGGAGATGGTATCTCTGTAGACCCGGCGAAGATTGAAGCAGTGAAAGATTGGCCAGCACCAAAGTTAGCAGCAGAGATTAGAAGTTTCTTAGGACTCATAGGCTATTACCGGAGATTTGTTAAAGATTTTGCGTGAGCGGCTGAGCCGTTGACAAAACTTACTTGAAAGGGGGTACCGTTCGAATGGTTAGAAAAATGCAACTGATCGTTCGAGTTATTGAAGGAGAAACTTACCACTGCACCCATATTAACCGTACCAGATAGGACAAGAAGATTGGTGATTCATAGTGATGCTTTCGGTAAAGGGCTAGGCTGCGTCTTGATGCGGCATGGAAGTGTTGCAGCTTATGCATCGTGTCAATTGAGAATGCACGAGAAGAATTACCCAGCCCATGATTTAGAGTTGGCCATAGTTATATTTGCTCTGATGATTTGGATGCATTACTCTTGGGAGAATGAATGGAAATCTATACGGACCACAAGAGGCCGAAGTATGTATTCACACCAAAGGAGTTAAATATGAGACAGCGTAGGTGGTTGGAGTTCATGGCTGATTATAATCTTGATTTGCAATACCACCCCGGGATGGTCAATGTGGTACCGGATCCTCTCAGCCAGAGACCAACAGCGATGTCGTTGACTAGTCAGAAGGATATTCTTGATGAGTTTCGGAGACTTGATTTAGAGGTGGTAAAATAGGGGACACACAGACAGTATTGGCAGCTGCAAGTACAGTTTTCGTTAGTAGATCGTATTAAAGCTGCACAGGCTGGAGATCCGCAATTGAAAAAGTTCCGAAGTTTGGTAGAAGCCAGATTGAGAACAGACTTATTGATACATGAAGATGGTTCTTTGAGGTTCGGCAGTCGACTATGCATGCCAAAGGTCAAGGTTTGAGAAGAGGTATTGAAGGAAGCACACAGTTCAGCCTATTCAGTGCATCCGGGTGGCACCAAGATATATAGGGATGTTAGACAACACTTTTGGTGGAATGGCATGAAGAGAGAGATTGCCCGCTATGTATCGAAATACTTAGTATGTTAGCAGGTGAAAGCCGAACATCAGTGGGTGGCTGGTCTTTTGCGGCCACTTCCCATTCCTCAGTGGAAGTGGGAACACATAACTATGGACTTCGTGACGGCTTTACCGTGGAGTCCTAAAGGCAATAACGCTATTTGGGTCATTGTCGATCGTCTCACAAAGGCGGCCCATTTTTACCCTTTCGAGTGGGACTATCGAAGGAGACGTTGACAGAGAAATATATGCAAGAGATCGTAAGGTTACATAGAGTGCCTATCAGTATTTTATCAGACAGAGACACAAGATTCCTCTCATATTTTTGGAGAAGCTTGCAAGAGGGTTTGGGCACTTGTCTCAATTACAGTATGGCTTACCACCCTCACACAGATGGACAATTTGAGCGTACTATACAGATATTAGAAGATATATTGAGGGCTTGTATGCTAGATTTCAAAGGATCATGAGAGGAACACCTACACTTGGTGGAATTCTCTTACAATAACAGCTGCCAGGTGAGCATACAGATGGCTCTGTTCAAGATACTTTACGGACGCAAGTGTCGTTCCCCAATTTGCTAGGATGATGTGGGAGAGCGAAGATTGTTAGGACCGGAGCTCATAACCCAAACCGTCGATAAGATCCAATCAATCAGAAACCATATCAAGGCAGCACAAGATCACCAGAAGAGTTGGGCAGATGATAGTCAAAGACCTTTTGAGTTTGGTGTAGGAGACCATGTGTTCCTTAAAATTTCGCCAACTCAAGGAGTGATTAGATTCGGTAGTCGTGGGAAACTTACTCCCCGATTTATCGGACCATTCGAGATTGTGGAGCACGTTGGAATAGTGACCTACAGATTGTCTTTACCACCCTCTTTAGATAGTGTACACGATGTATTCCATGTTTCTCAGTTATGTCGGTACGTTCGTGATGACAATCATGTTCTCGATCACTTTGAATTAATCTTGAGCACTGATCTCTCGTATGAAGAGCAACCTACAGCCATTGTCGACCGTAGAGAGAAAGTGTCGAGGAACAAGATCATTCTTTTAGTTCTTGTATCTTGGGGCGGACGTTCACGCGGAGAATCCACTTGGGAGTGTGAGGACGAGATCCGTCAAAAGTACCCTTATTTGTTTTCTTAATCTTGTAGTTCGTTCTTCCAACTTCGAGGATGAAATTTCTTATAAGGTGGGTAGGATATAACATCCTAGTATTGGATACAATATTTTAGATTTATCAGAATATTTTTTTAATAAAACTATTCTATTTATTTTATAGTTTAATAACGTGTCACGGTAGAATACAATTATCTGGTCGGTTAAATAAAGGTGTAGCTGTTATTTTAAATCTGGTTGTTAATTTAGCTATATCTTAATTGTTATGCATACAATATTTCTTGCCTAACATTAATTGTTATTTGTTGAACCATAAAATAAATGGTAGAGTATCTTTGGTATGAGAATAAAATTAAACAACTGTCAAATCTTTAAATACACATACAAATTATCCTAATACAAATATATCATAATCAATACTTATTTCTCTCTCTCTCCAACTTAATATATATACAATTATATTCCCCCCAGTTTCCATCATCATCATCCTCATCTCTCTCTCTATTCTTAATAATTTTTTCACTAAAATCCACCGAAGCCTCGTCGCAACCTTCTCCATCAAAGCTACACAACCCGACTCCATTTCCCTCTCACCCCGACCATCGCCATAGTCCTCTCCTCCACCCTCGTAGCCACCGCATCCTCCTCCTTCAATCATGGTCGAACCCATCGCTAACCTTGACCGTATCTCCCTTCACCGCAACTTACATCTCACCATCACCACAAGCCTCTCACCTTCAAACCTATCATTTCCTTCCTCCACCCGCAACCACCGAGACCCATCGTTGCCGCAGCAACCCAAACCCATCACCTTCATTGTTGCTTCCTTCTTCTTCCTCGCACCATCATCATCGGCGCCTCTCTCATCAACCACCAGCGCCACCTCATCCTCGACCACGACCCCATCACCATCTCTTGCACCCATCTCCTTCACCACCGAGGACACCCATCACCAACCGCCGGCAGCATCTCCTCCAAACCCCAGCGCCATCAACTTCACCATCCTTAACCGACCCTCAACCACCGATGACCCCCCTCCGGTTTCACCATCGCAGCAACCATCGCCATCGCCTCTTCATCACCATCGCAGCGAACCAAACCCCATAGCCGAGCCTTCAAGCTTGGATCTTTTGCATGGTATCGTCGTATTTTACTCGTCTCGGAGGCAAAGATTTTTGCTCTTTATTTTTGGTCGATACAACATCGGCAATTTCTCAAACATATCTTTAATCTGTATTGTTTGATTAACTGTGTTAGTTCACAACTTTTATATCGTTATAATACAGAATAATGCAGTGAGGTTGACGGAAAGAAAGATAACTAAATACAAATAAAATTTGAAAGTTGTTAATCTTTCTTATATATGTATATCTTACTAGCCAGCCTGTGAATACGAAAATATAAATAATATATCTATATTATGGTTAATATAATGGTATAGATAACATTTGAGATTTGTACTATTCATAAGCTTATACACCCCTTACATGCAATTATTATTACTTGATAACGACCATATTTGACATGCCATGATCTTTCATTTCTCCAGTCCACTTACTTAAAAAACGAGATCTCTAATTAGAATACTGAATTACATCCCATGACACAACCCACTGTTTACAAGTTTCATTAATATACAATTAACATGATATTATAAGTTCCAGTCTTTTCAGCATTCTTAATTAGTGATTTAGTTATTACTATATTAGATATGAATACACGGAGTGTTGGGGTAGTCTGAGTGTGTTTGTACAAAAGGATCTCAGGAGTCCCATACCGGCAGCTCGCACCGGGCTATATCGGTCGCATGTTACTACAGCTCGTACCGGGCTATATTGGTCGCATGTTACTACAGCTCGTACCGGGCTATATCGGTAGCATGTTACTATAGCTCGTACCGGGCTATATTGGTCGCTTGTTACTACAACTCGTACCGGCCTATATCGGCCGTTTGTTCATTCCACATTTAGGCTCGTGTTTTCTTACCCCTAGGGCCCTACCCTTGGGTTGGGAATACTTCTATAGAGGTTGACATACACACTCGAACTCACGATAGGATAGATTGCCGTTTTAGTGACCAATTAGGATATGACTTGATCTGTTTACATGTCTGTTTCATATTATTATTATAAACATATATACATATATAAACATGTGCAAGCGGGCTTCACAATACTCACATATTCATGCTATCACACCACATACACACACTTTTTTGCGTTAAGTATTTGTTGGGATGTTCTTGCATCCCTGAGATTTACCATCTCAGGTTTAGAGACGGATTTTCAGGCCGAGCAGGATCGGAGCAGTTATCAAGAGTTTATAGAAGATCAGTAGCCTATAGGTTTCTTTTCAGTTAGTATTTAGCATGTGCACCCCTTGCGGGACATTAGGATTTATGTGTCTTTTTTGGATTTTGTCTTATTTCGAATCTATTGTATCATAACCTTATTTTGCATCTTTTTATCTTATGAACCTATTCCTAGATTCTTTATGGTTTCGTTGCAGCATGATTATCAATGTTATCTATTTTGGTTTGGACATTATCTTGACAGCTTTTATTTGACTTTGGAAGGATCTTTCCTTACCTTAGGTAGCATGGATGGCCTTCGTTACTCTCCGTATTTCCGTATTTTGGGAAGCAGGGCATGACTTTACCTTTAACTTCTAACCACTTGCCTGTAACTTCTAATTAGGTCTATGTAATTTCTAATAAGTTATCTGTAACTTGTAAGCACTTGTCTGTAACTTCTAACAACTTGCTTGTAATTTCTAATTAGTTGCATATAAGTACTAAGCACCTGCCAGTAACTTCTAATTATTTGCATGTAATTTCTAGGAAAATTTTTAGAGTTTAGCTCTTCGGGGTACCTAGACGCCTTATCACAAGGCGTCCAGATTCATGGGGTACCCAGGCGTCTTCTCAGAAGGCGCCCACGTACCCTACTTTGCAGACAGAGCCAGTCTCTGTCTACAAAGGTTCTCCCGCATCGACTTTGCCTTTTCTTGATCTCCTCCACTGCCCCCGTGTCTCCTGTACCTCCAACATCCGCTATATAAAATTGATAATATCAACAAAAATATCATTCATATTACAGTATCGGTCAATATCGGCTATATAAAATAGATAATATCAACAAAAATATCATTTGTATCACAACATCGGCCAATATCCGCGATATTAAATTAAATACTTTAATATTTTTTTAGATTCATTAAACAAACCATTAACATATAAGCAATTTATCATCCACACTTAAAACAAGTAATAATATCAGCGAATATCGGCCAAATATAAATAGATGAGTATATGTACGAATAATAAAGAGTTCAAAATTCGGCCAAACAAAAACTAAAACAATATCAAGTCATTTCTTCCTTGTTCGCCAATAGAATTTGTACCGTAAGTATCGGCTGCCACTGCATCGATTCCCTCCAGGGTATCTAGAATCTGCCGACTCTCTATTAATGCTTTCATGAATAAGTAGACGAAAATACCACAATCAAAACTGTTAAACAACAACGTTAACAAACGCATATTGTTATAACCCTTAACAATAAGAAATGTTAAAACAAAACTTCTAAATGAAGGAAATACTGCTTAAGAATTCTTATGTATTAGGCATGGGACACTAGTAAAATGAAATGCATTGAAACCCCCATGCCTATCGAATTTCTTTGCCCCAAAATTGAGTAGGTATCGCAAATATAGCCTAACCCCTTCCTCTCGATGGGGGTCGCGCGCAAGTGAAGAATAATACTACAATTCCGTTTTGGTAAAGTCTATAACGAGCAATGTCTAATAAGAGATATACCATATCGGGATTATAATATGAGTAGAGGGGTAATGTTATACATCGTCAATGTATATATTCCATCCACTACTATTGAAGTGCACCTTTTCGGAGTCAGCAGGATCAACAATTATCACTTGCTTGTAACTTTTAATTAGTTGCCTGTAATTTCTAATTAGTTTCCTGTAACCTTTAATAAGTTGCTTGTAACCTCTAAAACGTATCTTATATCCCACCTGCTGCCCGGTTAAGAAATAACAAAGTTCAAAACGGTAAATCAAAACACGGTTTGTACGATCAAAGGGTATTGCCTTCGACAAAATACGCTCCTTCAGAAAAGCGTCAATGGCATTTGTATGCACCTTCCTAAGCTCATCAATGTGTTCTATTACGGGATAAGTGATAAATGTATCATCCCCGTATACTTTCGCCCGCATGCCTGCAGATAACGAAAAGAGTATCGGTTAAGACACTAAAGGATATTGCATACAACATTCAAATAATTTTCACACATAAGAATTATAGTTTACATGGATAGTACTGATACATAATAGAGTCATAATATTATAAACAACAAACAACACAGTTATAATCATTTTACAACTGTTTCCCACTTAGAGACTTATGATCTTCCACCTTTTAGGGCTTATCTCCCCGTAATAGCACAAGGTATTATGCATATTCGTCAATGCCTTGACCACGGTGAACGCACATGCCTTGTCGATGGTGCTGTCGGCGCTGGAAATTTCAATAGCGGTTTAGGCCTCCACAGTCCCTATGTTCCTTTTTTCCCCGCGACCCATATATTTGCAATTTTCGCAGTCTCGTACTCGTCCTCAGTTAGATACCTGGACAACTTTTGGTCCCGCTTATTCTTCATGCTGAAAGTGTGTCTTAGCACCTCTACTAGGTTTCCATATGCATCAAATATGCAATTTAAAAAAATCTAGAGGTCTAAGCTACACCAACCTAGAATCGAACTAGAGAATTAGGGTTTGTAAGCATGTAAGCAATTTCTAAACTAAGTGAAGAGGGTTACAATCTTTGTAGACCAAGTCCTTCACTTCTAAAGCTCCAAGCAGTAGTCCCTAGAACTCTTCTTGGCTCCACTTGAAGAAAGGATTGAGCTTGCTACGCGATCTTCGAAGCTGAAGATGATCCACTTTGAAGTCTCTCTAACTCAAGCTATCTCTTCACTAGTCAAAGTATTACTGAAGCAAACAACCTCTACTAAAGGGCTAGGATAGTGTAGGTTGATGAAGTAGGAATTTTGCTCACTTTAGAAATATATTTCTCTTTTTATTTTCCAACTCAAGAAAAACTAGAGAGGTAGAAGAAGAACTTGGGTGAAAAAATATCTCAAGTGATAATGAGAGAATTAACCATGGGCTAAAGATAAGGGTTGGATGAGAAAATATCTAGAGTAAAACAAAATTAGAAAGACGAGTCATGGCTTCTATATGCTTCTACAAGCATCTAAGCCATGCTCATTTCCATCTAATTTTTAATTTCCTCTTAATAAATAATCACCCTAATTATCTTTAGTGTTGGTGTAAATCTCATACACCCATGTTCTATGTATCATCCACCATGACACAATAGAGTTATATATATATATATATATATATATATATATATATCATTATATATAACAAGAGAATAAAAACTTTAGTGAGTATTAATATTAGTTAATATATAAATATATCAAATATAAATATATATCAAATTATTAAATCAACACTTAATTCAATAATGCGGTTATATCATATATAACCGACTAATATCATTTATATGTATATCAAATTATCGAATCAACACTTGATTCAATAACCCGGTCATATCACATATAACCTACAACATTCAATATATTATATCAAATCAACACTTGATTCAATAATCCGGTCATATCATATATAACCGGCCAATATCAAATATATATATACATATAACATATCATTGAATCAACACTTGATTCAATAATCCGGTTATATGACATCTAACCTAACCGATATCAAATATCATGAGATTAGAATACGGTATCACATACTCGTATTTAATCAAGCTCCCGCACATATCAGCATATGTGCTCTACTTCGTTTCGCTTGAGCTAGGAAACCTCTGTGTAGGACTCTAAAGACTCGTCAATACGCCAGCAGTAGATAATGATCACATCAGTTACCCACAAGCCATCAGTGGTACTAGCTGGACGTAACGGCTACCCAGGTATTGAATGAATAGAAGATCAACAAGCAAGCTTGTCCAAACTCCCGTAAAACCTATAAGCAACACTTGCCGTACAGTCCGGTCTCTTCGTATGATATGTCGCATATCAAGTCTAGGGTTGGAATCGTCGGACCCCAGTAACTTGATAAGTCATGCCAATGTGTGGCCTATAACTGTTTAAGAAACTACTGATAACACTTACCAGTAAATCTTATCAGCCCTGGCTAGGGACTTGCTGTTATAGCCAATCGAATATAGTGCAACACCAACTCCCTATACCGGGAGAGACGAAACCCCTCCTATCGCTCACTGCCTCCATGCGACTCAGGACTGTACCCAAAATCCACCAATTTGCACGACTCTTTTGAGCTGTGGTAGGGAGGAAATCAAAGCATAGTGAGAACTACACAAGACTATGACGATCTCAGGCCTACAGACTAACCTATACAAATGTCACCAGAGAACTACTATCTCACGATAGGTATAATACCAACTAGGAGTTCTCGGCGAGTCATGTTCGGTGTATCCATTCTCTAATGAGCACCTATGTACAATCTTTGATGTCAAATACTAATGACTGTGGGATCAACCATCGCCCCATACAGGGTCAAGAAATGTACACATTAGTCTACTCTAGAATATCGATGCCCTGTCTCGATACTCCTTCGACTAGGAATGGTTAAAGGACGTGCTTGCGGACTATACAAGCCCCACTAGTATGATCTTGATCATAGTCCTGGTAGTCAAGCCAACATCCTAAGGGCTTTATCAATATATATCAGAGAGACGGTATAATAATACAAGTGTACATGTTAAGATAAAGAGCAACCAGATAGCATACTATCATGTCGACCAAGAAAGTCCTCTATATATATGTCCAAGCATCCTCTATATCATACAATAATGGCCTCTAGGGCATACATATTCCTAACAGATGCGTCTCTTGAGACTCTTGGTGGTGGACTTAAAGGCGACCACTTTCCTCCTGGCTACCGGTACAGAGGTAACCGCGGAAGACTGCAACACATCATCAACACCCTTAATAATGGGCTCTTCAACCGTAGTACAAATGTTCCCCTCATTAGAAGAAGCCGTAACTACTTCCTCTTCAATTTGATCAACCGCGGGGATGCAATAATAGCCAAACTGTCATCGAAACCACAATCTGACCCGCCAATTTCGTCCCCATCCTCACTTTCCTCCTCTTCTTCCTCTTCCTCATCCATTTCGGCTCTCTCTTCCTCCCCCTCTTCTACCTCGTCCACTTCCATGCACTTCATTGGCCTAGAATCGGTAAACTCTTGGCATCCCAACCCATAGAGTATGCTATGCAGAAGTTGAATCTCGGCTTCCGCTGCCTCTAATGTCGTTTACAGCTTGAAAAAGAGTGTTTTATAATGCACATCCTTTTTCACGCAAACATTCTTCCAATGCGTCGCTTGTGCTTTAAAGTACATGCCCTTCATATTGTCCTTCTCATCCAGCTTGTCAACAAATTATTTCTCCATAATTTGCACTAATGAAGACCACAATATATTATAATCAAGTTATTAGAGGTTGCAGGTAACTTATTAGAAGTTACATACAACTGCTATTAAAGTTACAGACAACTTATTAGAAATTACAAGCAAATGTCTAAAAGTTACAGGCAACTTATTAGAGGTTATAAACAAGTGCTTAGAAGTAACATGCAAGTGGTTAGAAATTACATGTAAGGTTACAGGATGTATCACCCCGCTTCCCAAAATACGGAATACGAGGGGTGACCAGGCCAGCCATGCTCCTACGGACAAGGAAATATCCCACCGTAGTCATATTTCGGCTTCTAACACTATATGGTAAGCAGTATTCATGCACAAATAAAGAGAAATACAATCACTAATTTATCGCATTTAAAAGAATCAGAGTGCAACAGATACGAGTCTGTAACATCAAGAAATAACTAACCGAATGGTAGCAAGGGAAACAAATGAGCTGACATCGCTGGTCTAGATTTTTGCTATCTCCTCGAAAGGGCAGGTCCGCTTCTTCCTCGACTGGAGCTTCATTTTTGGACTTCTCTCGTATGGGGTTTTCTTCTCCTATCCTTTCTTCTTCGGCAGAAGCTTCTTCTTCGGGATCCTCTTCCATAGGATCCTCCTCTTCAGGATCTTCTTCTGGATCCTCTTCTACTGGATTTTCCTCTGGATTCTTTTATATTGGATCTTCTTTGGGATCCACTTCTTTATTATCAGTGTCATTGATCATATTGATCTCTGGAGCCGCGACTTCGAATCCCTCATCCTCGAAGTCACTGTCGGCGAAAATAACCTGTAGGCCCTCGATCTCGTCGTCTGAACTCACTGGTATGCAGTCAAAAAAAATGCAGGAATGGGTGTCCCCATCAAGAAACTGTGTTGCCCCAGGGTTGGTCATGACCTGAAAAGGCTAGTCTATAATCAGATAATGGAACACGAAGGAAGATAACGACTAATGATGTGGAATACATGGAAATGATAAAGTAGATTAGATTCAAAAGCATGAACTTGAGTGATGATGCAACAAGTTGTATATGAAAGTGAAAGGCAAAGAAACTAGGTATTAATCAAGGTATCCTTAGTTGAAACTGCAATCTCATGTTAAACTTGGCGCTCTGATACCAACAAAACTATGTCACGCCTTGCTTCCCAAAATACGGAATACGATGGTGACTAGGCCAGCCATATTCCTACGGTCAAGAAATAATCCCTCCGTAGTCACACTTCGTTTCTAGCAGTACATGGTAAGCAGTAATCATGAAACAGATAAAGAGAAATATAGTCACTAAATTTATTACTTCTACATAAATCAGAGTGCAACCGATTAAAAGCTGTAATATCAAAGGTGACAACTAACCAGATGGTAACAAAGGAAACAATAAAGCTGACGTTGCTCGTCTAGATCTCCGCAATATCCTCCAAGTAGGGTAGGTCTTGAATCGGGGCTAAGTCCACTTCTCACTCTGAGCATGCATACTCAGGTCATCAGGACGACACAATATAGCAATAATATAATTTGTGCAATAATAATAAACATGAAATAATAGGCATAGACCAATGACATGAGTGTGAAATAACAGATACAGGTGAAAAATATAGCATGTGTATCAGATCAGTAATTAATGAAATGTCTATGTCATTAAACCTATTAGTCTCTAAGTAAATTGAAATCGAGGGTGGAATCGAACTCGTGTTTAACGAGGTATAGCGTTTAGAGAATGATCATTCGATATTAGTGATATTTATATATTTAAGTAGTTGTGCCTAGCGGCACGACTGGCAGGGTTATGCCCCGAGCACAGTTTTGACTGTAGTCTCAGGCATGCACGAGACCCTTGTTAAACATGACAACTCTTTTCCAACGATCAATTTAAACTGACTCAGAGACTGATAGGTTTAGTGACATAGATATTGCATTGATTACTGATCTGATACACATGCTTTACTGTTCACCTGCATCTGTTATTTCAAACTCATGTCATTGGTCTATGCTTGTTATTTCATGCTTATTATTACTGCACATATTGTATTATTTCTATATTGTGTCGCCTTGATGACCTTAGTATGAATTCTCAGAGTGAGAAGTGGACATAGCCCCAATTCAGGACCAACCCTACTTGGGGGATATTGCTGAGGTCAAGACAAGCGATATCAGCTTCATTATTTCCTTTGTTACCATCTGATTAGTTGTTTCCTTTGATATTACAGCCTCGTATCCATTGCACTCTGATTCATCTAGAAGTAATAAATTTAGTTAATGTATTTCTCTTTATCTGTGTCATAATTACTTCTTACCATGTACTGTTAGAAGCCGAAATGTGACTATGGCAGGATTATTCCTTAACCGTAGGAGCATAGCTGGCCTAGTCACTATCGTATTCCGTATTTTGGGAAGCGCAGCGTGACACAGGCAACTGCTTAGCAGTTACAGGCAAATACCTATATATACACAAGATACATTTTTATTGTAAATAGAGAATATACAACTTACCGATGTAATTGCTGCGTCATCATCTCCACTGCTCTTCTCTTGCACTTCGAAGGTGTAGGATCAACGGAATGTTTCAATGCATCCACGTCCCCTTCGGTATAAAAGTGAATCTCTTTCTCTTCATTGCCTTCTCCAATTCTGACATCTTCAAAGATGTACTGAATTCCCACCGACATAGGGCCGGTTTGTTGGCGTCTATGTGTGTCGGTTGTCTCAAACCCGTGATGGTATAAAACCATAGCTGCAAACAAACATACATCACATTTTCATTATTAATATTAAATAATCAAAATACATTTACCAACAATATTAATTTATGTAGTTTATACTATGCGTACAAATATAATATAATCTCTATAATAGTTTGCATATACTTACGGCGAGAAAGATCTAACACCCGGGCAACCATGCAGAGCCGGTCTTCGAGCTAAGCTTGGTCATGACACCGTCCATTATCATCTCATGCACCGCCTTGGCCCAGGACAATCTTGCTTAATATGACAGTATGCTATATGGTTTGTCCTTATCTAAACATGTATATATGTTTTATTGGTTATTACGTATCGCTAATACATGTTGATAAAGCCCACAGGATTCTTGCTTGACTACCAGCGTTATGATGGCTGGGTAGTCCATAAGCACATCCTTAAATGTCCCTAGTCGTAGAAGTATCGAGACTGGGTATCGATATTCCAGAGAGACTAGTGTATACGTTTCTTAACCCCGACAAGGGGCAATAATTGGTCCCGCAGCCATTGGTGTACTACACCAAAGATTGTATACAGATGCTCATTGGAAAATGAGTTACACTGGACGGACTCGCAAAGAACTCATATATGGTATTATACCTATCGTCAGATAACAGTTCTCTTGTGAAATTGTTTGATGGCGAACCGGCTTGCGCGGATCCGTCGTGTAGTCGTGTTTTATTAGTATTGTTTGAATGTGCTTGAGCCATTACCCGAATTAGAGAATAGCATTCTCTTATTCCGCAATGATCCAAACAACTCATGACCTTAATGTTATCTTATTTTAAACACACATAATACGGAATGAGTGTGACTAATCCGATACTTGAAAAATATAGAACCATAAAGATGGTACTTTTTATTCAGTATTGAATCAATCAAGTCATGTCCGTAGCGTTATTAAAATAAAACAAAGTATATTATACATACTTAGCCAATCTCTATAATAGATTAGTGCTTTTATAAGATAACTAGCCAATCTCTATAATAGAGTAGGGTTTTAGTAGAGTTGTATAAATTCATATTCTTGGATTTTGAAATAAACATATATAAAGGTTGGGTTGCTCACTTCCAAAACAATACGTAAATAATATATATGTGTTTGCTTTGTTAATAACATCTAAATAGATTATCCCAGATTAAGAAAAGAACATATAAAAATATAAATAAATAAGACCGTTTTAAGAGTTTTTTATCATTAAGAATGAGATGAATCTATTTACTAGTAACATTCCATTGGTCACATAAGAAATATAAACACAAGATTACAAGAAAGAAAGAAATAGAGGTATAAGATTGTTGGGAATTATCCCGACATCCTTGCCTCTTTTGTAGAGAATGAGAAGAACCAATTCAATCCAAGAATGAAGTAAACTTTGTCTTTATTTTGGAAGGATGAGAAAGAGTGTGTGTATACAAGAGTTTTGTGGAGTGAGTAGTATGGAAAATTCTATATGAAATGAGAGGCATCCACCCTCCTTTTATAGACTAAGGGGGTGCACAATTGTAAATAAAATGAGTGGGAATTTCTTCTTTGAATTCAAACCCTATAATCTACTTTCTCCAAAACAATGTGAGTGGGGTATTTGCAAAATGTCTTGTACTATACAAATTTGTACAAGAACTTGTCTATATTTTAGTCTTAAAAATGATTGAGTTTGAACTTGACTGGCCCCAAGGGGGCTGGGTTTTGTTTGGACCGACCCAAGGGGGTCGGGTTTGCCTGGTCCAGGAATTCGAAGACTTCTGTGAATGTAACCAGGAATTTGAAGACTGCTGCAGATGTAACCAGGAGTTTGAAGACTGTTCGAGTTGAGACTTGAACACCAGTAACCAGTCGATGCGGAAGTAACAGTCAGTGATTTTAACCCCGAACCTTTCCTGGAACTCGAGTATTTGATACTTGAGTGTAAACCGGTGATGAGAACCCAGCGGCGCAGAAGTAGCGGTTGGTGATTTTAACCCCAAGCCTTTTCTAATGTCTACAAATAGCCCCCACGCTTGGACTTGCATACGCAATTTTGTTTGTGCAGGCGAGGCCAAGCGTAACAGTAATGAACTCCATATAGAATGGCGTCAAAAGGCATTTGTTGTTGAAGCCGAAATAGAGTAGTACATGTATCTCATCTTGCTCAGAAATATGATACTTCTGTCCTGTAATAGGGTATAGACTCTCTTGAACTAGCATGATAATAACCGTTGTCAGAGAGTGGAGTAAAGATAGTCGTTGGTTGATGAGCCCCCGTTTGTGAAGGCATGATGACGGTCGTAATTAAAGAGTGGAGTAAAGATAGTCGTTATCAGAGAGTGGCGTAAAGATAGTTGTTATTAGAGAGTGGCGTAGAGATAGCCGTTTGTTGATGAGCCCCCATTTGTGTTGGCGTGTAATCACAGTTTATACTCGTGGAGTTTGGAGTATGTCAGTGAAGTCATTTAGGCGTAGTATTTTTTCAGAAATTTGGTGTAACAACTCCAATTTCAATGTACAGAAAATTGTTTAAAAGTTAATGTACAATTGGGGTATTTACAATCTTATGTATACTATAAGTATTTGTTTTACTCTAGAACAATAAGAAAGTACTTGTAGCACATTGGTAAAGCCTTGCACTACTGTGACGTAGCCCCTGTGATCGAATCCCCCCAGACACATTATCTTTTTATTTAATTTTCTTTTAATCTTTTAGAAACCCAAGAGTTTGCACGTGCACTACACGTAATATGATAAATTACAGATTAAATAAACATGTGCATGAGGGTGTATGAGACGATGGGGACACGTGGCGACGATCCGAGGCCATTCCACCGGATTTCGACCGGCGAAATCAACAAAAAGCCCGGTACTGCCGGTTCCCCCATAGGTAATGCTCTGATATTTTTTCCCGAGCACCCCTTGGCCTACCCCACTACCCCCATGTTGTTTGTTTACTCTGCATTCATCCAGAGAACAATAAAATGCCCTTTAATCTCATTTTTAATAAAAATTTCAATGCATTCTTTAATCCTCTAAATCCTAAATTTTTTCCTATAAATACCACACCCTAATTCGCACATCCTCACTCAGAAATTGCGTGCCAAAACTGTAAAAAATTCTCAAGTTCTTTTAGTGTGCAAGTGGAGTTAGTGAAGGGTAAAGTTCCGGCGATGTTCCAAGGAGATTCCGGCGATGAAACGACACCCCGAAGCCTTCCTTAGTTTCCTTTCTCCATCCTCTTATTCAATAGCCAGTAAGTCCCCTCTCCCCCTCTCTTCTCCTATTATAAAAACTTTCATTTCTAAAACCCGACGGAAGTGGAGTTAATCCAACTTCCGATTCGGTTTTCTTTAAAACCTCTATTTTTCTTAAACAAGAAAATACCATACTCTCATATAATATTTAACAAACATTAACAAAAATATTTAAACAAGTTTCATTCCAAAAGAATCTCTATTGCAACTTTTATTGTATTTTTACAGTAAAATACCACATACTTTACATCTCGCCATAAAACAACGTAAAACTTGTATTACCTTTAGATAACTCATGAGGTAATGACCCATCTCATCACAAAACATATCTTTGACATAGCACGATAAAGTTTTGGGAATATATTCATGGGATAAAACGACTTTACAAATAAATACCATTAACTTACAAAACTATTTCTTTAAAAAGTGTATTAAACAATTCCTTACAATTGCGCCTCTACAACCCACTTTTGGGGACCCCGTTCGGGATGGTGCGGGTTATCGCACATCCTTAGGCCTAGTAGAGTGAGATGCAGACCTTCGAAAGGAGCATTCGATCTCGATGGAATTTTAATGCATTTTTCTTTAAAAAATGAGATTTCTACAAGAAAATAAATAAAATTTATTTTTTAATATATATATATATATATTATCAAAATATCTATTTTAATTATATTATATAAATATTCTAAGTTTTCTAAATCAAAGAAATCACCGTTACATGAAAATACCATCCACATACAAAACAATTCCAATATTTCAAGAAAATACCATATACTATGAAAACTAGGTTCTACTCACTAAAAATTTCACATTTATAAAATATACACTTATAAAAATCCTAAAGACGATAATTAAATATTTGAGGTGTATTTTGAAATTATACCAAAACTATTTTTACATTAAACTCCCTCAAGTTATACTAAATTACAATAAGGACCCTAGTAAA
Organism: Agapanthus africanus; assembly: GCA_030015575.1. NCBI lineage: Eukaryota > Viridiplantae > Streptophyta > Magnoliopsida > Asparagales > Amaryllidaceae > Agapanthus > Agapanthus africanus. Next base: position 397,752,063 of record JASDDO010000019.1, on the reverse strand, counting down.
CATAAGTTTAAGCGGGACCAGTTCTCTTGAGCCTCAGGGAGCCGGAGAATATGGATGCTTGCCTATTTAAGGTAGACAATCTAACAAACGATGTTATCAACAAGGTAACTGTCTTGGAAAAAGACACAAATCCTGCCGTCCATGTGCAGCAGTTACCGATAACATCAAAACTAATTCAGAATTTCAATTTATTTTCGAAGTGTCTGACTCAGACTAAGTCTCAATCTGATCAATCTGACTTGAATATGATTCAAGTATAAACTATAATGCAACATGAATTCATATATATTCGTCTATTCAATCTATATTGACCGAACCGAACCATGGATATACTCCGTCTACATGACTCTCCATTTTATATCCATTCCATTTACTGATATCATGGTTTCGGCAAGTCATCCATCTATATAACAAAACAATACAATCAATACAAAAGACATCGCGGGGTTTTTAAGAGGTAGATTGGTACGGAAGGTGTTAAAAGTGGCACGAGACTGTAACCATAATACACCTAACCTGAATATCCATTGCTGTTGTACCATGGCTGAACAGTTCCTTGTGCTCCATATACCTTAGTCTGCGGAATAGTGGGACTTCTCTCGTATACACTGGCATTTTCTGTACCAAGCTACAAACAACAGCGTTAACAATATCAAACATTATAAAGTTATATTCTCTATCTGTCTGTTTTATCTCTACTCGTCTTTGGGACTTACCGAGCGATTATTCACTGACGACATTCATTTCTTCTTTCTTTAGAATGTTGTCAGGTGTTTCGGATGCTTTAGAGACCGAGCCTAGCACTGCGGATTTGGAGCAGTTTGTTTTTGACCTGGAGCTTTAGACACTTGTATATATTTATTTCATTTCAGTTATGCCATTGTTTAGGCATCGCTTTCTACTGATGTATTTACATTTCAGTTGTACCTGTAAAAGAATGTTTAATAAATAAAGCTGCTGTTCATTTACATTCCTGTCTCTTGTGTACTTTACTTTATATTGCTTAGATACGCTTAGCGTGTTTACTTCTGAGTAAATATGTCGCGTGACTCGTCGCGTCTCCTTGCCGTACTCTAGGGAAGAGGGGTGTGACAGGTTTTATTGGTGGCCCATACAGATCAGCTCTGTATGAAGTCCTAAGCAATATAATACAAGAATCAGCAACTAAAAACATTCTTTACATATTCCTTAAATCTTCCAATTTCATATATATTGAATCTGTTCTAACCCAAAATTTTCTTTCAAGGTTATGGATTCCCCAAACAACACTAGCACCAATTTCAACAACACTCCACCACTTCTACCGCTTACACCTACCATCACTGCTCCGATCAATGAGCAGACGGTACTGCTTGAGGCGATCCGCAGCCTTCTGGAGGGACAGCAGCAGCACACTACTATTTTGATGAACCGTCCAGAGGTAGAAGCTCCGGGGGTAAAGCAATTCCGGTCTTTTCACCCCAAGAAATTCTGAGGAAAAGAGAGCCCTCTGGAAGCTGAGGAGTGGGCTCAGAGCATTAAGGATGACCTGGCAGCGACACAAGTGCCAGATACCGCTTGGGTTCGAGTTGCGAAGATCTAGCTCATTGGCAATGCATGGGTCTGGTGGAAGGCGGAAGAAATCCATCTTGACCATCCGATCGAATGGAGTACTTTTCGCGATATGTTTGACGTGGAATAATTCCCTGAGACTGCCCGATTCGACATGGAGCAGCAATTTATTCATCTACAACAGGGTTTGATGTGGACCAAGTCCGTAGATGAGAATGACGCTGAGTTTACCATGCTCGGTAGGTAAGATATATCTCAATATTCGATTTTCAAATATCACATACTACACAGCTAACACAATACCTTAACAGGTTCGCGGCACATTTGATACCAACTGCTGAGATCAGATCCAGATGGTTTCAGCAAGGGTTAGATTCGGAAATCCAAGCTGCCTTAGCTACAGGGGATTTCCCAACCCATGAGATGAACCTGAAAGCTGCCCGCCGATATGAGGCAGTGGTGAAAAGGAGGGGTAGACCTCAATCTGCCGGGATGAAGCACCCTGCCACTCAGATGGCAGGAGGAGGCTCTTCAAGGCCACCATTTGTGCCCAGGAGACCAGGAGTACCGAACAACCGGCCCAACCCAGCCTTTTGCACTTACTGCCGGAGAGACGGACATTTGGCGAAAGACTGCCGGCGTGCAAATCGCCTTTGCTTAGTCTGCGGCTCAGCTACTCATGAAATTAGGACTTATCCTCGTAGACATAACCCAAATGATGCACCCAACCCAGCAATCACTTATCAGCAGTGCCCAGCCATCCAGGCACCTGCTCCACGACTCACACTACCTGCTCCACCTCCTTGTGGACCGACTACACCTCCTCCTCATCAGTTCCATCAAGCTCAACGGAACGTACCTTAAGGACCAAGGAACAGACTGAGGAATGCTCCTCCAGCAAGGAGGAATGTGCCGAGGCGATGGGCTTTCACAATGACCGTGGAAGAAGCCGAAGCCACCGGACAAGTCATTACTGGTAACACTTTCCCTTCAAGTTTTACTTTCCCATCTATATATACATACCCATATATTTTCCTTATACCTAAAACTATCCTACATACCTTAGGTACAATCTTAGTAGCCTCACTCCCTGCATTAGCACTCTTCGATATCGGAGCATCTCATAGCTTTATGTCGCAACGATTCATCCGAATTCATGCGATTCTAGTCAAACCCCTCATATCCAGCTGGAATGCCAGTTCAGGGAATGACGTTCTAAAAGCAGTAATGGGATGCGATCTATGTCCAGTGGTTGTATGCAGCAGAGAATTCTATGCTGACTTCAAGGTGCTGGACATACCGAATTTCGATGTCGTCTTGGGTATGGATTAGCTCGGAACATTCTATGCTACCATTGACTGTCGTCAAAGGAGGGTAGTATTCGAGATTCCAGAGCATCCGGTTTTCTATTTCAAAAGTGGAGACCGTACACAGGAGCCAAGTACATACAAGGAGAAACCAAAGAAGGCAGTGATTGCAGCAATTCAAGCAGACGAAGGACCAAAGCTAGAAATAGTTCGAGAGTTCGACGATGTATTTCCTGAAGACATATCTGGTTTGCCTCCTAATTGAGCTCTTGAATTCAGCATTGATTTAATACCTGGAGCACAACCGGTGATCAAAGCACCGTATCGGTTAAGTCCGGAAGGTTTGAAGGAAGTCCGAACTCAGTTGGATGAATTATTGGTGAAAGGATGGATTCGTCCCAGCACTTCAAGTTGGGGATCGCCAGTTCTGCTTGTAAAGAATAAGGAAGGTTCATATCGAATGTGCATTGATTATAGAGCTCTGAATGATGTAACTATAAAGAACAAGTATCCACTTCCGCGCATCGACGATCTGTTCGATCAGCTAAGTGGATCTTGTGTTTTCTCCAAGTTAGATCTTCGTTCGGATTATCATCAGGTGAAGGTCAGAGAATCTGATATCCATAAAACGACATTCAGAACTCGCTATGGACATTTTGAATTTCTTGTGATGCCATTTGGAGTGACCAATGCACCATCTATATTCATGAACTTAATGAATCAAGTTTTTCGAGAGTACCTAGACAAGTTTGTTGTCATCTTCATCGACGACATCCTAGTGTATTCTAAGAGTTGGAAGGAACATGCCGAGCACTTACGAATTATCCTGGAAACTCTACGACAGCATCAACTCTATGCCAAGTAAAGCAAATGCGAGTTTTGGCTAGATAAAGTTGGTTTCCTCGGACATATTGTATCAGGCAATGGAATCTCTGTGGATCCAGCTAAAGTTTCAACAGTAAACGAATGGCTGACATCGAATTCAGTGAAGGACATTCGAAGTTTCTTGGGTCTAGCAGGATATTACAGAAGGTTCATTGAAGGATTTTTGAAGATTGCAACACCCCTGACCAAGTTCACACGTAAAGATGAAGAATTTGTGTGGTCAGAAGCATGCGAACAAGTTTTCGTAGAACTCAAGTCAAGATTGACATCAGCACTTATCCTTGTCATACCAGACCAATTTAGAGGTGTCGAAGTGCATTGCGATACATCCGGTAAGGGATTATGATGTGTTCTACATCAGCACGGTAAGGTTGTGGCTTATGCTTCAAGACAGCTGAATATTCATGAGCGCAATTATCCGACGCATGATTTGGAGCCGGCGGCCGTTATCTTGCTATTAAGATTTGGCGCCATTATCTTCTTGGTGAATGAGTGGATATACACAGATCACAAGATTCTGAAATATGTGTTTACTCAGAAAGAGTTGAATATGCGGCAGAGAAGATGGTTAGAACTCATGGCGGACTTTGATACCAACCTGGAATATCACCTAGGGAAGGTGAATGTAGTACCTAATGCCCTTAGTCGCCAACCATTAGAATTGAATCTCACCGCACAGTGGAAGCTTCAAAAAGACTTGCATCAGATGGAGATTGAAGTAGTCATGCCAGGTAACATTTCAAGTTTGATGAACTTACAAGTTCAATCTACCATTGTCAATCAGATCAAAGCAGCTCAAGCAAGTGCTGCTAAGTTGCAAAACATCAGAGAACAAGTAGAAAATGGACTTCGAACAGACTTCATCATACATGAAGACGGATCTTTGAGATACGGCAGTAGATTGTTTGTACCAAAAGGTTCTGTGCGAGAAGAGTTGATGAAAGAAGCTCACAGCTCTCCTTATTCAGTATACCCTGGAGGTACAAAGATGTACAAAGATCTGTGTCAAAATTACTTGTGGCATGGAATGAAGCGTGAAGTAGCCAGAAACGTCGCTAAATACTTGGTGTGTCAGCAAGTAAAGGCTGAACATCACAGGACTGTTGGATTACTTTAACCGTTACCTATCCCAGAATGGAAGTGGAAACATATCACAATGGATTTCATGACTGCACTTCCTCGCAGCATGAAGGGTAACGATACGGTATGGGTTATTGTGGATTGACTCACAAAGTCGGCTTACTTTATTCCATTCCGAGTTGGCCAATCTACTGAGACACTAGCAAAGAAGTACATGGAGGTAAGAATCTAAGTAAGATTTAAAATCTTCAAAAATGTACTATCTCTGATACCCATGAACTCTTGCAGGAAATCATAAGATTACATGGAGTACCGGTTTGCATTGTCTCCGATCGTGACACTAGATTTCGATCGCAATTTTGGCAGAGTCTGCAAGCTAGCTTGGGAACAAGTCTGAACTTTAGCACAGCTTATCATCCACGAACAGATGGTCAGTCTGAGCTAACTATTCAGATCTTAGAAGATATGCTAAGAGAGTGTATGCTAGACTTTGGAGGATCGTGGGAAGATCATCTACATCTTGTGGAGTTTTCATACAACAACAGCTACCAAGCAAGTATAGGAATGACACCTTTTGCAGCGCTTTATGGAAGGAAGTGTCGATCACCATTAAGTTGGGATGATATCGGAGATAGAGAACTCCTTGGACCTGAGATGATGGTAGCAACTATCGACGTGGTTCGCACTATCAAGGAAAGAATGTGCATAGCCCAAGATCGACAGAAGCACCGGGCTGATGCAAAGCGCCGTCACTTGGAGTTTCAATTGGGAGAACATGTATTTCTGAAGATATCTCCGAACCGTAGAGTGGTTCGTTTTAGAAGACGGGGTAAGCTAAGTCCAAGGTACATTGGACCGTTCGACATACTCGAACGAGTCGGTGAAGTGGCTTATCGCTCGGCACTTCCACCTTCATTGGAAGGAGTGCATAATGTGTTCAACATATCCCAACTCAGAAGGTATGTGAGTGACTCCAGCCATATTCTGGATCACTCCGAGCTCACTTTACAGCCAGATTTATTTTGTGAGCAATAACCTGTTGAGATCCTGAATAGTAAGGTGAAGTCACTTTAGAACAAGGAAGCCAACTTGGTTCGAGTGATATGGAGAAGAACACACCAGGAGAATCAAAATGGGAAAGGAAAGATGAGACACTTGTAAGATATCCTCATTTATTTGTAAACTAGTTCTTAAAATAAATTGTAAATTTCGAGGACGAAATTTTTGTAAGGAGGGTAGATTGTAACAACTCCAATTTCAATGTACAAAAAATTGTTTAAAAGTTAATGTACAATTAGGGTATTTGCATTCCTGTGTATACTATAAGTATTTGTTTCACTCTAGAACAGCAAGAAAGTACTTGTAGCACATTGTTAAAGCCTTGCACTGCTGTGACGTAGCCCTTGTGATCGAATCCTCCCAGCACATTATCTTTTTATTTAATTATAATGTAATATTTTAGAAGCCCAAGAGTTTGCACGTGCACTACATGTAATATGATAATTTACAGATTAAATAAACATGTGCACGAGGGTATATGAGACGACGGGGACACGTAGCGACGATCCGAGGCCATTCCACCGGATTTCGACCGGCGAAATCAACAAAATGCCCAGTACCGCTGGTTCCCCCTGTAGGTAATGCTTTGATATTTTTCCCAAGCATCCCTTGGCCTACCCCACTACCCCCATATTGTTTGTTTACTCTGCATTCATCCAGAGAACAATAAAATGCCCTTTAATCACATTTTTAATGCATTCTTTAACCCTCTAAACCCTAATTTTTTTTCTATAAATACCATACCCCGATTCACACATCCTCACTCAGAAATTTCTTACCAAAACTCTCAAAAATTCTTAAGTCCTTTTAGTGTGCAAGTGGAGTTAGCAGAGGGTGAAGTTCCGGCGACGTTCCAAGGAGATTGCGGCGATGAAACGATGCCCGAAGCCTTCCTTAGTTTCCTATCTCCCTCCTCTTGTTCAATATCCAGTAAGTCTCCTCTCCCCTTCTCTTCTCCTATTATAAAAACTTTCATTTCAAAAACCCGACGGAAGCGGAGTTAATCCGACTTCCGATTCGGTTTTCTTTAAAAACTCTATTTTTCTTAAACAAGAAAATACCATACTCTCATATAATATTTAACAAACATTAAAAAACATATTTAAACAAGTTTTATTCCAAAAGAATCTCTATTGCAACATTTATTGTATTTTTACGGTAAAATACCACATATTTTACATCTCGCCATAAAACAACATAAAACTTGTATTACCTTTAGATAACTCATGAGGTAATGACCTACCTCATCACAACACACATCTTTGACCTAGCACGATGAAGTTTTGGGAATATATTCATGGGATAACTTGACTTTACAAATAAATACCATTAACTTGCAAAACCATTTCTTTAAAAAGTGTATTAAACAATTCCTTGCAATTGCGCCTCTACAACCCACTTTTGGGGATCTCGTTCGGGATGGTACGGGTTATCACACATCCTCAGGCTTAATAGAGCGAGATGCAGACCTCCAAAAGGAGCATTCGATTTCGATGGAATTTTAATGCATTTTTCTTTAGAAAATAAATAAAATTTATTTTTTAATATATATAAATATATATATGTTATCAAAATATCTATTTTAGTTATATTATATTAATATTCTAAGTTTTCTAAATCAAAGGAACCACCATTACATGAAAATACCATCCAAATACAAAACAATTCCAATATTTCAAGAAAATACCATATATAATGAAAACTTGGTTCTACTCACTAGAAATTTCATATTTATAAAATATACATTTATGAAAAACCTAAAGATGATAATTAATTGTTTGAGATGTATTTTGAAATTATACCAAAATTATTTTTACATAAAACTCCCTCAAGTTATACTAAATTACAATAAGGACTCTAGTAAACATACATTTAAGCGGGACCAATTCTCTTGAGCCTTAGAGAGCCAAAGAATATGGGTGCTTGTCTATCTAAGGTAGACAATCTAACAAACGGTGTTATCAAGACGGTAATTTTCTTGGAAAAAGACACAAATCCTGCCGTCCATGTGCAGCAGTTACGATAATATCAAAACTAATTCAGAATTTCAATTTTTTTCAAAGTGTCTGAATCAGACTGAGTCTCAATCTGATCAATCTGAATTGAATATGATTCAAGTATAAACTATAATGCAACATGAATCCATAAATCCGTCTATTCAATCTATATTAATCTATATTGACTGAACCGAACCATAGATATATTCCGTCTACATGACTCTCCATTTTATATCCATTCCATTTACTGATATCATTGTTTCGGAAAGTCATCCATCTATATAACAAAACAATACAATCAATACAAAAGATACCGCGGGGTTTTTAAGGGATAGATTGGTACAGAAGGTGTTAAAAGTGCCATGAGACTGTAACCATAATACACCTAACCTGAATATCCATTGTTGTTGTACCGTGGCTGAACGGATCCTTGTGCTCTGTATACCTTAGTCTCCAGAATAGTGAGATTCCTCTCGTATACACTGGCATTTTCTGTACTAAGCTACAAACAACAGCGTTAATAATATAATCAAACATTACAAAGTTATATTCTCTATCTGTCTATTCTATCTCTACTCATCTTTGGGACTTACCGAGTGATTATTTGCTGACGACATTCCTTTCTTCTTTCTTTGGAATGTTGTCAGATGTTTCGGACGCTTTAGAGACCGAACCCAGCACTGAGGATTTGGAGAAGTTTGTTTTTGACCCGGAGCTTTAGACGCTTGTACATATTTATTTCATTTCAGTTATGCCATTGTTTAGGCATCGTTTTCTACTCATGTATTTACATTTCAGTTGTACCTGTAAAAGAATATTTAATAAATAAAGTTGCTGTTCATTTACTTTCCTGTCTCTTGTGTACTTTACTTCATATTGTTTAGATATGCTTAGCGTGTTTACTTCTGAGTAAATACGTCGCGTGATCCGTCGTGTCTCCTTGCCGTACACTAGGGAAGCGGGGCGTGACATTTAGCATTGATTGGATGAAGTGAATATTCTCCATCTAGTGAGACATCTTGTAAGCCCCGCAAGAATAGACTTCTTGTATAATGAAAAGTCCTTCTTATTTTGGTTCGAACTTGCTTCGAGTTTTGCGGGTGACGATGATAGGGCATACTAAAGCTAGTACTAGATCCGCTGTCTTAAAAGATCTGTGATTGACCTTCTTGTCGAAAGCTCTGGAAATCCGTGCTTGGTATATTTTAAGCGCTTGTTTAGCAGGAAAACGTTTTTCTTCCAACTGATCTAACTCTTCTAATCGAGCGATCATGTTTTGATCATTGATGAGTCTTTCACGAATTTCCACTCAATATGATGGGACATGAATCTTCAAAGGTAAAACCTCTTCGCCATCAAAGGCCAAGACATAAGGAGTAGCCTATATTGGTATACGAATGGTAGTGCGATAAGCCTAAAGGATTTTAGTAACTTCTCATGCCATTCCCGCTTGTTGCAGGCAACTGTATTCTTTAGTAATTTGCAGAGGATCTTGTTGAAGGCTTCTACGAGACCATTGGCTGCCGCATTGTAGGCCGATGAAAAATGATGCTTAATGTGGAACTTTGCTCACATTCCACTTCTTGGTTCCTAAATGGAGTTCCATTGTTGTGTTAAGAATTATCATGTGACATGATCATGCAAGCATGATAACTTAAAACCTTCTTTGAGTTGAGCATTAGTTTATTTTGGTAAAGTGCTTCTTTTTATCCTTCGGAGAGCATATTCTCGAATGGTATTGGTGGTTGGAGTATACCAGAATTAAGATCGTAACCCATCTTGACCATCATATTGATTGCCTTTGAGTAGTAAAGATGCACTGGTAAGAAAAAGTCTGACTCCTTTGTGTTGTTTGATGAAGCTGGCATGAAGGCTATAGTGCGTAGCGTATTGTGCTGACTTTCTTACCTCTTACTTTTCTTCTTGGCTCTATGTTTGTGAGGAACCTCTTTTTCAATTATCTGAAAGATAGGATCTCCTTCGCTTCTCTGTTCGTGAGGTGTGTAGCGGTATATAATGCATTCGGCGAGTGTTTTCTCATTTCTTGAAGTATTTGTTTGATATCTGAATGAATCATCCTTTATTCCACTGCTAGTTCCGTGGTTATCCTGGATTACAACATTATCTAGATAGAACTTGGCATCAGCATAAAAAGCTTCAGCAATGGTGAAAGGTTGCATACCGGCGAATATACTTTTGACCTCGCCTTCCGGCAATTTAAATTTAAAACGTTGGTGCAAAGAAGAAGAAACTATGCCATGTTCGTGCAACCAAGGGTAGCCAAGTAAAGAATTGTGTGAGGTGAAAGCATCGATGACATGAAATAGTGGAGTAGAAGACCATCCTTCGAACTTTAACGTGAGCCATATAGTCCCTAAGGCTTCCTATCCTATCTAATTAGAACCTTGTATAATTATATTGCCGGTGGTCAGATCTCTGATGATGTATCCGATTCTTGCCAGGATCTTTAGAGGTAATACGTTTACTGCGGATTAGTTAATCTGTTAACGAGTGTATCCTTAAGCTCTCCAGTAATGAGTAGATGGCGATTATGGAGTCTAGTCCCAAGCAGCAAATCATCTTCAGTGACTTCGATATTGAAAACATCCAAGGGATCGGCAGTTGTGTCAGCTACATCTACTCTGCCATTCTCTGTGCATTGTAGAGCCGCGAGGAGAGTTTTACGCAGATCAGATGATAAGCATAAAGAATTATACATACTGAGAAGAGATGGAATTTTCTTCAAATGTGCAAGTATGTGTATTTTACGGCTTCGGAGTGCATTATCTCACTAGGGTTTTAGACCTTTGTTTGGTGAGATGTTGACGATTGATCAAGAAGAGGGCCTATTTCTGCTGTTCGAGTGCCGGTTTGGATGATAACATGATTCTTTCGGGAAGTGGAGACATTCGTAGCTTTTTTCAAAAATTCCGATAGTGTTACAAGATAAGTCTTCCCATTGAACTTCCTTTTTTGGTACTTGAGGCTTGACTGTTAATAAGTCGTGGGAGAATCGAGTGTTGAAGCATTGAATATCACTTCTTGGCATGACTTTCCTCAGTATTTTGTATTTCGGGGTCCTTTTTGTTAGGTCCACGTTACCTCTCCCGGTACTTTCGGGGTTGCGGAAACGGTAAATCAAAATTTTTTTAAACTTTGTAACATGGACCGTAAAAGCCGGATCTTTGCTAAACTAAACTAGCATACTTGCAAAGAAGAATTAACTACTCGGCAAAGTGGTTATACCTCAACTTGAACTCCTTCACTTCTTGTTGTTGTTCTTCTTTGATGTTCTTCTCTTCTTGTTGTTCTTTTCATTGCTTGCTCAATGGTTGATCCGGACTTCGGTCACCTCCGCGGCCTCCTTGAGTCGAAGACGATCCACCCGAGAGATGTACACCGAGCTCCACCTCAAGCCGAGGTAACTAGGGCAAGGAGATTGCTAATCTAGAAGCCCTAGGTTGTGTAGAGAATATGTATGGATGTGTTTGTCAAGTAGAATCCTTTTTCTCTCAACACATGAGATCAAAGGAGAAATCAAGAGGAGGAAGAAGAAGGAGATTTTCTAGCAACCATGGAGCTTCTCATTTTCAAGAGAGAGAATGAGAATAAGCAAATGAAAAGCTTAACCAAGAGAAAAGCTAACCATGGTTGCAATAATGCACAAACATTATCATTACAAATCCAATCAAGATAAAGGTGATGGCTACAAATGACATGACCATTATCATAACTAAATAAAAAGAAAACCAAAGAATACTTTAGATCTTCTAAGAAGATCCAAGTCAACTTTGGTCAAATGGTCAACAAAGTCAAGATGGTCAAACGGTCAATGTAATTAGCCATAACAAAATTATCAATGAAAGGATTAGTAAATAATGTCCCTGGCTCATTATGGTTTTGACCAAACGAACTGTCGAAACCCTAATGAGTCCGCCTCAAAATGGTTTTGACCGAATCAACTGTCAAAACCCTAATGAGCCTGCCACATAGTGGTTTTGGCCGAACCAACTGCCAAAACCCTAATGAGGTACCTCCTCCTTCATCGCTCCAGAAAACTGTGCATACACACCTGCATCCGTATTCCGTAGAATGCGGATGCGCAGAAGACAAAACAAATCCATCCGTGCAATACTAGGATCTGGCTTAAACCAAAGCCCACCAGTACTGCCTGCCCGAACATCACACGCACACAAGTGTACGTAAGTGATCGCAGCCCTGCCGTAAAACCATACGGCCTCTACACGTTTCGCTCAGTGCAGGGAAACTCTCTGTGTGGGACTCTAAAGACTCGACACTACGCTGGCAGTGGGTTTAACCACAGACCGCAAGCGGCACTAGCTGTACGTAACGGTCCCCAGGTAGATGTCGATAAGAAGGCCGATGAGGTAAACCCATCCGAACTCCTACTGAGTCTGTATGTGACAATCACCGTACAGTCCGGTCTGTTCGTCTGATACATCGCATGTCGGGCCTAGGGGGGCGGCAAGCGTCAGACCCCTAATAGCGGTACAAGTCGTGTCGGAGTGAAGCCCAGAACACCCTGAGATAACACTGGAACCTACCAGTATATCTCGCTTGCCCTGGCCAGGGACTACTTGTGTAATGGCTCTCCTAGACACAGCGCGATGTCAACCCTCAATACCGGGAGAGACGAATCCTGTCTAACCGTCACTGCCTCCAAGTGCTTCGGGACTGCTCCCAACTACTACCTGTTTGCAAGACTCAGTAGAGCCGTGGTAGGGTAGTAATCAAAGAACAGTGGGAACACACTCGAGGCGAAGTGACAGTGTCAAGTCAGCGGACTAAGCTGTACTCATGTCACCTGGGAACTGATAACTGACGATAGGTATAATACCAACCATCAGTCCCCGACGAGTCCTGTCCAGTGTACTCGTAACCCAACGAGCACCCGCATACTATCTCAAGTACGACGTACCGACGGCTGTGGGACAGACCGTCTCCCGTGCTGGGATGAGAAGCGCATACGCTAGTCTACTCCGGAGTATCGATGCCCTATCTCGGTACTCCCATGACTAGGGACGTGTATAAGGATGTGCTTGTAGATTACCCAGCCCCCACGAGTGTGATCGCCATCACAACGCCGGTAATCAAGCAAAGATCCTAAGGGCTCTACTAATGCGTATAGGTGATATAATAAATAAACACATATGTACACATTAAAGCAGAGACAAACCAAGTAGCATACTACTATATTGAGCAAGATTGTCTGTACAACTGTGAATATCCCAAGCTTCCATCAAGTAATATACATACTAGTATGATACAGTAATGGCCTCTAGGGCATATACACTAACAATCTCCTACTTGCACTAAGGCCATGTACTGGCGTATCGAAGACCTATCATCTCGATCAGCCGCTCGAACTGAGTCTGGGGTAAGGCCTTCGTGAATGGGTCCGCAGTGTTGTCCTTTGTGTCCACTCTCCGCACCTCGATCTCCTGTCGATCAATGATCTCCCTGATCAGGTGATACCGCCTTAAGATATGCCTGGATTTCTGATGGGACCTTGGTTCCTTCGCTAAAGCTATAGCCCCATTGTTATCGCAATACAAAGGTATTGGGTCAACAATGGACGGAACCACCTGAAGTTCACTAATGAACTTCTTAATCCAGACCGCCTCTTTTGCGGCATCGCTTGCAGCAATGTATTCAGCCTCCATCGTCGAGTCTGCGACGGTATCCTGCTTGGAACTCCTCCAACATACCGCCCCTCCGTTGAGGGTAAATACAAAACCCGAGACAGACTTGCTGTCATCTTTGTCACTCTGGAAGCTCGAATCGGTAAAGGACTCGACCCTGAGGTCTCCATTACCGTAAACCAGGAACATCTCCTTAGTCCTTCTCAGGTACTTGAGAATGTTCTTCACTGCTGTCCAGTGGTCCTCCCCTGGGTCTGACTGATACCGGCTTACCGTGCTCAACGCGTAAGCTACATCTGGTCTTGTACATAGCATCGCATACATTATAGATCCTACCGCCGAAGCGTAGGGTATAGTGCTCATGCGAACCCTCTCCTCGTCAGTCTTAGGAGATATCTTCTTGGAGAGGGTAATTCCGTGCAATGCGGGTATGTTACCGCGCTTGGAACCCTCCATACTAAATCTCTTTAGTACGGTCTCTATGTACCTGGACTGCGAAAGTCCCAATAGTCTCTTGGATCTATTTCTATAGATCTTGATCTCCAGAATGTACGAGGCATCTCCCAGGTCCTTCATGGAGAACCTTTGTGACAAAAACTGCTTGACCGATTGTAGCATAGGAATGTCATTTCCTATCAAAAGAATGTCTTCCACGTACAAGACTAGGAATACGACAGTTCGTCCTACAATCTTCTTATATACACAGGGTTCATCTTCATTCTTGATGAAATCAAATTCCTTGATTGCCTCATCAAAACAGATGTTCCAGCTCCGCGATGCCTGCTTTAATCCATAAATGGATTTAAGCAACTTGCACACCCTTCCGCTGCTCCCACTGTCTACGAAACCTTCTGGTTGATCCATGTAAACGCACTCTTCCAAACAACCGTTTAGGAAAGCCGTCTTAACATCCATCTGCCAGATTTCATAGTCATGGAAGGCAGCAATGGCAAGTAGGATCCGAATGGATTTGAGCATAGCCACCGGAGAAAAAGTCTCGTCATAGTCCAAACCAGGTCTTTGACGAAAACCTTTTACAACGAGTCTAGCTTTATAGGTTTCCACCTGCCCATCTACACCAAGTTTCCTTTTGTAGATCCATTTGCATCCAACGGGTTTTACCCCAGGTGGAGCAATATCCAAGGTCCACACTTTATTGGCGTACATGGACTCCATTTCGGATTGCATTGCTTCCTGCCACTTATCAGAGTCCCTACTGATAATGGCCTGCCTGAAACTGGTAGGGTCATCTTCTTCCAAGATGCAATCCTCTCGATCCCCGTCAATGAGAAAACCGTAGTATCTCTCGGGCGGATGAGAAATCCTACCAGATCTGCGGAGTGGCTGAGGTTCTTCTGGGGTTATTGAATTCTGAGGTTCTGTCAAATTTTCAGTTTCATTTTGTGGTCGCTGAATTTCTTCCAGTTCTACCGAACTCCCACTTGTTTCTTTTGCAAGAAATTGCCACTCTAAAAAGGTGGCGTGGCGAGATACAAACACCTTCTGTTCCTCGGTGTGGTAGAACAGATATCCTGCGGAGTTCTTAGGATATCCCATAAATTTACATAGAACTGAACGTGCCTGAAGTTTGTCCGGATTTTGTACTTTTACATAGGCCGGACAACCCCATATCTTAATGCCTTTAAGATACGGCTTCTTACCATTCCATATCTCGAACGGTGTCTTAGGCACAGATTTAGACGGAACATCGTTCAATAGGTACGCCGCTGTCTGAAGCGCATGTCCCCAAAATGAAAGAGGCAACTCAGCACTACTCATCATGGAGCGAACCATATCCAATAGGGTACGATTCCTCCGCTCCGAAACACCGTTGTGCTGTGGCATATAAGGAGGAGTAAGCTGAGAGAGAATACCATTCTCTTTTAAGTAATCTAGGAATTCCGTGCTTAAGTACTCCCCTCCCCTGTCAGACCGGAGGATCTTGATACTTTTGCCAATCTGGTTCTCTACTTCCTTTCTGAATTCCTTGAATTTCTCAAAAGCTTCAGATTTGTGTTTCATCAGATACACATATCCGAACCTAGAGAGATCGTCAGTGAATGTGATGAAGTATGAGAACCCACCCCTTGCATGTATAGACATCGGACCACACACATCACTGTGTATGAGTCCCAAGAGCTCTCTTGCTCTTTCTCCATGTCCGGTGAACGGAGATTTGGTCATCTTTCCTTTTAGACAAGACTGACAAGTTTCATAAGATGAAAACTCGAACGCATTCAAGAGTCCATCTTTATGCAACTTACTCAGTCTTTTCTCTCCGATATGACCAAGTCTACAATGCCACAAGTAGGATTCATTCGTATCTGAATTCTTCCTCTTGCGTGTGTTTTGTATATTGAGAACTGTATTCTGATTTAGAACGTAGATACCATTACACAGTGTACCCTCTGCAACCAGTACCTTATGAAGGTAAATGTTCATGATATTCTTTTCAAGAACAAAGTTATATCCATCTTTATCGAGTAAAGAAACTGATATGATGTTGCAAACCATGGAGGGTACATAGTAGCAATCGTTCAAAATCATAGTCCTGCCTTTAGGCAATACTAGGTGATATTCACCGACGGCTGCCGCATTAACTTGTGCTCCGTTCGCTACTCTGAGCGACATATCACCCGGTGCAACTTTCCTACTTTTTCTCAGTCCTTGTAATAAATTACAGATATGAGATCCTGATCCGGTATCGAGTACCCAGGAGGTAGGGCTGACCGTAAAACAGTTCTCAATTACAAGAACACCTGAAGTAGATGCAAAACCATGTTTCTTCTTCAACTGGGTATCCTGGAAATCCATACTTTCCTCTTTCCCATTCTCATACTCATGACTGTTGTCACAAGTTAGAGCTGAACCAACTTTCCCCAGTCCTGAATAAGAATTCGGATCGGTCAAGCGATACATTTTATTATCTTGATTAGGGCGTGAAAAGGTTGCTGCCTGGAGAGAGAGAAAAGAAACACTCAGCGTATGCTCTTGCAAGATTAGATTGGTTTATTAATTTATCTAACCAGGATGTCTCCCACTGTTTCCTCAAATTCTTCTTAAAACCCTTTTAAAAGAAGAACTAGCCGGGTTTTAATTCACGTCACAATACTTGCTTAACCTTTCAGCCAGGCTAGTATCGGTACTTCGAGGGAGGTTTTCCAACGCTTTCGCGAAGTTCCTTAATTAAAGAACCTCTTTTCCCTGGGGGCGTAGCCCCGCTAACACCTTTCTAGACACCTACTAGGTTTATAGCATTGATCGTTAAGTGAAATAATCTCCCGAGAGTAAACCAACTCATCAGTGGGATCGGGATCCAACTGTCATTGTGTGATAACCTAGATGGAATCCACTCTAGTCACCACACTCCAGAAGGTATGCTAAATCTGCAAGTTTCAGTTCTTTTGAAACTCCCGATGTGGTTTTTGCCCCTAGGATCCAAGTGACCTTGACTGAGCCAAAATGTCAAAAGATCCTAGTCAAGTTCAACCCGTCATTATCTTGACTGCATTAGACCCACCCGTACGAGTCCTTGACTGAGCCAAAATGACCGCACGACTGTCCTAACCAATCACTTTGTATCCTGCGGAAAAATATTACATAGCTACCGTTCACTACGCCTCGGCTGAGCACGAAATACATAGCACGAATACTAAGCAATATTAATCCGAAACAACGGAGGGCTACGACTGGGTTTTGGCGAAAACCCGTTAACGTAATGAACTTGATTTCGTTGAAGGAACGTGATACACCTTTTTGAAAATATAGTAGCGAAAACTTTTGCTAAAGAGGTCACTCCCGGTGAAGGGATCTCGGCTCTTTCCTCGTCGAATGAGGTGCAGGATATTCCAAACTGAATACCTCGATGCAAAGCAAGAATGATCGACTATAGTGAAGTTATTACCCTGACGAAAATTTTTGTCCAAGGGGTCACTCCCGATGAAGGGATCTCGGCCCTTGCCTCGTCGATTGAGGTGCTGGGCATTCATAACCGAATACCTCGATGCAAAACAAAAAGATGAACTTCCTTGTAATAACAGCTTTTTGAAAAACTTGTTCCAACAACGTCTTTTAGGTTTATTTTCTTGCATTAGTTCTTTTAATGCGTGATATTCTTGCATTAGTTCTTTTAATACGTCCCATCATTTAATCCTACCATTGCAGAAAACAACCAAAATATGACGTACGCTTATGCCATTCGCATTCGCCACGGGGTCCCGTCATCACTCGTTAGGTTACTTAACTAACGACAGAGCGGGGGCTGGGCTAGCGCGGCTGTAAAACATAAGCAACGCCTAAATAGTAAAGCAATGATAGACATTATAGATCACAGATGAATACATTGGATATACTAGCAATCCGCAATCCTTTCGAGCCTGCAACGAAAAGCGGATTACACGGTCGCGGTGAATAGCCAAATACCCCACCCAAGACCCCTACGGGTGCGGCAAACTACCCACCATGTACTCGGCAGTTTGTGCACCCCTCCATGGGTCTATCCTAGGAGCAAAAACAGTAAAAAGAATTATACAATGACGGCTACAACCCCGACCCGGTTGTGCGGCCAAACAAATAATAATATTACATCAATTTACATTTACAATGAATGAAAGAAAAACAAAAGCTCATCTCACATCCACCCCGGCTATTCACCCGCGACAGTCCAACACATTCATATACACATTCCAATATCAAACACAGATCACAGAGATGTATAACCCCGACTAATCGACTTATAGCGATTAGCCGACGTTCAATACATACAAACATCACAGATATAACCGATGTAGTTAAAGTGTAGTGAAGTTCCGAAAAAATACGGATTTATAGGCCCCCAAAAGTAAATTTTAGTTCTGGAAAATCTGGGCACATTTAACATATCCTAAAAATCCCAAAACCAATACAGAAACACTCTGCACCAAATTCGAAGCAGAGAGGGGACCAGACGGCCGCGCTTCCGCGGCAAGAGCTCCCTCTTGCCGCGGATCCGCGCTCCTCTAATCTCCTCTCTGGTTCGTATTTGGTGGTTTTCTATACAAAAGCCTGAGATAATTTTTGGTGTATAACAAATCTCATTTTGACCAGAAAACAAATTAACAGAAACTTGGGTTTTGCAAAGTTTGGTTTTTGGATTTTCCGGTTTCGAAACTTCGTTACACTTCACTACCTAGCTAGTTTAAGTTTAGTTAGGCTCTGATACCACTGTTAGGTCCACGTTACCTCTCCCGGTACTTTCGGGGTTGCGGAAACGGTAAATCAATTTTTTTTTAAACTTTGTAACATGGAACGTAAAAGCCGGATCTTTGCTAAACTAAACTAGCATACTTGCAAAGAAGAATTAACTACTCGGCAAAGTGGTTATACCTCAACTTGAACTCCTTCACTTCTTGTTGTTGTTCTTCTTTGATGTTCTTCTCTTCTTGTTGTTCTTTTCATTGCTTGCTCAATGGTTGATCCGGACTTCGGTCACCTCCGCGGCCTCCTTGAGTCGAAGACGATCCACCCGAGAGATGTACACCGAGCTCCACCTCAAGCCGAGGTAACTAGGGCAAGGAGATTGCTAATCTAGAAGCCCTAGGTTGTGTAGAGAATATGTATGGATGTGTTTGTCAAGTAGAATCCTTTTTCTCTCAACACATGAGATCAAAGGAGAAATCAAGAGGAGGAGGAAGAAGGAGATTTTCTAGCAACCATGGAGCTTCTCATTTTCAAGAGAGAGAATGAGAATAAGCAAATGAAAAGCTTAACCAAGAGAAAAGCTAACCATGGTTGCAATAATGCACAAACATTATCATTACAAATCCAATCAAGATAAAGGTGATGGCTACAAATGACATGACCATTATCATAACTAAATAAAAAGAAAACCAAAGAATACTTTAGATCTTCTAAGAAGATCCAAGTCAACTTTGGTCAAATGGTCAACAAAGTCAAGATGGTCAAACGGTCAATGTAATTAGCCATAACAAAATTATCAATGAAAGGATTAGTAAATAATGTCCCCGGCTCATTATGGTTTTGACCAAACGAACTGTCGAAACCCTAATGAGTCCGCCTCAAAATGGTTTTGACCGAATCAACTGTCAAAACCCTAATGAGCCTGCCACATAGTGGTTTTGGCCGAACCAACTGCCAAAACCCTAATGAGGCACCTCCTCCTTCATCGCTCCAGAAAACTGTGCATACACACCTGCATCCGTATTCCGTAGAATGCGGATGCGCAGAAGACAAAACAAATCCATCCGTGCAATACTAGGATCTGGCTTAAACCAAAGCCCACCAGTACTGCCTGCCCGAACATCACACGCACACAAGTGTACGTAAGTGATCGCAGCCCTGCCGTAAAACCATACGGCCTCTACACGTTTCGCTCAGTGCAGGGAAACTCTCTGTGTGGGACTCTAAAGACTCGACACTACGCTGGCAGTAGGTTTAACCACAGACCGCAAGCGGCACTAGCTGTACGTAACGGTCCCCAGGTAGATGTCGATAAGAAGGCCGATGAGGTAAACCCATCCGAACTCCTACTGAGTCTGTATGTGACAATCTCCGTACAGTCCGGTCTGTTCGTCTGATACATCGCATGTCGGGCCTAGGGGGGGCGGCAAGCGTCAGACCCCTAATAGCGGTACAAGTCGTGTCGGAGTGAAGCCCAGAACACCCTGAGATAACACTGGAACCTACCAGTATATCTCGCTTGCCCTGGCCAGGGACTACTTGTGTAATGGCTCTCCTAGACACAGCGCGATGTCAACCCCCAATACCGGGAGAGACGAATCCTGTCTAACCGTCACTGCCTCCAAGTGCTTCGGGACTGCTCCCAACTACTACCTGTTTGCACGACTCAGTAGAGCCGTGGTAGGGTAGTAATCAAAGAACAGTGGGAACACACTCGAGGCGAAGTGACAGTGTCAAGTCAGCGGACTAAGCTGTACTCATGTCACCTGGGAACTGATAACTGACGATAGGTATAATACCAACCATCAGTCCCCGACGAGTCCTGTCCAGTGTACTCGTAACCTAACGAGCACCCGCATACTATCTCAAGTACGACGTACCGACGGCTGTGGGACAGACCGTCTCCCGTGCTGGGATGAGAAGCGCATACGCTAGTCTACTCCGGAGTATCGATGCCCTATCTCGGTACTCCCATGACTAGGGACGTGTATAAGGATGTGCTTGTAGATTACCCAGCCCCCACGAGTGTGATCGCCATCACAACGCCGGTAATCAAGCAAAGATCCTAAGGGCTCTACTAATGCGTATAGGTGATATAATAAATAAACACATATGTACACATTAAAGCAGAGACAAACCAAGTAGCATACTACTATATTGAGCAAGATTGTCTGTACAACTGTGAATATCCTAAGCTTCCATCAAGTAATATACATACTAGTATGATACAGTAATGGCCTCTAGGGCATATACACTAACACTTTTACGGCGGTGAATATATGTCAAAATAGCCGGAAGAGTAAGAGAATGGTCTGTCGGTACAGTAGCCATCCTTTCTAGGCTCAAAGACGTGAATGTTTATTGAAGGTCTTGTACTGTTGGAGGAAGTATTGTTGAAGATGACAACCAATTTCTCAAAGGAGACGTTGCCGATGGCAATGTGGCTGAAGAGGCTTTTACCGATTCGGTTCTAGAGGAAACAGATATCATGTGGACGGGTTTCTTTCCCTTCTTCAATTTCCTAAGTAATGTTGCATTGATCTTTCCTTTGTTGATCATGGTCTAGATCAGTTTCTTGAGGTTATAACAACGTTGTTGATCATGTCCTGGCATACGGTGATACTCACTGTATCGACTATTGTTATGGTGGGGCATTTTCTCATCCGACCAGCATGGTGGAGGTAATTGAATCAACTTCATGTCGAGCAATTCTTTGAAGATGTCTCGTAAATCTTCTTTTGACAGGTTCTCTACTTCTGGTGAGAATTTGATTTGGAACCTGGATGGCTGATTCTGGGATTCAGAGTGTTGTTGCTTCACAGAGGTTTCCATTACTTGTTTCCCTTTCATATCGTTGTAACACTGGTCTTTCTTAGTCTATCAAAACTTTGATTGTGATTCTTGAAAGTTCGGTCAGGCTGCTTATTCAACTGACTAAGGAAATTCTCGATGTCAGTTACTTTGGAGGACAGATCTTCAAAAGATAAGGGTCAGACCCATTGTAGATGGATCACCATTTTTGATCGAAAATTATTCATGCACATTCTAACTACTTCTGGCTCCGTGATTGGTTGAGGGTAGTGTAGACTTAGATTCCACCATCGATTAATGAAATCTGCAGCTGATTTAGATTTTATTATTCTATCAACTTTAACTGCAGGTGCACAGTTCTATCGTAGTAATACTTGCGGATCGATGAAGGTGTGATTTTAATTAATTCTAATTAAGTAAAGAATATAGTTGTTGTTTAAACTAATAATTAAATTGCAAATAAAATAAAAATGTTTTTTTATGAAAATAAAAGAAACTAGGATTTTGTGTTGCTTTACTCTTATGGTTGGTTTAAAAGATTCTACATCTTTTCTTTTTCTAGTTTTAATATGTTATCTATTAATTATATAAAAGCATAGATTAAATTAATGTGATTAAACATAGCCTATAAATTATATAAAATCATTTAGAAAATAATTAAAACAAATAATTCTAATTAATTCAAAAGTAACTAGTTTACCCTTTTATTAAATAACCCATAGGTTGTCAATTTACGAATCATCAAATTATCGGTGTAACATAGACTGCCCTAATTAACCAGGTTAAATTCTCTTGATTAAAAACCACCTCTTACATTCCCTAATTAGATTTCTAGTTCGTCACACTTTTATTAAACTAATTAGTTTCTGGGTGTATCATGTATCCCTAATTTTATTTAAGTTATTAATTTTCATTATAAAAATTAGTTTCATAGATGGAAAACTTAAAAGAGAAGTATTAGATCAATAGACATTCTTAATAAAAAAATAAAAAAGACGAGATTAATAAAAATAACCAACCATTAAAGTAAAGAACACAAACCCTAGAAGAATAGATTAGTTACTCATATTATAAAAAAGGAAAACTTTATTCATAATAAAGAGTATTTACAAAATTATTGATCCTTCCTCTCAACTTAAAAACCCTAAAATAATTGCTATGAGAGATATGAAACCCTAATAAGCTATACAGAGTATTTATATGACTTCTGGATAATTGGAACAAACTTCCTAAAATATATAGATAATCTCAAATTTCTACAAAAATTTCGACTCCAGATCCTTCAAAATTTCGTCTGAATCTTCTATTCTGCTAATTTTGGCCGAAGTTTTGTAGAGTTTGGGCCTCAAATTTTGTCTGAAGATTTTTATCATCAAGATCTTTCCAACGGTATGTGCCAAATTGAAATCGGAGTTACAGTCTTCGAGATATGACCGTTTTAAGTTTGCTCTGATATCGGGCCTTTATACTGAATTGGGCTTGGATCTTTTATGTTATTTTGAATCCATTCACATATATCTTGTATAACTTGATATCCTTTGTGCTTCTGCTCCATATGAACTTGTTTTGCACGTAAAACGCACATATTAGTCACTTTTCATCTCTTTTTGCACTTTAGTCCCTGTCACATGCAAAAATCATAAAATACATATGTGCAGTATTAAATGTGACACAATAAAGATAAATATGATTACAAAATGTGTATTAAAATACATTAATCAAATACCCCTACACTTATCTTTTACGAGTCCTCGAGCAAATCTTAGGTTTCAAACTCTCAACTATCAACTAAAAATAAAAATCTAACCCTATCAACTAAAATCTAACTAAACTACTCCTACTCTTATACACCTCCCACGAGTGTGCGATTGTATTGAGCGTATGCAACAAGCCTTTCAATGTCTAGGTGTCCCAAGTAGGAGGATTTGTATCTCCTGAAAGTTTTCAACGAATACCACCCACAAAATCCGAAAAAATGATAAAAGAAAATAAAGGAAACAAAAATCGGAAAGTGAAAACTATATACAAAGATAGGAACATATCAAATAAGAAAATTTGAAACATAAGAGTTCGGACTACACTAGTTTTTCAGTTTTCATGACCCCTATCTTAATAGTCTTGATCAAATCCAGAAATCACATTCTCCCTCAATAAATGTCACGATCCGAAGGTACGGAACGTGACTGGCACTTAAATTACGAAACGTTTTAAGGCGCAACGTAATCTAAGTAAGCCAAATCCCAGAAAACTAAACTGTTTGACAAATTAGAGTGAAGGAAAACTTGTTTTAAAGCAAGTGGTTTTAACAAAATAAGTGGTATTAAACATTTAAAAGCAACATCAGATTTTCCCGAAAATTTTGGCAGAGTCTTCTTGGTAAATACTGGCCCCCAAATGGGTACAACACATGAAAATACATATAAAAAATGAAATAAGGTATCTCCAAGCGGGAGCTAGCTCTTCGCCAAAGGCGGAATCACAACCACATGCAATATGTATATCAAAAGTGCAAAATAAGCAACTGAAAGCAAGAAATGAGGAACACCACGTCAGCTCAAGTGAGCATCGACACCAACATCACAAATACAAGTCCCACGAGTCTTACCGTCTAGTCAAATATATAAGGGTAGATAGAGTATACTAGATACAAATAATATACATGATAGAATAACATATCCTCGCAACCCACCTATGAGCAAAGTTGCAAATCGATGCAATGAAGCAAAAGGAGAAAGCACGCCCACTGCTACTGTACTGACGGATCGAACCTGCAAGATACTGTGGCACAACGGGGGTGAGTTTCCAACTCGTGAGTAGTAAGATACATTTAATAAGGCTATCATAAGTATGCACGCAAATGCGTCACAACCCACATATCTCAAAATGATACTATGTACTAGCATGAATGCAACATGAATGCATAATTAAACACGAAACCTGCACAAGTCTGGTATGAGAAAATCTTTATTCTTATCTTAGAAAAACCTCTGTGCAATAAACTGAAGTATCATCAATGAAATCAACAGAAAATCCGTGTCAAGCATCGACACAAAATATACATCCCAATATCTCAATATCTTAATATCTCGGGCTCCGTCAGTCCGGATCGACCCATATCATCAAATCTCACGACTATGTCGGTATCCTCCGGATATCCGCCGTGTCAAAAATAACCGGTCGGTAGTGCTCCCCTACCGAGCTCAACGCCATCATCTGCGAGCCTCTTGCCCCGGTGTACCGTACCGAGTCCACCATGCATCTGCAGATAGTCCCTCCCCCTACCTCGAATCAGGTGTATGATACCGCTCAAGAAGCGAAAAAACCCATGGTGGATACCACACACATCATATAACGAGAAAACCGCAATTTACATTTTTAAAATGGTAATACGTTCTTAAAATCCTTACGGTTTCTCTAAAATCCATAAATCTCATAAATACTGAAATTCTCAAGAAGAATCATAATATGTAAACATGCCGGTGATAATGGATGTCTATGATACGATAGTATATACCATGCAAAGTACGGTCAGAAGCTATGCATGAATCATGATGCAATGAGGTATGTATATATGATTAACAATCCTACATATCCATCCTGATGAAATGACTATACAGGTACATGTTTACAGATCATATATGATGCAATGCACAGATACCGATTCTAAGCAAGTTCTATAGTGTTCGTGATATAGCAATTACCAAAGGCGTGTGTGTTCTCATGAATACTGCACGTGGCATGAACCAATGGTGATGGTGCAATTGTCCTATGAGATAATATCATATATATTTATAATGATGCAATGCAATGAGATGAATGACTAAGAGACTACTCATATAATTACAAGCACTGCTAGTAATCCTGACTATCGGGCGCTTTGCGCCATCCAGACTATTCCTCCGTAGATGTTTACATCTACTCACCGGGATGCCTCGGCTAATTTGATCCGATTTCAGCTCTGCCATTTCCGCGCCACATCCGACGCTTCTGCACCCAATCCTAGAAACGTACACAAGTAAATGAGAGAATAAATATATAAATAGTCGCGGAAACAAATAATACAAGTCAACCACGCGCACTAACTAAACGCGCATGCACTTGGTGCACAAAACGCGCTCGCGACAATGCCATAAACCACAACTAGGGTCGCTATACGTGGCAAACCCCAAACCTAATCCAATCGCACCAATCGCGCGTTCACAACACACTAAATATTATATGAATTAGGTAGAAAACCATCAAAACCCCAAACTTAAATCAAATCAATTTATTCCAAAATCCTAGTAAGCAACTATTAACTGTTTTAATACTAATCTAGATGTTTTAGAAATTTTAATGGCCACATAGTTTACTTAATATCTTAATTAGGTCACACCAATATTTACTAAAATTTAATCCCACCTCTTTACATTAATCCCAAAAATCTAGTTTGCAAAATTATATAATTGGACAATTCTTAAGTAACAATTAGCAAACTAGCACTAGCTTAGATTTTTGCATGTCTTAAGATGTGAGACTGCACATTGCAACAAGATCAAGTGATGAAAAACCCTAACTTTAATTCAAAACCCTCTCTTGAAATTCCAAGACTTGAAATCAAAAGCATATTAATACCCAACTAAGTTTGTTCTAAAGTAATTAAAAAACAAATAACTATAGGCTTAAGATTGATACCTCACAAATTTGAGATCAACTTGCAAATTCTTGGCCTCCTAAAAATGGTTTCTTGTATTAAGATCCAAGCTAGATAGGTCAAGGAATAAAGGGTGAAATTTTAACTATGAACTTGTGAGGTTTTAGTTTGGATTTTTGATGGAATTTTAGGGATTTTTGATGGAATTTGAATGGGGAAAATGGGGAGGGGGCTGCTGGAATGGGCTCGGCCAGCTTGAGGGGAGAGGTGAAGGAGTGAGGTAAATGTGTGGTGTTTTCAAGTCAACTCCCCATACCTCAATTATACCCATACTTCTTTCTTTACTAATTTCCTTTTTTTTCCTTTTCTTCTTTTCTTAGTTTGGAGTGGGCATTTGGGGAGGGGCTGCTGGTGTGGGAGGCTCGTCCAAATGGGGAAATAGGGTGTGTCTGTGTGTATGTGTGTGTGTGTGTGTGTGTACGTAATTTCCCAAGTCAAGAAAAACCACTCAAGCCTCATTAATGCACCTCACATCAATTTCTATTTTTATTTTATTTAATTTTCTTATAAAGCTTTGACTAGAAAAGTTTAGAACCTATGAGAACAATTTTAAAAAGAAACATGTTACACAATTAGGATTTAAGTTGTCATGGTTCACTAAACTTGTATTAACCCATTCTAATTTGTAATTTAACACCAATTAAATGTATAAGTGAAGGCTTAAAATAATATTTAAAAATAATTAATTAAGGAAAATATTAAAGTAAACTAACAATTTATAAGCGACTAATTAAATATCAATACTAGCCATTACATTGCTAGAATAGGTATATTTAAGTGTATGTTGAAAAATAATTATATCTTGGTTTTTACGTAAAACACCAGTTATTTTACCGATTATCGGAATTTTCACCTAAACGATTTTTTAGAACGTTACAATAAAATATCGTCCTAGTTTTCATCCCTACCTCTCTTCCAAATATAGATTATATATCCCTACGTGTATGTAAAAGTCATTCCTGTACTCGGACAATTCAATTCAAGGTATAGCACCCTTTCCTTAATATCTTAGTACTACTTCTTTTTATTAAAAATGGACGGTGTCGCTCACACACCTTTCATGCGACCACCAATATTTTCTTAGGTACTAATCAACCGATTACTGAATGTATGAGTTTAAGGTGTAATTAGCAATTTCATATATATAAGCCTAGTATTGTAACTACCTCGGGCTCAGCCGTGACTCCTAGACCAGTTAGTCTAAGGCACAAGGTGATAAAGCACCCTCGCTGTATATTTTTGTATGCCTTTTTTTTTTCTTATAGCCCTGAGTAAGTTACAGCCCAAGCTTAATATATAAATTCTTTTCCGAGATGTCTTTTTTTCCATGGTTAACTTCAAATACCATTTTTTCTTTCATACTAGAGATTTCAGGCAAGAGTATTTCTAGGTATTTTCTACTATCCAAAGTTTCAAAATGTGTGTATGTGTAATTTGTAGGATATATACTCTCTAAATCTGGACTCAAAAATAGGAACTATTTTCCAGACTTACTTCTATCTGCAGATTCAGTAACTCTTTCTTCTCACTCAACCCTTGGGAATCAAGTTCATGACCATCTATTACTAGCTTATTCAAATAGCTCTCTTTTTCTTGTTCTTTTTAAATCTCTTTCTTTCTTTTATATACATTTTTCACTCTCTAATTTTCATTTTCAAACTATTCTTTTTTCTTTTCAAAAGAAAACTTGAAAATAAAAGGAAATTTTTGTACAAAACCAAATCACCTCCCCACACTTAAATCAAACAATGTCCTCATTGTGTTAGAGTACATACCTTATTACACCCGCATAGTTGTTCTTACCTTTGTTGGGATCTTCTCGGTTTCAAATTCTTAATACCTATAAAAGAAAATGTGGGTGTGCATTTTGGTACCCAAACTAACTTAGATTTATGAGGGTTAGTTTTGGGGACTCGTTTCAAATTGCTATATAAAATTATATTTCTTTTCAACTCATAAGAATATGCAAAGTGACCATGTGTACGACAATAGAGACAAGTGTGATTAGATATACCTATGGGACTAGATTTATGTTTAAAATAGTGGTTGACAAATTTAGATGAAGAGAGTTTTTGAATCTTTGAAGTTTAAGATCAACATCTTCTTTATTTAAAAATTTCTTTCTTTTACTTGATAAAAGATCAATCATTTTCTTTCTTTTTGAAAACTTAGCAAAAAAAACTGCTAAATCATTATTTTTTTCTTGAGAGAAGCAATTTCCTCGATCAAATTTCCTTGAGAAAGACAGGACAATTTTAAAGAATCAATTTCAGCTTTAAAAGTTGAAATCAAATTTTCATGATCATTTCTCAAAATATTACACGATAAAAACAATTTTTCATTTTCAGTGTTTAAAACATCTATAGTTTTTGATTGAATATCAATTTTAGAAAGATACTCAATTTTCTCTTTCTCGAATTTATCAATTTGTACCAGAAAATCATTTTTCTCTTTTTCTAATCCATCAATCAAAATCTCATTTCTCAAAATTTCTTGCGAACTACTAGAAGATTTTAAAATATCAATTTCACTAGTAAAAATTTCAATCAAACTATTATTTTCTTCTTTCAAAGAATTGCAAGATAAAATCAAATTCTCTTTTTTGCTTTTCAAATATTCATTCAACGAAACCAATTCCCTTTTCTCTTTTTCTAACAGCAAAATTTGATTTTTAAGGAAATTATTTCGAGACATTACCATTTTAAGTTCATCATGAAGATTGGGAGAAGTATCAATAAGTTGATCATGTATACCATTAAATGAAGAATCGCATTCCTTAAAATCAAATAAACACTCATCATCATCACTTATTTCCTCTTTAGACACTTCAAATAAAGTGTTGATTTCACATGGTAAGTCATAAGAATTACTAGGTTGGCTCCCTATCAACTGTCATATTCCCAAAAGAAAGTTTCATTGAACCATTGTGACAGTTAATCAAAGCGTTAGTGGTAGCTAGGAATGATCTTCCTAAAATTACCGGAATTTGATTTTTAGGGTTGGAGACAGGTTGTGTTTCTAAAACAATGAAATCTACAGCTAATATAAATATCCATACTTTGATTAACACATCCTTAATCTCTTCCTTTGGCTTCTTAATGGAACGATCTGCCAACTATAAAGTGATTTTTGTGGGTTCAAACTCACCTATCCCTAGATGTTCATAGACCGAAAAAGAAAGAAAGTTCACACTAGCGCCTAGGTCAAGTAAAGCTCTATTAACGACTTTACTTCCGATAATGCTTGAATTTGTAGGTCAACCGGGGTCCTTATACTTTATGGGTAATGCATTACGTAGGACGTTACTAACATTACCGGCTAGAAAATTCTTCCTAGGCACATGTGTTTGCCTCTTTATAGTGTAAAGGTCTTTTAAAAATTGAGCATAGGATAGAATTTAGCCAATTGCATCTAGTAGAAGAATGTTGACCTTGACTTGTTTAAACGTCTCCATCATCTTTGCTACTTTAGCATTATATTTCTTGGCCTTTAAACGCTTTGGATATAGTGCTCTAGGCCCAAGAGGGTTATTGCTAGAAGATGGTTGGTATGTATAATCGGATGTGGAAGTGAATGTCGGCTGTGCAAGTAGATTGGGAGTCTGCTGCTCGTCATCAGCTAGAATCTCTTCAGAATTATCAGGCATCCTAGCCTGGTTATCAAGCTATTTTTCCGACCTCAAAGTGGTTATAACATTTATTTAAGCGGGATTTATACGTGTATCTTTTGGATTTGTTACAGGTTGGCTAGGTAAGGTGCCCATCTCTCGTCCTCCCAATGATGCACCTAGCTGACCAATCTGCCTTTCAATATTAGCTATGGACTGTTTAAGTGGTGTAATTTCATTTTACAAAAATGTTTCCAGCTTCTTATCATTGTTAAAGTATGTATTCTCATTCCCAACCCTATTAGATGTGTATTGTGTGTTAGGTTGGGTAGGGTTAGGTGGAGGATCTTATCTTTGGTTTTGGAATTGTTGAATAGTGTTGCCTTGATTCCATTGTAAATTAGGGTGGTTCCTCCATCCTTTATTATAGGTTTGAGAATATGAATTATTACTATTATTTTGATATGTAGTATTGATGTCTCTTGCCCTTGAGGAACGCTTAGAAGAGGACATTCTTCAGAAACGTGAAAAGAGTCTTGACAGTTTAAGTAAGGAGAGGGTTTGCCAAATTTTTGGACGGGGACTGTAACAACCGTAAATTTCCTATACAAATTTTTTTCAAAATATTTTTTTCAAAATCCATAAAGGGGTGTTTTAGCTTGAGCACAAGATATAAGTAATTATTTTTCTTTTTAATTACAAGTTAAAAGAATGTAACAACTCCATTTTTAGTGTACAAAAAAATTTGCTTTAAAATTAATGTATACTTGGGGTATTTACATTTACTGTTATTACTTTAAATAATTATTTAGCTCCATAATTACAAGAAGGAGCTTGTAGCTCATTGGTAATACCTTGCACTGCTGAACCAAGTCACCAGAGTTCAAATCCCATACCCCACAATATTTTTAAATTTGTTTTATTTTGAAATTTTTAGAAGTTCAAGAGTTAACACGTGCTAACTCCCAAAATTCCCACTACACCCAAAATTCTAAATATACCTGTGTGATCACCTGAAGACTCCCCACCTCCCCACCTCCTGACTCGGCCCGACTCGGCCGGCGCCGCCGACCAGACTCGGCCGGACAGCCGAGTCCCCAACTGCAAAGTTGGGGATCTTAGGCTTCTAAACCCCCGGCACACTTCATTTTCCCAGATCGGTTCCAGAGACCCTTGAAATCCCCATTTACTCCATTTTTAATGATTTTTAAACATTTTTACATTTTTTATAAATTAAAACCCTTCATCTACCCTAACCCTAGCCTAACCCTATAAATACCAACCCTACACACTACCCCCTCACCCTAAACTCCGAGCCAACTCTCAAGAATTTTCAAGAAATCTTGTATACTTTGAAAACGAGCAAGAAGCGAAGCTACGGCGAATTTTCTGGCGAACTTCCGACGACTATCCTAGGAGCTCTCGGCGACGAAACGACGCACCGGCGACTCCTCCCGATCCATCTCCCTCTTCTTGTTGTCCTAAACCCGTAAGTCCCCATTCTATCTGTTAGTGTATATGCCCTAGGGGCCATTATTGTATCATACTAGTTTGTATATTACTTAATGGAAGCTTGGAATATTCACAGTTATATAACAGTCTTGCTAAACATGGTAGTATGCTACTTGGTTTTATCTATCTTAATATGTATGTTCGTATTGATAGAGCCCTTAGGATCTTGCTTGACTACCAGTGTTGTGATGGCAGTCACACTAGTGGGGTCTGGGTAGTCTACAAGCACATCCTTTTCCAGGTCCCTAGTGTTAGGATTATCGAGACAGGGCATCGATACTCCGGAGTAGACTAGTATGTACGCTTCTCATCCCAGTTGGGGAGATGGTCTGTCCCACAGCTATCAGTACGTCGTACTGGAGATAGTATACAGGTGCTCGTTGGGTTACGGGTACACCGGACAGGACTCGCAGGGAACTGTTGGTTGGTATTATACCCGTCGTCAGTTAACAGTTCCCAGGTGACATGAGTACAGCATAGTCCGCAGACTTGACACTGCTACTTCGCCTCGAGTGTGTCCCACCGTTCTTAGATTGCTACCCTACCACGGCTCAAAGGAGTCGTGCAAATAGGTAGCAGTTGGGTGCTGTCCCGAGCACTTGGAGGCAGTGGCGGTTAGACAGGATTCTTCTCTCCCGGTATTGGGAGTTGATATCGCGCTGTGTCAGAGAGCCATTACGCAAAGTCTCTGGCCAGGGCAACCGAGATTTACTGGTAGGTTCCAGTAGTTTCTCAAGGTGTAATGGGCTACGCTCCGACACGACTTATACCGCTATTAGGGGACTGACGCTTGCTTCCCCCTAGGCCCGATATGCGATAGTCTTAGACGAACAGACCGGACTATACGGAGATTGTCACATCAGGCTCAGTAGGGGTTCGGATGGGTTTCCTCATCGGCCTTCTTATCGACATCTACCTGGGGACCGTTACGTACAGCTAGTGCCGCTTGCGGTCTATGGTTAAACCCACTGCCAGCGTAGTAGTCGAGTCTTCAGAGTCCCACACAGAGAGTTTCCCTGCTCCAGGCGAAACGATATAGAGGTCGTATGGTTTTACGACAAGGGTTCGGACGCATACGTGTGTTTACGCACGTACGACATTCGTACAGTTTTTACTAGCCGGCTTTGGTTTAAGCCAGATTCTAGTATCGAGTTATTGGATTTATACAGTCTAAAGTTTTTCCGTGTTTTCACGGATAGGAGGGGCGTTCTCGTAATTTCACGAGAAGCTTTTAGAAGGATGGTGACTTGGGGGTTTAGGTGGCATAAACATTAAATGATATTGGTGACTCTTTTGTGTGATTCATCCATGTCATTAATGCATCATTAAATGGTTAATGACTCATGTAGATGAATCACTCATATGAATAAATGAAGCATGATGATTAATCATTTTATTTATTTATTTTGATAAATCATTATGCTTCATATATTCATGAGAGATCATTATCTCATTCTCATTCTCTTGCTCACCTTCTCTCTCCTCAAGCTCTCTCTCTTCAAACCCTAATCCTCCCCTCTCATGTGTTGAGATCAAGGATTAGATAGACTAATTAATCCATAACCTTACTCTATATCACCTAGGTGCCTTTGATTAGCAACTAAAGAAACCTAGTTACCTCAAGTTTAGAGGTGAAGCTTGGAATAGAAGCTCTCGGGTGGATCGTCTATTACATAGAGGAGGCCGAGGAGGAGGTGGAGAACGAAAAGACGAAGGACTAGGTTCACTAGGTATAATCTCTTTTCATAGTAGTTAAGAACTCCTATGCATGTGTTAGTTATAGTTTAGCAAAGATTATTCGGTTAGTCGATGTTAACTCAAAGAACAAGATCGTTTTTCATATTTCCGCCTCCCCGCAACTCGTGGGGTGTTGTACATCGACTTACAGTAGTATCAGAGCCTCGCTAAACAATAATTAACTCATTAGCAAAGTCGTAAGAATTTCGAACGCAAAACGAACCGGAAAAAAACATCGAAATCACATAGTTTCTGTCGATTTTAAAACAGGCTCTAAAAATTTTTCAGGGACCTGCAGAATAACCTACAGAGAAATATAAGAACACTGAAAAAAATTGGGTTCATGAATCGGCCAAATAGCCGCGGAACCACGGCCGATCCCACCGATCCGCCGTGGATCCGCGGCCGAGTTAGAGCCGATTCAGCCCAAGTTTTTCCAGTGGCTCTTCTGTGATGTTTTTGTCATTTCTGGAATGTTTATTTTCTCCTCAAGTCTCAGGTGCACAGAAAAGTTTTGGAGTAGAATCTGATATGTTTGCTCAATCGAAATTATACGATGTTTTCTAATCTGATTATATCTCTGAACTGTTTAATGTGTTCGTAAACCTCCCCTAACTGCTAGTATGTCAGTTGGCAGGGGGTTGCACATTTCTGTAATGGATTTTACTGTTTGTGGTTATGAACTGTATTGGATTGTTGTGATTATTAGCCGGGGTTTGTGATGGGTTATTATATTAATTCATTCGATGTAATTGTAATATGTTGTAATATTATTTTGCGGGGGCGCATCTAGGTTGCGGTTGTAGCCACCGTTGTATTATTTCATTTTACTGTTTTTGCTCCTAGGATAGACCCAAGGTGGGGTGCACAAACTACCGGGTACTTTGAAGTGTTTAGTGGCCTACTCACGTTGTTGAGGGAGACCGCTTCACTTCGGGTACTTGGCGGGTAGTTTGCCGTACCCGTAGAGGTCTAGGGTGGGGTAATGGCTATTCATCACAACTGTGTAATCCGTCTTTCGTTGCAGGCTCAAAAGAAACGCGGATTGCTTGCATATCCAATAATGTTCATCTGTGATCTGGAATGCCTATTATTGCGTCTGACGAATGTACAATATCTATATATGATAGCTATTTAGACGTCACTTATGTTTTACACCCGCGCTAGCCCAGCCCCCGCTCTGCCGTTAGTTAAGTAACCTAACGGGTGATGACGGGACCCAGTGGCGAATGCGGATGGCATAAGAGGACGTTGTATTTTCGTTGTTTTCTGCGATGATAGGTTAATGATGGGACGCATTATTAATAATGCAAAGAAAATAAACCAAAGTTGAATCATTGGAACAGTTTAAAAGAAACCACTCGGTTAATTTTAAAACAGAAGATATTTTTAATTGCGGAGCTTTAACCACTCCTTTTAAAAGCTATCAGGTTCCTTCGGTCATATCAAGTTCACTACGTTCACGGTTTTGCCAAAACCATTCGTAGCCCTCCGTCATTTCATTTGGGTATTCAGTAGTATTCAAGCTATGTATTTTGACCAACGCCAAGGCATAGTGTTTGGTAGCTGCTGGGTATTCATTTGTTGCATAGATAGATGAGTTAGTTTAGGACAGTCGTATTATCATTTTGGCCAACGTCAAGGATATGTACGGATGGGTTCAAATTAACAAGATAATGATGGGTAGAACTCGACATGTGACTTATGATATTTTGACCAACGCCAAGGTCATAGGAGCATGGGGCAAAAATTTATATCGGGAATTTCTAAAGAAACTGAAATTTGCAAAGAGATGCATACCATTTGGAGTTTGATGAATGTTGGTAGGATTCCTTCAACATTATCATACGATGATATTTGGATCCCGATCCTACTGTGAGTATATGCTACTCATCAGGAGATTTGTCACTTAACAATCAATGCTATAAACCAAGCAGGTGCCAAGAAAAGTGTCAGCGGGGCTACGCCCCCAGAGAAAAGAGGTTATTTAATTAAGGAACTTCGCGAAAGCGTTGGAAAACCTCCCTCGAAGTATCGACACTGGTCTGGGTGAACGGTTAAGCAAGTATTGTACGGTGAGAATAGTCCTGGCTAATTCTTCTTTTATGGTTTGAGGAAGGATTCGAGAAACAGTGGGAGCCATCCAGTTTAGATAAAATAAAAAACACTTTAAACTTGCAAGAGCATCATGCTAAAGTGTTTCTTCTCTCTCTCCTACTTGCAGCGACCCTGAAAATGACTGGACTTAAGTTACTTTTAGAGAAAAATATACTGACAGGGCCAAACTATAAAGATTGGCTGCGGAATGTCAAAATGGTTTTGACCTATAACAGATTGGGGTATGTCCTCACCACTAAGGCACCTGCAGTTCCAGGTCCCAAATCCAGTAATACGGATAAGGAAATCCGCAAAACCTGGGAGTTAGATTGCGCGAAGGCCAAGTGCATCATGCTTGCCTCGATGAACAATGAACATCAGAGGAGGCACGAGGATATGGATCTAGATGCCATATTTCTCCATACAAAGGAACTTTATGGAGAGCAATCTCGTATAGCAAGATACGAGATCTTAAAGAACTTGTTTCGAGCGATGTTGGCCGTCGGATCATCGGTAGGAGAACATGTCCTAAAGATGATAGGCTATATAGAAGAGCTCACAGACCCTGGGACGACTTTGGATAATGAGCTCTATACAGACTTAATTCTCCAGTCCCTTCCTTCCACCTACGCCCAGTTTATTATGAATTTCAACATTCAAAGAAAAGAAGTTGAACTTCCAGAACTCCTTAACATGTTGAGGAGTGCAGAGGGCACCTTGCAGAAGGCAAGGGAAACACCCGCTATGTTTGTTAGCGGTGCTTCATCTTCCATGTCCAAGGCTAGGGCCAAAGGAAAGAAGAAGAAGGCCGCCACCAAACCTAGAGGAGGTGTTAGTAAGGTGGGAGCGAAGAGAAAGAAAAAGTTTGCGGTACCAATAGTGGCCCAGGATGAGTGCTTCCATTGTCATAGGAAAGGGCACTGGAAGAAAGACTGCAAGGCGTGGAACGCCAAGAACCAGGAACCGAAGCAAGCTGTGGCTTCGACTTCAGGTGTGTTTATAATTGAGAATTGTCTGTCAATCAACTCTACTTTCTGGGTATTGGATACCGGATCATGATCTTATATATGCAATTCATTGCAGGCACTGAGAAACCGTAGAGTGCTGAAGGATGGTGATATGACCCTGATGGTTGCTAACGGAGCTAGCGTGGGAGCTGTGTCCGTAGGGGATTATCACCTGGGATTGACGAGTGGACATATTTTGGTTTTACATAACTGTTTTTGTGTACCTAGTTTAACGTGTAATATCATATCAGTTTTCTTGTTATCAAATAAAGGTTATGATTTCACGTTTGTAAGCGATGTTGTTAACATCCACCTTAATCATAGTTTGATTGGGTCCGGTACACTGCATAACGATATATATGCCTTAAACCAACTCCAGTTTTTCAATGTCCAGAACACACTAAAAAGAAAGTCTCCAGATTTAAATAAAGCTTTCTTATGGCATTGTAGACTAGGTCACATCAATGAGACAAGGTTAACTAAGTTACATAGAGAAGGATATTTGGACTCGTTCGAATATCAAACTTATGCCACTTGTCAATCATGTCTCAAAGGAAAGATGACAAAGACTCCATTCACTGGACATGGAGTAAGAGCGAGCGAGCTCTTAGGACTCATACACAGCGATGTATATGGTCCAATGTCTATACATGCAAGAGGTGGTTTTTCCTATTTCATTACTTTTACGGATGATTACTCAAGGTACGGATTCATTAATCTGATGAAACATAAATCTGAGGCTTTTGAGAAATTCCAAGAGTATAAGAATGAAGTAGAAAACCAAACCGGCAAAAGTATCAAGACACTGAGATCTGATCGAGGTGGTGAACACTTAAGTGCCGAGTTCCTAGGTTACCTAAAAGAGAAAGGAATTCTCTCTCAGCTTACTCCTCCATACACTCCACAACATAACGGTGTATCGGAGAGACGGAATCGAACCCTATTGGATATGGTACGTTCCATGATGAGTAATGCTGAGTTACCGCGATCTTTCTGGGGTTATGCGCTAGAATCAGCGGCATATCTTTTGAACATGGTTCCTACCAAGACTGTGCCTACCACGCTATATCAAATGTGGAGTAGGAAGAAACCCTATCTTCAGTAGCTGAAGATATGGGGATGTCCAGCTTTAGTTAAAAAGCAGCATGTGGACAAGCTCGAGGCACGATCAGTACAGTGTAAGTTTGTGGGATATCCTAAGAACTCCAAGGGGTATCTATTCTATTACGCAGAGGAACAAAAGGTTTTTGTTTCTCGTAATGTCCATTTTCTAGAATATCAGTTTTTAGAAAAGGAAATAAGTGGGAGCGAAATAGAACTGGAAGAAATTCTAGAACCACAAACTACTACTGAAAGTTTGGTAGAACCAGTAGTTCAAGAAGAACAGGACATTCCTGCACCCCTCCGCAGGAGTAGTAGGCCGTCTCATCCGCCTGAGAGATACTACGGTTTTCTCATAGATGGGGATAGAGAGGATTGCATCATTAATGATGATGAACCTACTAGCTTCCAGCAGGCCATCCAGAGCGGCGACTCGGTACGATGGCTAGATGCAATGCGGACCGAGATGGAGTCCATATACACCAACAAAGTATGGACTTTGGACTTTGCTCCAGATGGGGTAAAACCATAGGATGCAAATGGATCTTCAAGAAAAAGATTGGTGTAGATGGACAGGTGGAAACCTATAAGGCTAGACTTGTTGCAAAGGGTTTTCGTCAAAGACCTGGTTTGGACTATGACGAAACTTTTTCTCCGGTGGCTATGCTCAAATCCATTCGGGTCCTTCTTGCTATTGCTGCCTTCCATGATTATGAAATCTGGCAGATGGACGTAAAGACGGCCTTTCTGAATGGTAATTTAGAAGAGTGCGTCTATATGGATCAGCCAGAAGGTTTCAATCAGAGTGGGAGCAGCGAGAAGGTATGCAAGTTGCCTAAGTCCATTTATGGACTAAAGCAGGCATCGCGGAGTTGGAACATCTGTTTTGATGAAACAGTCAAAGAATATGACTTTATCAAAAATCCAGATGAACCATGTATATATAGTAAAGTTGTAGCACGAAGTGTCGTGTTCCTCGTCTTGTACGTGGATGACATTTTATTGATAGGAAATGACATTCCTATGCTACAATCTGTCAAGGGATTCTTGTCACACAGGTTCTCCAAGAAAGACCTGGGTGATGCCTCTTACATTCTGGGGATCCGGATCTATCGTGATAGATCCAAGAGGATGTTGGGACTTTCGCAGTCCAGGTATATCAACACTATACTGAAAAGATTCGGTATGGAAGATTCTAAGCGCGGTAATCTACCGGCTTGTCACGGAATCACCCTATCCAAAAAGATGTCTCCCAAGACTGATTTGGAAAGGGATCGCATGTCGATTATACTCTACGCTTCTGCAGTAGGCTCTATAATGTATGCGATGTTGTGCACCATACCAGATGTAGCTTACGCACTCAGCGTGGTAAGCCGGTATCAGTCAGATCCAGGGAAGAATCACTGGATAGCGATAAAGAACATTCTCAAGTACCTGAGAAGGACTAAGGAGATGTTATTGGTTTACGGTGGAAAAGACCTCAAGATGGAGGCCTTTGCTGATTCCGGCTTCTAGAGTGATAAGGACGATTCCAAGTCCATGTCTGGTTATGTCTTTACCCTCAATGGAGGGGCGGTGTACTGGAAGAGTTCCAAACAGGACACCGTTGCTGACTCGACTATGGAAGCGGAGTATATTGCTGCTTGCGATGCCGCAAAAGAAGCGGTCTGGATGAAGAAGTTCCTAACAGAACTTCAGGTGGTTCCTACCATAGTTGATCCAATACCTCTGTATTGCGACAACAACGGAGCTATAGCTTTAGCGAAGGAACCAAGGTCCCATCAGAAGTCCAGACACATCTTAAGGCGGTATCACCTGATCAGGGAGATCATAGATCGCCGGGAGATCGAGGTCCGGAGAGTTGCTACTGAAGAGAACATTGCTGATCCATTCACAAAGGCCCTACCTCAGATTCAGTTCGAGAGGCTACTTGAGATCATCGGTCTTCGATATGCCAGTATATGGCCCTAGTGCAAGTGGGAGATTGTTAGTGTGTATGCCCTGGGGCCATTATTGTATCATACTAGTTTGTATATTACTTAATGGAAGCTTGGGATATTCACAGTTATATAACAGTCTTGCTAAACATGGTAGTATGCTACTTGGTTTTATCTATCTTAATATGTATGTTCGTATTGATAGAGCCCTTAGGATCTTGCTTGACTACCAGCGTTGTGATGGCAGTCACACTAGTGGGGTCTGGGTAGTCTACAAGCACATCCTTTTCCTGGTCCCTAGTCGTAGGATTATCGAGACAGGGCATCGATACTCCAGAGTAGACTAGTGTGTACGCTTCTCATCCCAGTTGGGGAGATGGTCTGTCCCACAGCCATCAGTACGTCGTACTGGAGATAGTATACAGGTGCTCGTTGGGTTATGGGTACACCGGACAGGACTCGCAGGGAACTGTTGGTTGGTATTATACCCGTCGTCAGTTAACAGTTCCCAGGTGACATGAGTACAGCATAGTCTGCAGACTTGACACTGCTACTTCGCCTCAAGTGTGTCCCACTGTTCTTAGATTGCTACCCTACCACGGCTCAAAGGAGTCGTGCAAACAGGTAGCAGTTGGGTGCAGTCCCGAGCACTTGGAGGCAGTGGTGGTTAGACAGGATTCGTCTCTCCCGGTATTGGGAGTTGATATCGCGCTGTGTCAGAAAGCCAT
Organism: Agapanthus africanus; assembly: GCA_030015575.1. Classification (NCBI taxonomy): domain Eukaryota; kingdom Viridiplantae; phylum Streptophyta; class Magnoliopsida; order Asparagales; family Amaryllidaceae; genus Agapanthus; species Agapanthus africanus. The sequence continues at coordinate 397,712,113 of JASDDO010000019.1, read as the reverse complement.
TACGCAAAGTCCCTGGCCAGGACAACCGAGATTTACTGGTAGGTTCCAGTAGTTTCTCAAGGTGTAATGGGCTGCGCTCCGACACGACTTATACCGCTATTAGGGGACTGACGCTTGCCGGCTCCCTAGGCCCGATATGCGATAGTCTTAGACGAACAGACCGGACTGTACGGAGATTGTCACATCAGGCTCAGTAGGAGTTCGGATGGGTTTCCTCATCGGCCTTCTTATCGACATCTACCTGGGGACCGTTACGTACAGCTAGTGTCGCTTGCGGTCTGTGGTTAAACCCACTGCCAGCGTAGTAGTCGAGTCTTTAGAGTCCCACACAGAGAGTTTCCCTGCTCTAGGCGAACCGATATAGAGGTCGTATGGTTTTACGACAAGGGTTCGGACGCATACGTGTGTTTATGCACGTACGACATTCGGACAGTTTTTACTAGCCGGCTTTGGTTTAAGCCAGATTCTAGTATCTGGTTATTGGATTTATACAGTCTAAATTTTTTCCGTGTTTTCATGGATAGGAGGGGCGTTCTCGTAATTTCACGAGAAGCTTCTAGAAGGATGGTGACTTGGGGGTTTAGGTGGCATAAGCATTAAATGATATTAGTGACTCATTTGTGTGATTCATCCATGTCATTAATGCATCATTAAATGGTTAATGACTCATGTAGATGAATCACTCATATGAATAGATGAAGCATGATGATTAATCATTTTATTTATTTATTTTGATAAATCATTATGCTTCATATATTCATGAGAGATCATTATCTCATTCTCATTCTCTTGCTCACCTTCTCTCTCCTTAAGCTCTCTCTCTCTTCAAACCCTAATCCTCCCCTCTCATGTGTTGAGATCAAGAATTAGATAGACTAATTAATCCATAACCTCACTCTATATCACCTAGGTTCCTTTGATTAGCAACTAAAGAAACCTAGTTACCTCAAGTTTAGAGGTGAAGCTTGGAATAGAAGCTCTCGGGTGGATCGTCTATTACATAGAGGAGGCCGAGGAGGATGTGGAGAACGAAAAGACGAAGGACTAGGTTCACTAGGTATAATCTCTTTTCATAGTAGTTAAGAACTCCTATGCATGTGTTAGTTATAGTTTAGCAAAGATTCTTCGGTTAGTCTATATTAACTCAAAGAACAAGATCGTTTTTCATATTTCCGCCTCCCCGCAAATCGTGGGGTGTTGTACATTGACTTACACTATCTTCACTACTCTATTCTAGAAATACGGAATTACAAAACCCGACGGAATCGGAACAAATCCGATTTCCGAGTCGGTTTCTTTATAAAACCTCACTTTCTTTAATACAATTATGCTTAAACCATTTCATGTTGACTATTAATCACCAATCAACCATATTGATCAAGTTTCATATCATAAAGTAATTGCTATTTCATTTTACCTTATTTCTCATTTAAATACCACATAGTTTCAATTCTACATTTAACATCACAAAACTTTGTTTTAAGTAGATCACGAGATAATGACCTACCTCCTCACACATGAAGGGTTCAGGCAGCGCCCCGGCCATCGATACGCGGCCAAAATGCGGAATAAAAAAATCTAAACTGGCGCTACCTCTACCGCTACCCGATTTACGGATCGACCTTAAACCCTAAACTAGCAAACTACCTAAGAGTTAGAATTGTTATGCCGAGTTGATCCGTGTCCTTCGGTCTTCATTCCAAGCTCCTAGCGATCCTTTGACGATGTTTGGTTGCCGGTCTTCCTCTATCTCCGATGATCCACCCGAGAGAAACGGCGCAAGCTCCAGCCTCATCGAACGAGACAACTGACGCTCCAAAGTCGCTAGCGATGGAGAGTGTGGGTGTATGAAAATGTCACTACAATTTTCTCTCAACATATGAGCTCAAGAGAGCATCCATAGAAGATGAATGGAGGTGATGAAGACTTGGCATGAGCTAAAAATGGTTAAGGCTTTTTGTGAACTTGAGAGAGTGAGAGAGCCAATGAAGCAAAAATGTAATCCCCAAAAACCAAATGAAATTAATCCCACCTCCTATAGTGGCCGCCCCCCTTTCTCAATCCCACAAAAATATTTCATTTTCATTTTCCAATTATAATGATAGCAACCATACCTTTGACCCATGCCACTCCATGCCTCATGCCACCTCACACCCTCCACCTCATTATCAAACAAATGATTTTTCTAAAAAGAAAAAATCAATAATGAGGTGGCACATCTTCTAGAAGTCATTCCGTATAAAATACGGAATACTTCCCGGTACATGTATCGAAATACATATACGCGTATTCGTACCAAAATACGAATAGCCGAGAGAGAAAACGAATAGTGAACAATAATACTAGAATACATATATATAAATACATATGTAAATTATTAAATCAAAAACCTGATTTAATAATCTGGCATAATCCTAAGCCGCTAGTATTATCAACCGTCCGATCAAAATCTGCACAACATGCACATATTTAATCGGACACCTGTATGTACCAACATACGCCATGTACACCATATCGCCTGAACCGTGAAAACCCTCTGTGTGGGACTCTAAAGACTTGTCAATACGCTGGCAGTGGGTTTAACAACAAGCACGTCAGCGGTACTAGCTGTACGTAACGGCTACCCAGATATTGAGCGAAAGGGAGGCCGATGAGCAAACTCATCCTGAACCCCTACTGAGCCTGTCGGAGACAATATCCGTACAGTCTAGTCTGTTCGTCTAAGAGTATCGCATATCGAGTCTAGGGGGTGGATAGAGTCAGACCCCCAACAACGCAATATTTAGTGTCGGTATGAAACCCATCATCACCTGAGAACCTATCGATCCTGGATCGATAATTCTCGTCCACCGTGGCCACGGATTTATGGTGATGGCCATCCGTACACAACGCGACATCAACCCCCAATACTGGGAGAGACGAATCCCCAACGATCCGATCACTGCCTCCATGTGGCTCGGGACTGTACCCAACTAAAACCTGTTTGCACGACTCCTTTGAGCCGTGGTAGGTTAGTAATAAAAGCACAGTGGGAACTCACACGAGACAAATGACGATCTCAGGTCGACAGACTAACCTGTACACATGTCACCTGGGAACTGCTATCTGACAATAGGTATAATACCAACTAGCAGGTTCCCGGCGAGTCCGTCCAATGTACTCATAACCCAATGAGCACATGTATGCTATCTTAGGTGAACATACTAACACCAATGGCTTGTGAGACCTGGCCACCGCCCCTCGTCGGGGTCTCGATCAGTATACACTAGTTTACACTGGAGTATCGATGCCCGGTCTCGATACTCCTACGACTAGGGACATTTAAGGATGTGCTTATAGACCCTAGCTCCCACATATGTGATCGCCATCACAATGCTGGCAGTCAAGCAAGAATCCTACGGGCTCTATCAACATGTATATGGTGATAAAGACAAACCAGATAGCATACTATCATCTTGAGTAAGACTGTTTCATCGGTATAGGTCCTGCCTCAATCATCATAATCATAAGTCGGCGACTATGATAATTGCCTTGAGGGCACTATAGCCAACAATCTCCCACTTGCACTTAAGGCCAATTATTGCGATGTCGCATACTCACAGCCCGTGTGATACCGAACACCCAACTTCTCTACTATTCAGTTTCGCGAAGCCCGTTTGCGAAAAACGACTGCGTTCGAGAAATAGCCTTAGTGAGTGGATCCGCTCCAATGTTTCTTTCTGTATCTCTCTATATCTCAACTTCACGGAGAAAACTAACTCCCGAAATGAGCAATACTTGTCTTAGAATTTCTCTGGATATCTGATGGGACCCAGTTCTCAAATGAACTCCAAATCCAGCAAACTACTTAGACTGTATCGTCTACTGAATTTAATCAGTATCTTGCGCCATTCCTTTCCTCGGTATTCGCTTGGACCACCTGTCCAACATACTGTCCCTCAAAAGATAGAAAACTATAACTCTGACAGTCACTCTGTCATCCAGGTCACCTTGGAAGCCTGAAATGATAACCGTCTCCTGAAGGAGGCTGTCGTTACCATATTCCAAGAACATTCACTTATGTTCATAAACTGCTTACCAATGTTTCTCCAGAATTGGATTAATATATGTTTATTGCAGCTAGTGCAAAAACAATATCTGGTGTGGTACTTGACATTTCATGATTAATTTAATTGCCTAAGCAAGTGATATGCTAATCATGTAGATCCCTCTCCCCTTTAGTCTATAAGACACCTTTAGAGAGGTTGACCCCATCACCTGCAGGTAGACCACCATGCCAGGAGTCGTCCATTTAATGTCAAAATACCCAGATTAGGATACTTCCCAAATCTAGATCTAAAACCATAGATCTAGTAACCAGAAACCCTGATATTATATCCATATCCTGTGTGGAGAAACAACTTTGTGATAACCATAGTACAACCGATCGTAGTATAGGAATATCTGTTCCTATCAAGTGCATGTCATCCCAATACCTCGACATCACTCTCTACTACCTTCTTACCAGATCCATCTACTATTCTGATGAGGTCAAAACCTATGACTGTCATATCAAAATTAGATGATCTATTTCCGCTATACCTGCTTTAGTCTATAAATAGATATAAGCTACTTGCCCACTATGCTTCCGCTGCTCTCACTAACTACAACAACCCTCTGGCAGAGTCATATACGCGTGCACTTCTAAAGCTAGTTTAGAATGACGCTATACTCATCCTCCTGCCGGGTCTTATAGTCTAGAACAGCAGCAATGGCAAGTCTTGGTAAACAAGAACCTCCCTGTCACCGTCACTGAGAAGACCGAAGTACCTCTCGGGTGCCTTAGGTTACCCACCAAATCTGCGGAGTGGCTAATGGAACATCAAATCCAATTGAATCCTTAGGTTCTATTAAATTTCCAGTAATCGTTTGTGGTTCTGGAATAACTTCCAGTTCTACCATACTCCTACTTGTGTTTTCTGAAAAAGTCCATTTTACTAAAAGTGTGGTGAGTCAAGAACAATATAAATACTGACCTTCCTGATGGTATAAAATTAACCCTCGTCAAAGCCCGGGATAACCCACAAACTGCCATTACTGAAACGTGCTTTGAGTTTATCCGGATTCTGGTTTTAAGTATCAGCCGGACAACTCCCTACACCTTAACATCGTTAAGATATAAATTGATTCTATATATATCTGATATAGAAACAAAAGCACTAATTTAATTGGAACCAGATTCAAAATCATGCAGCTGTCTCCAGTGCATATCAACCAAATGGAAAAAGGAAAATCATCATTACTCATCTAGGAGTGCATCCACATATGAGTAACCCAAAAGAAAAGCAAGTTCTCAAAACCATTACCATCAGCGGAATACCAAACACAAGTATCTACATCTTCGACTTCATCGAGGAATCCTGATACTTCCAACAAATGGTTCTCTAATTTATTCTTATACCTATAACTTCTTAATATCTGGACCTTGCATTTCAATGAAATACATGCCCATAACTGGAGAAGTCATAAGTAAATAGAATATAGTACGAGTACCAACCCCTTTGTCCTAATGGACACTGGACAATATCCAATACTTTGTATAAGTCCCCTGAGTTCAATAACTCAAACCCTATGCGTCGTAGGTTGAAAAACTATACTATGGTTAAAAATAATTACACCGCTGTTGAATGCACCTTACCTAATTACCAACTTATATAGGTAAATGTCATAGACACAATATCAAAAAGTTATATCTCACTTTATAAAATAAATGTACAGATATATCGGTTTGAAATTGGTGCATAACAACGGATAGTCAAAACCAAATGTTTTCCATCTGGCAAAATCCAGATGATTTCCTCAAATATCACCAATTACAACGAATTCCGATATAATGAGGATCTAATCACCCAATTCCCAATATCTTACTCCCACTCACCATCTGTAATAACATGCAGATGTGAGAAACTGATCTGGTAAATACATACCCTAGAGTTAGATTCCAACTGGGAAAACAGTTATTAATTAACATCGCACAGTCAAACTGAAACATGAAAATGTTTTGAAGGGGTTTAACTGGTATTCCTAGTAACGCCTTTTCCACTATCCTAATTCACGACAGTAACCATATACTTACCTTCCCTCACTCCAATCCCTTTATTATGTCTTTACTTATTACCTTCTATACACCTTCTTTACGCTAATTGGTTTTCTTCATTCCCAACCCTTCGGCACCAGCCTAAGGTTTGGAAGAAGACTATCCAATAAGCGTAATAGGTGTACTCTCCTAATCCTAGGAGCCCTCGCAACCTGAGAGAAGGTAATGGGAAAAGACATCTGAATAATCCTATCCAATCTCTCCATAACCAGAATCCACCCTTGAAAAAGTTCCTTCGAGTTCGTATATAACCATACGGTGGATTTATCTAATGGAAGTGGATATCCGTAGTGATACGGAGTGTCTTAGAAAAAAGCAAAGTGGATGTAGGAGTGGCAGGGGTATACACGGTTTTTGTCGTGAATGATAGTGGTCGCAATTTCCTTTGCCATTATTCTAATCCCTTTATATGTCTTTACTTATTACCTTCTGTACACCACACCTAAGCTTAATTGGTTTTCTTCCTTCCCTACCGTTCGGCACCTGCCTATGGTTTGGAAGAAAACTATCCAATAAGCTCAATAGGTGTACCCTCTCATAATCCTAGGAGCCCTCACAACTTGAGAGAAGGTGAAGAGAAAAGACAACCGAATAATCCTATTCAATCTCTCCAGAACCAGAATCCATCCTTGAAAAAGTTCCTTCGAGTTCGTATGTAACTATACGATGGATTTATCCAATGGAAGTGGATATCCGTATTAATACGGGTGTTCTGGAGAAATGTAAAGGTGATATAGAAGTGGCAATGATGTATGCAACACCGTGACATTCCAAAAGCCAAAGTGTTTTAAGAAGGTTCGGTCAATTTGGTTTCATGAGTTTTAGTCAAAGGTCGGGTCATAGTCGCAGCCAGAGAGAGAGAGAGAAGAAACACTCAGCGTGCACTCTAACCTAGATCAGAATGATTAATCATTTTATCTAATCTGAATGGCTCCCACTGTTTCCTCGAATTCTCCTCCAAACCTAAAAAGGAGAATTAGTCGGAATCACCCGAGGAGTAATCCTACTCATCAGTGGGAATCGGGATCCAACTATCATCGCATGATAACCTGATGGAAGCCACTCAAGTCACCACACTCCAGAAGGTATGCGCAAGCCTGGCAAGTTTCCTGTATGTTTGAAACTCCCGATGTGTGTTTTTACCCCTAACGACTTATAACCTTGACGCTTGCCAACAAGTTATAGGCCACTAGTCAAGTTCAACCCGTCATTGTCCTGGATTAACTCGAACCAACCCACACAAGCCCTTGACGCTTGCCAACAAAGCTATACGACTGTCCTGATCAATCGCATATCCATGCTACAAATAAGTATTATTCAGCTACCGTACACCATGCCTTGACACTTGCCAACAAACATAGCACGAATACCAAATAGTACTTATAAGAAATGACGGAGGGCTACGGCTGGTTTTTGGCGAAAAACCTTTAACGTAATGAACTTGATCTCGTTGAAGGAATCCAAGTGGTTTTATAAATATATATTAGCGAAAACTTTTGCTAAAGAGGTCACTCTCGGTGAAGGGATCTCGGCTTTTTCCCCGTCGAATAGGGTGCAGGATATCCCAAACTAAATACCACAATATAAAGCAAAAATAATCGACTATAGTAAAGTTATTACGTTGACACAAACTTTTACCCAAGGGGTTACTCCCGATGAAGGGATCTCGGCCCTTGCCTCGTCGAATGAGGTGCTGGATATTCATAACCGAATACCACTGTGCAAAGAAAAAGAGAACGCCTGTAATGTCAGTTTTTAAAAACTTGGTTCCAACAACATCATATATTTATAGGTTTGTTTTATCCTTGCATTGATAAGAATCTACGTAGTCCCATCAATTAATCACACCAGAAAAGAACGAAAATAAAATGTACGTATATGCCATCCGCATTCACCACTGAGTCCCGTCATTACCCGTTAGGTTACTTAACTAACGACAGAGCGGGGACTGGGCTAGCGCAGGTGAAAAACATATACAACATCTACTAGTATATATAAATATATATATAACATTCGTCCCAGGCATGATATAAAACAACATCACAGAAACATCACAGAAACAATACAGAAAGGTGGATAATCTGAATCCCCGAGTTTCACTTGAGCCGCAAGTGAAACCCGACGTTCCCTGTCGTGTGGATATCATGTGCAATGAAACCTATACCCCCTTTGAGTGCGGCGAATAGCCTGCCAATTCTAGGGTAAAGTCCCCTCCGTCCCAACGCCATGAGATGCGGACTTGTTTCCTTCTAGAATCCGGCTATTCGTGCACCCAACCGCGGGGTTATCCTAGTACAGAAAATAAAATAATATACAAGGGTGACATCGACCTCAGCCCGGTCGTGCCCTAAAAGAATAATATACAAACTGGCAGTGACGGCAGTCCACATGTCGGACGCTCGCCCCACAATATCAAATGTACAAATGAAATAAAACTGTACTAACATTGCACTATTGCTATCCACCACGACAATCCAACCAACATCACAGCACAACACAGAACATTAACGTGAATGTCACGTTCGCAAACTCGTCTAAAAGACATATAACAATTAGACAAGTTTACCGATCAAGTGACATTCACGGTCGCATAATATAATGTATGTACTGTCAAACACACACTTAAATTATCGATCAACTAAGTTCCAAATTAGCCCCAATAGCAAAACAACACTTTACTGAAACCTGGGCCAAAACAGAATATCACAAAAATCACAATTCCAAGAAAAAGAGCTACAGAAAAACTTTCGACGCCCGTTTCCACTATTCCACCGCGGAACCGCCGCCAATGGGGGCTTATTACGGCGGATCCGCGGCTCTTTAGTGGAATGATGAGCCCAAATTTTTTGTGTCCCCATAAAATCGCCAGCACGGATTTTTAAGATACCTAAAATAATTTTTTGACCACATTTGAAAATCGATAGCAAACTGATAATTGGAATCGTGATTTCGGTAATTTCTGTCGATCGATCTTTCAAGAACGTTTAAACAAGCTAGTAAGGGGTTTAAAGAGTGGCTCTGATACCATGAAGGGTTCCGGCAGCGCCCCGGCCATCGATACGCGGCCAAAATGCGGAATAAAAAATTTCTAAACTGGCGCTACCGCTACCCGATTTACGGATCGACCTTAAACCCGAAACTAGCAAACTAACTAAGAGTTAGAATTGTTATACCGAGTTGATCCGTGTCCTTCGGTCTTCATTCCAAGCTCCTAGCGATCGTTTGACGATGTTTGGTTGTCGGTCTTCCTCCATCTCCGATGATCCACCCGAGGGAAACGGTGCAAGCTCCAGCCTCGTCGAACGAGACAACCGACGCTCCAAAATCGCTAGTGATGGAGAGTGGGGGTGTATGAAAATGTCACTACAATTTTCTCTCAACATATGAGCTCAAGAGAGCATCCATAGAAGATGAATGGAGGTGATGAAGACTTGGCATGAGCTAAAAATTGTTAAGGCTTTTTGTGAACTTGAGAGAGTGAGAGAGCCAATGAAGCAAAAATGTAATCCCCAAAAACCAAATGAAATTAATCCTACCTCCTATAGTGGCCGGCCCCCCTTTCTCAATCCCACAAAAATATTTCATTTTCCTTTTCCAATTATAACAATAGCAACCATACCTTTGACCCATGCAACTCCATGCCTCATGCCACCTCATACCCTCCACCTCATTATCAAACAAATGATTTTTCTAAAAAGAAAAAATCAATAATGATGTGGCACATCTTCTAGAAGTCATTCCGTATAAAATACTGAATACTACCCGGTACATGTATCGAAATACATATACGCGTATTCGTACCAAAATACGAATAGCCGAGAGAGAAAACGAATAGTGAACAATAATACTAGAATACATATATATATAAATACATATGTAAATTATTAAATCAAAAACCTGATTTAATAATCTGGCTTAATCCTAAGCCGCTAGTATTATCAACCGTCCGATTAAAGTCTGCACAGCATGCACACATTTAATTGGACACCTGTATGTACCAACATACGCTATGTACACCATATCGCCTGAACCGTGAAAACCCTCTGTGTGGGACTCTAAAGACTCGTCAATACGCTGGTAGTGGGTTTAACCACAAGCACGTCAGCAGCACTAGCTGTACGTAACGGCTACCAAGGTATTGAGCGAAAGAGAGGCCGACGAGCAAACTCATCCTGAACCCCTACTGAGCCTGTCAGTTACAATATCCATACAGTCCAGTCTGTTCGTCTAAGAGTATCACATATCGAGTCTAGGGGGTGGATAGAGTCAGACCCCCAACAACGCAATATTTAGTGTCGGTATGAAACCCATCACCACCTAAGAAACTATCGATCCTGGATTGATAATTCTCGTCCACCGTGGTCACGGATTTATGGTGATGGCCATCCGTACACAACGCGATATCAACCCCTAATACCGGGAAAGACGAATCCCCAACGATCCGATCACTGCCTCCATGTGGCTCGGGACTGTACCCAACTAAAACCTATTTGCACGACTCCTTTGAGCTGTGGTAGGGTAGTAATCAAAGCACAGTGGGAACTCACACGAGATTAATGACGATCTCAGGTCGACAGACTAACCTGTACACATGTCACCTGGGAACTGCTATCTGATATTAGGTATAATACCAACTAGCAGGTTCCCGTCGAGTCCGTCCAGTGTACTCATAACCCAATGAGCACTTGTATGCTATCTTAGGTGAACATACTAACACCAATGGCTTGTGAGACCTGGCCACCGCCCCTCGTCGGGGTCTCGATCAGTATACACTAGTCTACACTGGAGTATCGATGCCCGGTCTCGATACTCCTACGACTAGGGACATTTAAGGATGTTCTAATAGACCCCAGCTCCCATATATGTGATCGCCATCACAATGCTGGCAGTCAAGCAAGAATCCTATGGGCTCTATCAACATGTATATGATGATAAAGACAAACCAGATAGCATACTATCATCTTGAGTAAGACTGTTTCATCGGTATAGGTCCTGCCTCAATCATCATAATCACAAGTCCGCGACTATGATAATTGCCTTGAAGGCACTATAGCCAACAACACACTCATATGCAACATAGCACAATACCCTCGGGAACATAGAATACGGGAAAAACGATATCTTTACAAATAAATACCATAATTAATAAAACCGTTTTTTCTTAATGATTAGTATTTATATAAATCTTTGCAAAGCGCCGCTACAACCTATTTGGGAAACCCGTTCGGGATGGTGTGGATTATCGCATATTCTCGGGCTTAGTAGTGCGAGATGCAGACCTCCGCAAGGAGCATTTGGTCTCGAAAGATTTAAAATACGACATCTTAAGAAAACGAGATTTCTAGAATATTATATATATACTAAAATTAATTTCATTTAAATATATGTATATGTAACATAAAAATATCTATTTTGAATTATTATAAATATTCCACTTTTTTCTAAAAAAATCACAAGAATCAATTTATCTTAAAATACCATGAATTCCATACGAATCAATATTACAAATAAATACCTTTATTTATGAAATTAGGATATTTCCACTAGAAATATCACAATATAAAATCTACATTCATTACAACTGTAAAGATGAATAATAAATACTTGGGTGTATTTTGAAAAGTATATAAAAGTATTTTTACATAAAACCCCCTCAAATTTTATAAATTATCCTAAGGACCCTAGTAAACATAGGTTTAAGCGGGACCAATCTCTTAGCCTCAGAGAGCCAGAGAAGTGGGTGCTTGCCTATCTAAAGTAGACAAATTAACAACGGTATTATCAATACGGTAATCTTCTTTGAAAAAGACACAAATCCTGCCGCCCATGTGCAGCGGTTACCGACAATATCAAAACAATCAGAACTTCAATTTACTTTTCTAATTGTCTGACTCAATTTAAGTCTCAGTATAATCTGACTTGAATATGATTCAATTACAATTTACAATCTACAATCTATAATTTACAATATTACAATTCAACATGAATCCATGAATCCGTTATTCCATATATTAAATCTATCAACTTGACTAAACCGAACCATGGATATACATTCCATTTACATGATTATACAGTTACATCCATGATTCTACAGTTACATACATGATTCTCCAGTTACATCCGTTTACTGATATCATAGTTTCGGTCAGTCATCCAAACATACAATCTATATTACATGACAATTCAAGTTGCAATACAATACAACAATACAATCAAGATAATACGGGGTTAAGGGGTAGACTGGTAAGGAAGGTGTTAAAAGTGGCACGAGACTGCAAGATTAAGACACCTAACCTGAATCTAATTGCCGTTGTTCCGGGTTGTATAACGGAGCCTTGTACTTCCATTTGCCTCTAGTCTCTGGCATATAGAGACTCCTCTCGTATACACTGGCACCCTTCTGTACCAAGCTACAAACAACAGCGTTAATACTAAATACAACATTATAACAATATAATACAACTTTAAAACCTACCTTCTTATTCTGTCTATTCTACTTCTCCCTTATTTTTGGGACTTACCGAGCGATCTGTTCGCTGACGACATTCTCTTTCTTTCTTCTTTGAATGTCGTCAGGTGATCTGGACACGTCAGAGATCGAGCCTACTGCTGAAGACTTGGACCATTTCAGTGAAGACCCCGAACTCTAGTTATTGTATACTTTCCATTCAGTACTTTTTCTGTTATGCCATTGTTTAGGCATTGTTTTTTTATTAGTTGTATTTACTTTCCATGCATTGTACAGAAAGAATGTGAATAAATAAAGTTGCTGTTTTAATTATATCTTATCTCTTGTTCTTTACTTTTATATTGCTTAGATACGCTTAGATACGCTTAGCGTATTTACTTCACAGTAAATACGTAGCGGCCTCGTCGCGTCCCCTTCGCTGTATATCGGGAAGCGGGGCGTGACAGGTTTTGTTGGTGGCCCATGCAGGTCAGAGCTGTATAGAACCATACTATGCAGTTCTGTTCTGCGTGAACAACCTAAGAAATATAACACAAAAACCAGCAACTAAAACATTCTTTACAATCCATGTTTCTTGAATCTTATCAATTTCACATTCCTTGAATCATATACTTTGAATCTGTCCTAAACTAAATTTTAAATTCAAGCTTATGGATTCCCCAACCAACACAAGCGCCAACTTCAACAACACTTCATCTCCACTACCAATCGTTCCTACTGTTCCTGGTCCACCCACCGAGCAAACAGTTTTGCTTGAGGCGATCCGCAGCCTCCTTGAGGGACAGCAGCAGCTTTTGAACCGTCCCGAGACTGACGCACATGGGATAAAGAAATTCAGAGCTTTGCATCCCAAACAGTTCTCCAGAAAGGGAAGCCCACTTGAAGCTGAAGAATGGGCACAAAGCACAGAAGATGATCTGGCAGCGACACAAGTGCCAGATATAACTTGGGTTCGTGTGGCAAAATTACATCTCACGGACAATGTACGGAACTGGTGGAAGGCGGAAGAAAGCCGTCTTGATCAGCCCATTGAATGGAAGACTTTTCACGATAAGTTCGACGCGAAGTACTTCCCTGTGACTGCCAGGTTTGCCATGGAACAGCAGTTCATTCATCTACAACAAGGTTCTATGTAGTCAGTAGATGAGTATGACGCTGAGTTCACTATACTCAGTCGGTAAGATATATCACAGTATTTCAAATTTTTAATATCACATAGTACACAGCTAACACAAGACCGTAACAGATTCGCGGTACACTTGATACTGACGGACGAGATCAGAGCCCGTCGATTTCAACAGGGTTTGGACACGGAAATCCAGGCTGCACTAGCCACAGGGAAATTTTCGAGTCATGAAGATGCTTTGGAAGCTGCCCGCAGTTATGAGGCAGTGATAAAGGCAAGGGGCAGTCCCTAAGCTGCCGGTTTGAAACGCCCTACCACTCAAATGGCATGAGGAGCCTCTTCCAGGCCATCGTTTGAACTCAGGAGAACTGAAGAAATTTGTCACTATTGCCATAGAAAGGGACACTTGTGGAAGGACTGTAGGCGTGCAAAAAGCCCGTGTCTAATTTATGGCGCATCCAACCATGGAATTGGGAATTGTCCTTATAATAGCAATCTAGCTCACACACACACCAACTACCCGCAGCGGCCAGATATCCAGGCTCCTACACCTCGTTTTGCACTCCCTGCTCCACTACCTGCACAACCTACTCGCCAATTCCATCAGGCAATGAGGAACATGGCTCGAGGACAGAGAAACAAGCCCCAAGGACAGAATGTGCCTCCAGCTAGAAGGAATGTACCACGGCGACAGACTTTCACATTAGCAGCCGTAGAAGCCGAGACTGTAGGTCAAGGTAACATCGGTAAGCCTTTTTCACATTTTTAAAACCCTTGCACCACCTTGTTATTTTTTCACACACTGTCAGTACTCCAGTCACCAAACTTTCTTGAATTTGTTATACTTTCCTTTTACAAATTTCGATGACGAAATTTTTATAAGGAGGGTAGAATGTAACAACCCTAAATTTCCTATACAAATTTTTTTCAAAATATTTTTTTCAAAATCCATAAAGGGGTATTTTAGCCTTAGCACAAGATATAAGTAATTATTTTGCTTTTTAATTACAAGTTAAAAGAATGTAATAACTCCATTTATAGAGTACAAAAAAAATTTGCTTTAAAATTAATGTATACTTGGGGTATTTACATTTACTGTTATTACTTGAAGTAATTATTTGGCTCCATAATTACAAGAAGGAGCATGTAGCTCATTGGTAATACCTTGCACTACTGAACCAAGCCACCAGAGTTCAAATCCCATAACCACATTATTTTTAAATTTGTTTTATTTTGAAATTTTTAGAAGTTCAAGAGTCAACACGTGCTAACTCCCAAAATTCCCACTACACCCAAAATTCTAAATATACCAGTGTAATCACCTGAAGACTCCCCACCTCTCCACCTCCTGACTCGGCCCGACTCGGGCCGGTGCCGCCGGCCGGACTCGGCCGGACGGCCGAGTCTCCAACTGCAAAGTTGGGGCTCTTAGGCTTCTGAACCCCCCTGCACACTTCATTTTCCCAGATCAGTTCCACAGACCCTTGAAATCCCCATTTACTCCATTTTTAATGATTTTTATACATTTTTTAAAAATTAAAACCCTTCATCTACCCTAACCCTAGCATAACCCTATAAATACCAACCCTACACACTACCTCCTCACCCCAAACTCTGAGCCAACTCTCAAGAATTTTCAAGAAATCTTGTGTACTTTGAAAACGAGCAAGAAGCGAAGCTACCACGAATTTTCTGGCGAACATTCGACGACCATCCTAGGAGCTCCCGGCGACGAAATGACGCACCGACGACTCCTCCTGATCTATCTCCTTCTCCTTTTTGTCCTAAACCCGTAAGTCCCCATTCTATCTTCTCTATTCTATTCTAGAAATATGGAATTACAAAACCCGACGGAATCGGAACAAATCTGATTTCCGATTCGGTTTCTTTATAAAACCTCACTTTTCTTTAATACAATTATGCTTAAACCATTTCATGTTGACTATTAATCACTAATCAACTATATTGATCAAGTTTCATATCATAAAGTCATTGCTATTTCATTTTACCGTATTTCTCATTTAAATACCACATAGTTTCAATTCTACATTTAACATCACAAAACTTTGCTATACCTTTAAGTAGATCACGAGGTAATGACCTACCTCCTCACACACTCATATGCAACATAGCACAATACCCTTGGGAACATAGAATACGGGGAAAACGATATCTTTACAAATAAATACCATAATTAATAAAACCGTTTTTCCTTAATGATTAGTATTTATATAAATCTTTGCAAAGCGCCGCTACAACCCATTTGGGGAACCCGTTCGGGATGGTGCGGATTATCGCGCATCCTCGGGCTTAGTAGTACGAGATGCAGACCTCCGCAAGGAGCATTCGGTCTCGAAAGATTTAAAATACGACATCTTAAGAAAACGAGATTTCTAGAATATTATATATATACTAAAATTATTTTCATATAAATATATGTATATGTAACATAAAAATATCTATTTTGAATTATTATAAATATTCCATTTTTTCCTAAAAAAATCACAAGAATCAATTTACCTTAAAATACCATGAATTCCATACAAATCAATATTACAAATAAATACTTTTATTTATGAAATTAGGATATTTTCACTAGAAATATCACAATATAAAATCTACATTCATTACAACTCTAAAGACGAATAATAAATACTTTGGGTGTATTTTGAAAAGTATATAAAAGTATTTTTACATAAAACCCCCTCAAGTTCTATAAATTACCCTAAGGACCCTAGTAAATATAGGTTTAAGCGGGACCAATCTCTTGAGCCTCAAGGAGTCGGAGAAGTGGGTGCTTGCCTATCTAAGGTAGACAAATTAACAACGGTATTATCAATACGGTAATCGTCTTTGAAAAAGACACAAATCCTGCCGCCCATGTGCAGCGGTTAACGATAACATCAAAACAATCAGGATTTCAATTTACTTTTCTAATTGTCTGACTCAATTTGAGTCTCAGTATAATCTGACTTGAATATGATTCAAGTACAATCTACAATCTATAATTTACAATATTACAATTCAACATGAATCCATGAATCCATTATTCCATATATTAAATCTATCAACTTGACCGAACCGAACCATGGATATACATTCCATTTACATGAGTATACAGTTACATCCATGATTCTACAGTTACATACATGATTCTCCAGTTACATCCATTACTGATATCATGGTTTCGTTCAGTCATCCAAACATACAATCTATATTACATGACAATTCAAGTTGCAATACAATACAACAATACAATCAAGATAACATGGGGTTAAGGGGTAGACTGGTACGGAAGATGTTAAAAGTGGCACAAGACTGCAAGATTAAAACACCTAACCTGAATCCAATTGCCATTGTTCCGGGTTGTATAATAGAGCCTTGTACTTCCATTTGCCTCTAGTCTCTCGTATATAGAGACTCCTCTCGTATACATTAGCACCCTTCTCCTTCTGTACCAAGCTACAAACAACAGCGTTAATAATAAATACAACATTATAACAATATAATATAACTTTAAAAGCTACCTTCTTATTCTGTCTATTCTACTTCTCCCTTATCTTTGGGACTTACCGAGCGATCTGTTCGTTGACGACATTCTCTTTCTTTCTTTTTTGAATGTCGTCAGGTGATCTGAACACGTCAGAGATCGAGCCTACTGCTGAAGACTTGGACCAGTTCAGTGAAGACCCTGAGCTCTAGTCATTGTACACTTTCCATTCAGTACTTTTTCTGTTATGCCATTGTATAGGCATTGTTTTTTTTATCAGTTGTATTTACTTTCCATGCATTGTACAGAAAGAATGTGAATAAATAAATTTGCTGTTTTAATTATATCATGTCTCTTGTGCTTTACTTTTATATTGCTTAGATACGCTTAGCGTATTTACTTCACAGTAAATACGTAGCGGCCTCGTCGCATCCCCTTCGCCGTATACCGGGAAGCGGGGCATGACAGGGACGATTGTAGTTGATAGCTTTACTATTGATTTTCTTATTGCTGCTAGCTCGGCTTGCATCCCTATAGTCGCTTCAACTGTGTGTAACCCTTCCCTAGATGTGGTCGAACCTCTCTCTTTAGTACTCTCCTATTGCATGGTTTTATCAGATACTTTTTCTAGAAAGTTCCATGTGTCATCTTCTTTTTTCATTATAAAGTCGCCTCGACATATCGACTCTATTATAAGTTTAGACTCCATACTATCATACATGACATAATTCCCACTCAGCTATATTATGATGTGGGCATTTAATGAAAAGCTCTTTTAAATGTTCAAAATATTTCAAAAAAGATTCCCTCGGTTTTTGTGAAAATGTCTTAATTTCATTTCTGAATTTAGCGGTTTTAAAATGTGGGTAGAATTTTTTAAGGAAAACTTTAGTAAACTCCTCCCATGTGCGAATAGTGTTGGTCGTCACACTGTAAAGCCAATGCTTAACTTTATTAGTGAGGGCAAATGGTATAAGTCTAAGTTTTACAACATATTGATTTAACTTCTTTAATTGAACAATTGGCATAAGTCCTCAAATTCCCTTATAAAGATATAAGCGTCTTCTGACTCAAGGCCATGGAATTTGGAAAGTGAGTGTATGAAGGCGGGTTTAATTATTGGTTGTATGTATGCCCTAGAGGCCAGTAATGTACAGATGATGTATATTATATTGGATGCTTGGACATATATAGAGAGGACTTTCTTGCTCGACATGACAGTATACTATCTGGTTGCTCTTTATCTTAACATGTATACTTGTCTCTTTATACTGTCTGATGGCTACATGTTGATAAAGCCCTTAGGATATGTACTTGACTACCTGGACTATGATGCGGATCATACTAGTGGGGACATGGTAGTCCATAAGTACATCCTTCAAGGTCTCTAGTCGAGGGTGTATCGAGACAGGGCATCGATATACCAGAATAGACTAGCGTATACACTTCTCGACCCATGAGATGGGCGATGGATGATCCCATATCAATTGGTGTTTGACATCAGAGATGGTATGCCGTTGCTCAGTGGAGACTGGGTACACTGGACGGACTCCCCGAGAACTCCCAGATGGTATTATACCTTACGTCAGATGGCAGTTCTCTGGTAACACTTGTGCAGGTTAGTCTGTAGACCCGAGATCGTCATAGAGTCTTGTGTGATTCCCACTGTGCTTTGATTTCCACCTTACCACGTCCATGAGGGCGTGCAAAATGGTGGTTTTTAGGTACAGTCCCGAGTCATATGGAGGCAATGAGCGATAGGCGGGGTTTCGTGTCTCCCGGTATTGGGGGTTGATGTTGCGCTGTGCTCGATTGGCCGTAACAGGGAAGTCCCTGGCCAGGGCTGATTAGAGATTTACTGGTAAGTGTTACCAGTAGTTTCTCGACCCGTTATGAGCCTCACATCGGCACGACTTATCGGTTATTGGAGTCTGACGTTTACCACCCCTAGACTTGATATGCGACATATCAGACGAGGAGACCGGACTGTACGGGAAGTGTTACCGGCAGGCTTTCACAAAAGTTGGAGCGGGCTTGCTTGCTGATCTTCTAATCGCTCAATACCCGGGTAGCCGTTACGTCCAGCTAGTACCGCTGACGGCTTGTGGGTGCGTGATGTGATCACCACCTACTGCCGGCGTATTGACGAGTCTTTAGAGTCCTACACAGAGGTTTTACTGGCTCAGGCGAAATGAAATAGGAGCACGTATGTGATATGTGCAAGACCGAGAATAAATGCGTGTATGTGATACCGTATTCTTTTCTCACGACTTTATGTATCCTTCGGTCATATATGATATGACCGGGTTATCGAATCAAGTGTTGATTCGATAAGTCGATACGATGGATGTTAGCCGGTTATATGAGATATGACCGGATTATTAAGTCAAATGTTGATTTAATAATTAAGTGTATAATTGTATATTAGATATACTAGTTTACATTTACTAACACTTGTTCACTTTAGGGTTTTTTCTCACTTGTACACTACTTTAACATATATATGATATATGTTTAAAATGTGTTATCATATTGTATCATGGTTGATGATACACAATCCATGGGTGTATGAGACTTACACTATGCTAATGTTTATTTTGGGTTTTTAATATTTAATGTAATTGCAAAATCAAGTGGAGGATTTGTTAATACATGAAGCTTGTAGAAGCTTGTGGATGGATTGACTAATCCAACTTGATTTTGTTTTTACTATAGATTTTTATTAACTCAACCATAACCATTAGCCTAGGGTTAAGTCTCTACAAAGGTTAGTATATGATACTCACTCACCATGGTTACACTACTCACTTGATTATTATCCTCATCTCTTTCTTTTCTTCTTCTTCTTCATTGTGAAAAGAAAAAAGGAAACTAGGGTTTGATCCAAAGTGAGAAACAAAGTGAGAAATAAAATTCTAAAGAGAACCCACTTCCTATTTCTCCATCCTCTACTAGACTAGCACTTTAGTTTAGGGTGTTTACTTCACTAATTCTCTAGTTAGTGAAGTAGGAGCTTGAGTCGGAATTCCCTCGACGTAGATCATCTTCGGCCTCGGAGACTTCAAGCAAGGTCGCACCTTTTCGCCTCGTGAAGTCATGCAAGGGTCCGGGAGAACCACGATCGCAGCGAAGGGACTTCTTCAAGGAGCTAAAGAAGTGGAGGAGCGATCTACAAAGGTTGTATTTCGTGATCTCTTAGAGTAAAGATGTTTACTTGCCTATATGATTCGCCTAAACTCTAGTTAACGATCTTGCTTAGTGTTATTCGGCACATAAAATTTTAATTTTGGCATGGTCGATGCCTTGTTGAGCCTCGTTAGTGTGCCTAGTAACCCTACAGTGGTATCAGAGCCTAGCTAGAGCATTAGGCGATGTGTTAAAGAAGTTAAAACCCCGATCGAACCCGACAACGTCTAAATCCACCCCTCTCTGTACAATTTTTAAAAACTGGGTTTTTTCCAAATTAAAAATGCCTAAAAAATTCAGCAGGGTCTTCTAAGAAATGTGGTGAAAAACGAACACGTAATACGTCCAAACCGCCGCGGAACCGCGGCCGTACCGCGCTTGGGCCGTGGAACTGCGGCAGTATAGTGGAGTTATGTGCTCGTTTTTGCACTGTTATTTCTATTTCTGTTATTAGTATTTTCTGGGTATTTTTATTTTAACTCAAGTGTTGAGTAATCTGGGGTTTATTTTGTAATCGTCGATTCGATCGGGAATTTTAAATTCGTTATTGTTATTCCGGATAATTTAGTAGGTATTAAAATGTTCGAACGGATATCACTAACTCAATTTTTCCCGGCGCGAAAAAGTTTCAGGTGTTGAATTTTTCTCGGGTTTAATTATTTCGGAAAAACGTGCAAGAAATGTGACGGACCCTCTAGAAGGCAACAAACCTTAACTCGATTATGTGACCGTCTTGAACTGCCCTTTGAATCTTAGGGTTTGGAGCAGTACGGCGTGCCACATGTGAGGCGTTGGCTTGACCCTTCTACGGATGGACCGTTGCTACTGTGACGCATTCTGGAATTTTTAAACTCCGCTCAAGTGTTGAGCTATTTAGGAAATCTTGAGTATTTGATTATTCGATCGGAAAGTTTAATACTGTCTATTTATCTGGAATGTGATACAATATGTGGAATTCATACATTTTAGGAATGAAATGCGAAATATGTGATATTTCGGATTTACGATGTCTAAAGAGATTGTGGATTCCAAATGTTGTAGTTTTACAATTTCTTTTCTGTGACCGTAAGTGTAATATGTGATATCGCCGGTTTCGTTGCTATATGTCAACGACAATTGGGATGCGCATATTTACTTACGTTGATGACATGTGATGTTATGTATTGCTCGATATGTTACATTGGATCGTCGCGTTCTGAATAGCCGGGGTTTTTTATGTGAGATGAGAGTTTTTATTTTCATTCATGTAAAATTTAAATGTATGTAATATTCTTTTATTGGGGAACTTCCAGGTCGAGGTTGATGTCACCTTTTGTATATTATTTACTTTTCCGCACTAGGATAGACCCAAGGAGGGGAGCACAAGTAACCGGGTTCTAGGGTCCAGTGGGAGACCAACTCGAGGAGTCGGGTCCGGGTCTCCTAACCCTAGAATTGGCAGGGTTGCTTGCCGCTCTCGTAGGGGTCTAGGGGTGTGGGTTTGGCTATTCATCGCGACCGTGGAATCCGTGTTTTATAGAGGCTCAAAATAAAACACGGACGTCCTATTATATCCAATGTTTCATATGTTTCTTCTGCTGCGATATCTGTGATGTGATCATGTGATGTTCTATGATAAATACTGTATATAGTATATATGATATATTATATAGGCGTTACTTATGTTTTACACCCGCGCTAGCCCTGCCCAGCTCTGCCGTTAGTTACCTAACCTAACGGTGCACGAGAGGACATCGAAGCGAATGCGGATGGCATAAGTGTACGTCGTATTTATCTGTGATGTTTAGGTGATTTAAATGATGGGACTTCATTAATGTGATTAATGAAAGAAAAGAAACCTAAAAGATGTTGTAGAATCAAATTTTCAAATAAAAAGGGTAGCTACAGTTTTGCTTTGCATAGTGGTATATATGATATACCCTGCACCTTATTCGATGAGGAAAGAGCGGAGATCCCTTCACCGGGAGTGATCTCTTTAGTAAAACTGGCAGATGCTACAACACTCGGTTTGACTTTTGACTGCTTTTGGAGTTTTGCTTTGCATAGTGATGTATATGATATATCCTGCACCTTATTCCATAAGGAAAGAGCCGAGATCCCTTCACCGGGAGTGACCTCTTTAGCAAAACTAATAAAAGCCTCAAAATCACTCCATTTCAAAATTCATTTGATTCTACGACGATATCAAGTTCATTACGCTCATGGTTTTTTCTGAAAAACCTGCGTAGCCCTCCGTCATTTCAGATAAAGACTAGTTAGTATTCGTGCTATGTTTGTTGACTATGTTAAGGCGTAGTGTGCGGTAGCTAATTAGTACTTATCTGCTAAAACATGAGATGTGATTGGATTAGGATAGTTGTACGACTTTGTTGACTATGTTAAGGGTCGTGCAGGTGGGTTTAATTCAATCGAGAAATGACGGGTTGAACTTGACTAGCAATTATGATTTGTTGACTATGTTAAGGTCATAAATTGCTAGGGGAAAAATATTATCGGGAATTTCAAGTGTTGAGATTTTCAATGAGATTGCATACCTTCTATGAGATAGTTGGATCCCGATACCCACTGCGAGTAATTGTTACTCCCGGGAGAGTTTTACACAGGACAGTTAGCCGATCAAGTAGGTGTCTAGAAAGGTGTCAACGGGGTTACGCCTCTGGGAAAATGAGGTTTACTATAATTAGGTCCGTGCGAAAGCACGGGGAACCTCCCTCAAAGTACTGACACTGGCCTGGCTGAAAGATTGGCGAAGTTGTAGGGTGTAATTAATCCCGGCTAGTCTTTCCTTTTAGGGTTTGAAGGAAGATTTGATAAAAAACAGTTTGAAGGAAGATTTGATAAAAAACAGTGGGAGCCATCCTGATTAGATAAGATAATAACCAATCTAATCTTGCAAGAGCATACGCTAAAGTGTTTTCTTCTCTTTCTCTCCAGGTAGCGATCATATCATACCTTAATAAAGATAATAATATGGATGTATTGACCGAACCCGCATGTTATACTGTGCTGGGAAACGTTGGTTCCGTTCTTTCTTATAAGAGTTATAAGACTGAACAGGATATAGGGGAATACCAGGATTCTCATGCCACCCGAATGAAGAAAGTACATGTTGATGCATTTTCTTCGGGTGTGTTCATTACAGAGAACTATTTTTCCATTTCCTCTACGTCCTGGGTATTAGATACCGGGTCAGGATCCCATATATGTAATCAGTTACATGGCCTTAGAAAAGGTAGAGAACTTGGAGAAGGTGATAAAGACATAAGGGTTGGAAATGGTGCAATTGTTGCAGCTAAAACCGTCGGGGAATATCACCTTGTATTGCCAACTGGTAATACATTGATTCTGAATGAATGCTATTACATGCCGAACCTAATATGCAACATTATATCGGTTTCTTTGTTGAGTAAAGAGGGATATAATTTTGTATTATAGGATAATGTTATGAACATTTTCCTAAACCAAAAGTTGGTCGGATCAGGCACGATGTGCAATGGCATTTATGTTCTAAATCAATCAACAGTTCTGAGCATAACAAACACACACAAGAGGAAGAGTTCAGAATTGAACGAATTCTTCTTGTGGCATTGTAGACTCGGTCATATAAATGCGACACGGCTAGCTAAGTTGCATAAGGATGGATACTTGAAACCGTTCGAATTTTCATCTTATGACACTTGCCAGTCATGTCTCAAAGGCAAGATGACAAAAACTCCGTTTACGGGATACGGAGAAAGAGTTACCGAACTCTTGGGACTGATACATAGTGATGTATGCGGTCCCATGTCTACACATGCCAGGTATGGTTCTTCGTACTTCATTACATTCACTGACGATCTCTCTAGATTCGGATATGTGTTCCTGATGAAACACAAATCAGAAGCTTTTGAGAAATTTAGAGAATATAAACAAGAAGTCGAGAACCAAACCGGAAAAAGTATTAAAATCCTACGATCTGATCGAGGAGGTGAATACTTAAGCAATGAATTCCTGGACTTCCTAAAAGAGAATGGGATTCTCTCTCAGCTGACTCCTCCATATACACCACAGCACAACGGTGTATCGGAACGGAGGAATCGCACCCTATTAGATATGGTGCGCTCGATGATGAGTACAGCTGAGTTACCTATTTTCTTCTGGGGTTATGCGCTTGGGACAACAACATACCTATTGAATCAAGTTCCGTCTAAATCTGTACCTACCACACCATATGAGATATGGAGTGAGAAGAGACCATATTTTAAATGAGTTAAGATATGGGGTTGTCCGGCCTATGTCAAAAGGCAAAATCCAGACAAACTCGAGGCACGGTCAGTTCTTTGCAAGTTTGTGGGATATTTTAAGAATTCCCAAGGATATTTTTTCTACCACGCTGAAGAACAAAAAGTGTTTGTTTCTCAATATGCCACCTTTTTGGAAAAGGAATTTCTTGCAAAATAAATTAGTGGCAAAGTGGTCGAGCTGGAAGAGGTTCCAGATACACAAACTGCAACTGAAGATTTAGTGGAACCAGAGGATTTGGTAGTTCCCAACGAACCTCAGCCTCTCCGCCGATCTAGTAGGGTTCCTCACCCACCTGAGAGATACTAGGGTTTTCTCATAGATGGTGGGAGCGAGGATTGCATCATGGTTGATGATGACCCAACTAGCTTCGAGCAGGCCATCATGAGTGGGGACTCAGTGAAATGGCTGGATGCAATGTGGTCCGAGATGGAATCCATGTACACCAACAAAGTGTGGACTTTGGAAGTTGCTCCTGAAGGGGTAAAAACCCATTGGGAGCAAGTGGATCTTCAAGAAAAAACTTGGTGTAGATGGGAAAGTGGAGACTTTCAAAGCTAGACTTGTAGCAAAGGGTTTTCGTCAAAGACCAGGTGTGGACTATGACGAAACTTTTTCTCCAGTGGCTATGCTTAAATCCATCCGGATCATGCTTGCCATCGCTGCATATCATGACTACGAAATCTGAAAAATGGATGTTAAGACCGCCTTTCTAAACGGTGATTTAGAAGAGTGCGTGTACATGACTCAGCCAGAGGGCTTCGTAGATAGTGGGAGCAGCGGGAAGGTGTGCAAGCTGCTTAAATCCATTTATGGATTAAAGCAAGCATCGCGGAGTTGGAACATCTGCTTTGACGTCGTTATCAAAGAGTTTGATTTCGTCAAAAATGTAGATGAACCTTGTATCTACAAGAAGGTGACAGAGAGTAAGGTTGTCTTCCTCGTATTGTACGTGGACGACATACTCTTGATTGGAAATGACATTCCTATGCTGCAATCGGTGAAGCTCTTCTTATCACAAAGATTCTCAATGAAAGATCTTGGTGATGCCTCCTGCATATTGGGATTAGGATCTATAGAGATAGATCTAAACGGATATTGGGATTGTCCCAATCCAGGTATATAGACACCATACTAAAGAGGTTTAGTATGGAAGAGTCCAAACATGGGTTTTTACCCACGATCTCAGGGCTCACTCTCTCCAAAGAGATGTCTCCTAAGACTGATTTAGAGAGAGCTCGCATGCAAGAGATACCCTATGCTTCGGCTGTAGGCTCTATCATGTACGCGATGTTATGTACCAGACCCGATGTAGCATACTCACTAAGTGTAGTGAGTAGGTATCAAGCTGATCCTGGAGAGAGTCACTGGACAGCTGTGAAGAGCATTCTCAAGTACTTACGAAGGACTAAAGAGATGCTCTTGGTGTATGGTAACGGAGAAATCCAAGTGGAGTCCTTTATCGATTCGAGCTTCCAGAGTGATAAGGACGACTCTAAGTCGCAGTCGGGATTTGTCTTTACCCTTTACGGAGGGGCGTTTAGCTGGAAGAGTTCCAAGCAGGAAACCGTGGCAGACTCGACGATGGAGGCTGAATACATCGCTGCCAACGATGCTGCCAAAGAGGCTGTCTGGATCAAGAAGTTCATTACTGAACTTGGAGTGGTTCCATCCATTGAGCATCCAATACCTTTGTATTGCGATAACAATGGGGCGGTGGCTTTGGCCAAGGAACCCAGGTCCCATCAGCGATCCAGGCATATTCTGAGGCGGTATCACCTGATCCGGGAGATAGTTGATTGCCGGGAGATCGAGGTCAGGAGGGTTGACATGAAGAATAACACAGCAGATCCACTCACGAAGGCTATTCCCCAGATACAGTTTGAGAGACTCTTCGGGATGCTCGGTTTGCGATACTACAGCAGCTGGCCCTAGTGCAAGTGGGAGATTATTAGTTGTATGTATGCCCTAGAGGCCAGTATTGTACAGATGATGTATATTATATTGGATGCTTGGACATATATAGAGAGGACTTTCTTGCTCGACATGATAGTATGCTATCTGGTTGCTCTTTATCTTAACATGTATACTTGTCTCTTTATACTGTCTGATGGCTACATGTTGATAAAGCCCTTAGGATGTGTACTTGACTACCTGGACTATGATGCGGATCATACTAGTGGGGACATGGTAGTCCATAAGTACATCCTTCAAGGTCCCTAGTCGAGGGTGTATCGAGACAGGGCATCGATATACCAGAGTAGACTAGCGTATACGCTTCTCGACCTATGAGATGGGCGATGGATGATCCCATATCCATTGGTGTTTGACATCAGAGATGGTATGCGGGTGCTCAGTGGAGACTGGGTACACTGGACGGACTCCCCGAGAACTCCCGATGGTATTATACCTTACGTCAGATAGCAGTTCTCTGGTAACACTTGTGCAGGTTAGTCTGCAGACCCGAGATCGTCATAGAGTCTTGTGTGATTCCCACTGTGCTTTGATTTCCACCTTACCACGTCCATGAGGGCGTGCAAAACGGTGGTTTTTGGGTACAGTCCCGAGTCACATGGAGGCAATGAGCGATAGGAGGGGTTTCGTCTCTCCCGGTATTGGGGGTTGATGTTGCGCTGTGCTCGATTGGCCGTAACAGGGAAGTCCCTGGCCAGGGCTGATTAGAGATTTACTGGTAAGTGTTGACGAGTCTTTAGAGTGCGTGATGTGGTCACCACCTACTGCCGGCGTATTGACGAGTCTTTAGAGTCCTACACAGAGGTTTTACTGGCTCAGGCGAAATGAAATAGGAGCACGTATGTGATACGTGCAACACCGAGAATAAATGTGTGTATGTGATACCGTATTCTATTCTCACGACTTTATGTATCGGTCGGTCATATATGATATGATCGGGTTATCGAATCAAGGGTTGATTCGATAAGTCGATACGATGGATGTTAGCCGGTTATATGAGATATGACCGGATTATTAAGTCAAGTGTTGATTTAATAATTAAGTGTATAATTGTATATTAGATATACTAGTTTACATTTACTAACACTTGTTCACTTTAGGGTTTTTTCTCACTTGTACACTACTTTAACATATATATGATATATGTTTAAAATGTGTTATCATATTGTATCATGGTTGATGATACACAATCCATGGGTGTATGAGACTTACACTATGCTAATGTTTATTTTGGGTTTTTAATATTTAATGTAATTGCAAAATCAAGTGGAGGATTTGTTAATACATGAAGCTTGTAGAAGCTTGTGGATGGATTGACTAATCCAACTTGATTTTGTTTTTACTATAGATTTTTATTAACTCAACCATAATCATTAGCCTAGGGTTAAGTCTCTACAAAGGTTAGTATATGATACTCACTCACCATGGTTACACTACTCACTTGATTATTATCCTCATCTCTTTCTTTTCTTCTTCTTCTTCATTGTGAAAAGAAAAAAGGAAACTAGGGTTTGATCCAAAGTGAGAAACAAAGTGAGAAATAAAATTCTAAAGAGAACTCACTTCCTATTTCTCCATCCTCTACTAGACTAGCACTTTAGTTTAGGGTGTTTACTTCACTAATTCTCTAGTTAGTGAAGTAGGAGCTTGAGTCGGAATTCCCTCGACGTAGATCATCTTCGGCCTCGGAGACTTCAAGCAAGATCGCACCTTTTCGCCTCGGAAGTCATGCAAGGGTCCGGGAGAACCACGATCGCAGTGAAGGGACTTCTTCAAGGAGCTAAAGAAGTGGAGGAGTGATCTACAAAGGTTGTATTTCGTGATCTCTTAGAGTAAAGATGTTTACTTGCCTATATGATTCGCCTAAACTCTAGTTAACGATCTTGCTTAGTGTTATTCGGCACATAAAATTTTAATTTTGGC
Organism: Agapanthus africanus; assembly: GCA_030015575.1. Lineage (NCBI taxonomy): Eukaryota > Viridiplantae > Streptophyta > Magnoliopsida > Asparagales > Amaryllidaceae > Agapanthus > Agapanthus africanus. The sequence continues at coordinate 397,683,528 of JASDDO010000019.1, read as the reverse complement.
ATGGTCGATGCCTTGTTGAGCCTCGTTACTGTGCCTAGTAACCCTACATTAATTTCATAGTCAGCGGTAAAACTATGCAAGATGGTATGGATGTATGCACATGATAGCATCTATCTTATAGCGTATGTGTTGCAGGGATAATATCGGCCATGGTATCTAATAAATCAAGACGAATTAATCTCTGTGTTTCGTATCTACCTCAAGCATGCATATACAAAAGAAAAGAATATAAAGTTATATTCTTTAAAGGTTTTTTCTAAGAAAATAAAATTGCAGAAAATAAACTAAGGACTAACAAATCACAAACACAAAAATGCGCAAACAATCCCTAAAAATAGGGTTGCCTTGGTCAAGTCACTAGACCTGGTCCTAGACCTCCAAAGGAAAAGTTATAGGATAGATCCTCTACTGCCTCTTTATCAATCTTGCGTCTAGGTAAATGAGAGATATTCTCTATATAAATCACCAAAATAATGGGCATTAATTAAATAAACCATTTTTCTTAGACACACCTGTCTTAGACACCACAAGAAAGATGCTGATAAGCAATAAATTACCCGCAATTTTCTCTTATCCTAATTGAGCGCGAAATGTCCTTAGGGGGCTGAGTGTAGATCTTTTTAGTTAATGGGTTTGAATACTAATTCTTGGTCGTGATTGTGGGACCTAGGAAGGATGATGAAATTCCCACCTAATGTTGATCTGGATTGTTGCCTTTTAAAATCTTTTTAAATATGCAAAATAAAAAGAAAATAAAAAAAAATAAAACAATCAGAAAAAATTTAAAATTAATTTATTTTTTTGATTTTTTATTTATATGCGGCGTAAAGAAATCTGCAAAAACTGTTAGTAGGAAAAAAGGATTAGGGAAGAACGAAAACGTACCTAAAGCCTAGACCTAAGATCCGTTTGCGGACAAACAACAGCGAGGATTCTAGACCAAAGACGATTGAAGCACGTATTGCTACAAACTGTTAGGCGGAATCGTTAGGAATTTCCCTCGTTTCTGTTGCAAGCTTGACATTTCATCAAATTCAGAACAAACTTCTAAAACATAGCAAAGAAGTTCTCAAATCTGCAGCAAATTATAAGCCTATATGCTTCGTGATTTCGGCCGAAATCACTTATATGGTGGTTTTGGCCGAAAATTTCTTGAAGTGGGTCCCCTGGCAATGTTCTTCCTGTTCTGCAAAATCCAAGCATCCTGGCAGTTTGTTTCGTTTCCTGAAATTAAACAGAGAATTTACATAATCAAATAAACTAAAACAAATCTAAATTAAACTAAAACACTTGAATTAAAACTAATTAAAATTCTATGCCTTCCCGGTAACTGCGCCAAAAACTTGATTGAGATTATATTAGTTTATCAACTTTAACCATAAGTGCATAGTTCTATCATAGTAGTACCTGCGAATCGATCCAGAGGGAGGTGTGATTTTAATTAATTCTAACTAAGTAAAGAATATAGTTATTGTTTAAACTAAAAATTAAATTGCAAATAAAATAAAAATGGATTTTTTATGAATATATAAGAATCTAGAATACTGTATTGCTTTACTCTTATGGTTGGTTTAAAGGATTCTACATCTTTTCTTTTTCTAGTTTTAATATTGCATCTATTAATTATATAATAGTATAGATCAAATTAATGTGATTAAAAATAACCTATCAATTATATAAAATTATTTATAAAATAATTAAAGCAAATAATTATAATTAATTCAAAAACAACTAGTTTACCTTTTTATTAAATAACTCATAGGTTGTCAATCTACGAGTCATCAAATTATTGGCGTAATCTAGACCACCCTAATTAACTAGGTTAATCTCTTGATTAAAAACCATCGCTTATCTTCCCTAATTAAATTTCTAGTTCGTTACGCTTTCATTAACCTAATTAGTTTCTAAGTGTATCATCTATTCTTAATTTTATTCAAGATATTAACTTTCATTATAAAAATTAGTTTCATAGATGAAAAACTTAGAAGAGAAGCATTAGATGAATAGACTGTTAGTGTTTATGCCCTAGAAGGCCATTACTGTATCATACTAGTTTGTATATTACTTAATGGAAGCTTGGGATATTCACATGTGTATAACAGTCTTGCTAAACATGGTAGCATGCTACTTGGTTTTTCTATCTTAATATGTGAGTGTACGTATTGATAGAGCTCTTAGGATCTTGCTTGTCTACCAGCGTTGTGATGGCAGTCACACTAGTGGGGGCTGGGTAGTCTACAAGCACATCCTTATTCAGGTCCCTGGTCGTTGGATTATCGAGACAGAGCATCGATACTCCGGAGTAGACTGGTGTGTACGCTTCTCATCCCAGTTGGGGAGATGGTTTGTCCCACAGCCGTCAGTACGTCGTACTGGAGATAGTATGCAGGTGCTCGTTAGGTTACGGGTAAACCGGACAGGACTCACAGGGAACTGTTGGTTGGTTTGATACCAGTCGTCAGTGAGCAGTTCCCAGGTGACATGAGTACAGCATAATCCGCAGACTTGACACTGCTACTTCGCCTCGAGTGTGTCCCACTGTTCTTAGATTGCTACCCTACCACGGCTCAAAGGAGTCGTGCAAACAGGTAGCAGTTGGGTGCAGTCCCGAGCACTTGGAGGCAGTGGCGGTTAGACAGGATTCGTCCCTCCCGGTATTGGGAGTAGATATCGTGCTGTGTCAGAGAGCCATTACGCAAAGTCCCTAGCCAGGGCAAGCGAGATTTGCTGGTAGGTTCCAGTAGTTTCTCAGGGTGTAATGGGCTTCGCTCCGACACGACTTATACCGCTATTAGGGGACTGACGCTTGCCGCCCCCTAGGCCCGATATGCGATAGTCTTGGACGAACAGACCGGACTGTATGGAGATTGTCACATCAGACTCAGTAGGAGTTCGGATGGGTTTCCTCATCGTCCTTCTTATCGACAACTACCTGGGGACCGTTACGTACAGCTAGTGCCGCTTGCGGTCTGTGGTTAAACCCACTGCCAGCGTAGTAGTCGAGTCTCTAGAGTTCCACACAGAGAGTTTCCTACTCCAGGCGAAACGATATAGAGGTCGCATGGTTTTGCAACAAAGGGTTCGGACGCATACGTGCGTTTACGCGCGTACGACTTTCGGACAGTTTTTACCAGTCGGCTTTGGTTTAAGCCAGTTACTGGTATCCGGTTATTGGATTTATACAGTCTAAAGTTTTTCCGTATTTTTACGGATCGGAGGGGCGTTCTCGTAATTACTCGAGAAGCTTCTAGAAGGTGGTGACTAAGGAGGTTTAGGTGTCATTTGCATTAAATGAGTTTAGTGAGTCATGAGGGTGATTCATGCATATCATTAATGCATGATAAATGCTTAGTGAGTCATGACAATGAATCACCATTAGATATTTGTGAAGCATGCTTATTCATTATGTATTATTCTTTTTCTCATAAATAAGAATGCTTCATATTTATTATGATACATTACTATTCTCATTTGATAATTCATTCTCACCTTCTCTCTTCTCAAGCTCTCCACCTTCAAAGACTAATCCTCCCTTCTCATGAGTTGAGTAAGACTAATCAATCCATAACCATCACTCTATTTCATTCTATCTTCTTTGATTAGCAATCCAAGAAGGTTAGTTGCCTCAAGTTTAGAGGTTTAGCTTGGAGTTTTGCTCTCGGGTGGATCGTCTACTATCTAGAGAAGGCCGAGGAGAACAAGGAGATCGTAAAGACGAAGGAGTTGGTTCATTAGGTATAATCCCTAAACACAGTAGTTTAGAAACACTTTGTGTTTGGTTATTTATAGTTTAGCTTCGATTCAAGCGGTTAGTCGATGTTCGTTCACTAAACAAGATCGTTTTTGAAAATTCCGCCTCCCCACAAGTTCTGGGGTGTAGTACATTGACTTACATAGACATTCATAATAAAAATATAGAAAAGATGAGATTAATAAAATTATCCAACCATTAAAGTAAAGAACAAAAACTCTAGAAGAATAGATTAGTTACTCATATTATAAAAAAGGAAAACTTTATTCATAATAAAGAGTACTTACAAAATTATTGATCCTTCCTCTCAACTTGAAAACCCTAGAATAATTTCTATGAGAAATATGAAACCCTAATAAACTATACAAAGTATTTATAGGATTTGTGGATAATTGGAACAAACTTTCTAAAATATACAGATAATCTTAAATTTCTATAATAATCTCGACTCTAGATCCTTCAAAATTTCGGCTGAATCTTCTGCTATGCCAATTTTGGCCAAAATTTTGTGTAGTTTGGACCTCAAATTTTGTGTGAAGATTTGTCTTGTCAAGATCTTTCCAACGATATGTGTCAAATTGAAATCGGAGTTACAATTTTCGTGATATGGTCCTTTTAATTTTGCTCTGATATCGGGCCTTTATGCTGAAATGGGGTTGGATCTTTTATTTTACTTTGAATCCATTCAAATATATTTTGTATAATTTGATTTCTTTTGTGCTTTTGTTTCATATGAACTTGTTTTGCACGTAAAACTTACATATTAGCCACTTTTCTTCTCTTTTTGCACTTTAGTCCATGTCACCTGCAAATCATAAAATACCTATGTGCAGCATTAAATGTGACATAATAAAAATAAATATGTACAAAATATGCATTAAAATACACCAATCAACAGCCTTCTCATTGCAGGCCTGTTTGATTCGTGTTAGTTCGATGATATCCATGACCCATTGAGTGTTGTAGAAGCGCTGTAGAAAAGCCTTTTGCATTTGCTCTCAATTATGGATGGAGTTAGGAGGCAACTTGCTGTATCATGTGAACGCTGTACCAGAAAGTATTTGCACAAATTGATGAAGAAGAAGCGTGCCATCGCGTGTTGTGTCTTGATATGCTGCTAAGAAGCGAGCGATGTGCTCATGTCGTGATCCACTTCCATTGAACTTGGTGAACGAAGGCTGTTTGTAGTGCTTTGGAAATGGCACTAAATCAATTTCTGATGGATAGGGTTTCATGTATCCTGGCCTCATAGCATGTTGGGTTTGCATGAGGTATGCTCTTACACCTTCTGCTACCATCCTTTGAGCAATATCGACTGTTGTTCACCGCCGAAAGACCGGACCGAGCTGTTGGGACGTCTGGCCTGAATTTGGGGGCAGATGCTATTTGGACTTATCCATCCACCTCTCTGAAGATACCAAGTTGATTTATGGCACTGTATATCGGAGGTTTGGACATATGCGACCATTGTAGGAGACTTTATCAGATTTCCCCTCGTTTGTGAGGGGTTTTTTATTGTGGGGACGCTCTTCCCTGCAGGCGCAAGGCCCTGCAGTTAATTACGTTACCGCATTGCGATAACCACTTTCTCATACTCCGGCAGTTCACTTCGTGTCGTGTATTTTTTGTTTGATTGTTTTGGTTCCCCGTGGATTGTATACGGAGACTAGTTTATGTCGTCGCCCATAGGGTGCGGATCAGTCCAAATCCGTATATTTTAGATTTGGGTTTAGGTCAAGGATTTGCTTGATGGGGTTTTGAACTTAGGTCCTATATTCCTACTGTTCAGAAATATTTTTGTTTGATTTAAGGAACGTTAATCTAGTTTGTGATTAGGATCAACTTAAATCTATAAGTGAGTATTTGGGCTCTGTTTGTTTTCGCTAAGAATACGTTAGTCTTATTTGAGACTAAGATCAACTTAACAACATTTTAGGATCATTTTTACTTGAGATCCAGCAAAAGAGCATTTGGGCTCAGCTGCAAGAAACTTCAGAGAGTTACCCAATTTGGGCTTAGTCTACTTAGTCTTTTTTTATTCAGAAGTGGTAAGCACTTATTTGGGCTCTATTTGTTCAGCCCTTTTCATTTTCAATAAAAGTGCTAAGCACTTATTTGAGCTCTCATGCTCATATGTATGTCATGTGAAGTATTCAGTAATGGGCGCTGCCCAATAAATGTTGAACACTTTAGTCATTTTGACTAAATGTGAAGTGCTAAACACTTTTTATGGCATTCACGTGAGGTGCACGTGCGGCACTGGGCGCTGCCCTATTAGTGCTAAGCACTCAGCCGTTTTGGCTGTATATGAAGTGCTAAGCACTTTTTATATGGCGCCCACATGAGGAGCACGTGCGGCATTAGGTGCTACCAGATCAGTGCTAAGCACTCGGCCGTTTTGGCTATATACGGGGTGCTAAGCATTTTTGTGCGGCGCCCACGTGAAGCGCTGGGCGTTGCCTAATCAGTGCTAAGCACTTAGCTGTCTTCGGCTGTATATGTTAGGAATATGTATGCCCTAGAGGCCATTATTGTATGATATAGTGGATGCTTGGACATATATATAGAGGACTTTCTTGCTCGACATGATAGTATGCTATCTGGTTGCTCTTTATCTTAACATGTACATTTGTATTATTATACTATCTCTCTGATACATGTTGATAAAGCCCTTAGAATGTAGACTTGACTACCAGGACTATGATGTAGATTATACTAGTGGGGCCTGGATAGTCCACAAGCACATCCTTTAATAGTTCCTAGTCGAGGAGGTATCGAGACAGGGCATCGATATTCCAGAGTAGACCGGTATGTATGTGTAGACTAGTGTGTATGTTTCTTGACCCTGTATAGGGCGATGGTTGATCCCATAACCATTGGTGTTTGACATTATAGATTGTACACATATGCTCATTAGAGAATGGGTACATCGTACAGGATTCGCCGAGAACTCCTAGATGGTACAATACCTATCGTCAGATAGTAGTTCTCTGGTGACACTGGTACAGGTTAGTCTGTAGACCCGAGATCGTCATAGTGTCTTTTGTGGCTTCCACTGTGCTTTGATTTCCTCCCTACCACGACTCAAAGGAGTCATGCAAACAGGTGGATTTTGAGTACAGTCCCGAGTCACATGGAGGCAGTGAGCGATAGGTGGGGTTTCGTCTCTCCCAGTATTGGGAGTCGATATTGCGGTATGCTCGATTGGCTATAACAGTAAGTCCCTGACCAAGGCCGATGAGATTTACTGGTAAGAGTTATCAGTAGTTTCTCGAAGCGTTATGAGCCACACATCGGCATGACTTATCAACTTATTGGGGTCTGACGTATCCACCCCAAGAATCGATATGCGACATATCAGACGAAGAGACCGGACTGTATGGTAAGTGTTGCTTATAGGCTTCATGGGAGTTTGGACAAGCTTGCTTGTTGATCTTATATTCGCTCAATACCTGGGTAGCCATTACGTCCAGCTAGTACCGCTAACGGTTTGTAGGTAACTGATGTGATCGTTACCTACTGCTGGCGTATTGACGAGTTTTTAGAGTCCCACACAGAAGTTTCATAGTTCAAGCAAAACGAAATAGGGCACATATACTGATATGTACGGGAGCCTGATTAAATACGAGTATGTGATACCGTATTCTAATATGGCGATATTTGATATCGGTTAGGTTATATGTGATATAACCAGATTATTGAATTAAGTGTTAATTTGATAATATGATATACAGATAAATGATATTAGTCGGTTATATATGATATAATAGGATTATTGAATCAATTGTTGATTTAATAATTTGATATATATTTATATTTAATATATTTATATATTAACTAGTATTAATGCTCACTAATTATTTTTTTCTTAATATATATATATATATATATATATATATATATATAAATATTATGAACATGGATTAATCTATTTTGTGAAAATAGATAAAGAGATGGAAAATGGGAGATATTTTGGGCATGGGTGAAGCATGGCTTTGTTCATTATTTTATTAGTTTGCCATCACTATAGAAGCATGGTTGTATTTATTATTGCTTTTTTAATTCATACTTCAATAAGTGAGTGAATTCTTAAGCCATTCTTCACCCTTGCTCACTTAACCCTAGCTCATTTTCAAGCTCTCATTTTTCACTCCTCTTCTTCCTCTCTAGCCTTTCTTGAGTTGAAGAAAATTAAAGAGAAAGAAAATTCTAAGTGATCTAAAACACCTACTTAATCAACCTACTCTAGATTAGCACTTTAGATTAGGTTGTTTCCTTCACTAATTGTTGATTAGTGAAGAGGTAGCTTGACCTATGGAAGTTTCAAGGTGGATCATCTTCGGCCTCAAAGATCGCGGAGCAAGCTCGTTCATTTCTTCAAGTGGAGCCAAGACGCGTCGTAGGGACTACTACTCGGAGCTATAGAAGTGAAGGACTCGGTTTACAAAGCTTGTAATCTCTTTCACTTAGTGTAAAACTTGTTATATCATGTTCTAAACCCTAATACTCTAGTTAGATTCTGGGTTAGTGTAGCTTAGCACCCAAGAATTTTTAAAATTGCATACTTGATACTTGTAAAAACCTAGTGGTGCTGCTAAGACACATTTCCATGGTATCCTAGGCAAGCTAGAGTATTAGACGGTGTAATTAGAATTACGAAAACGAAACAACTCCGAAACAGTCGAACCGAAACCCTAGTTTCTGTACATTTTTTAAAGTCCTTTGAATTTTTTTTAACAAGTGCAGAATGTTACATGTGATGTAACTAGAATACCAAAGAAAATCGAGGCCCATACACAAAAATTTGACCGGACACATATGGATTTTGACCGGCCTGGCCGGTCCCCCTGTTCATTTTTGGGCTCGAGTTTCTTTGGTGTTCTGGTGTGTTGGTTTAGGATTTTAGGTTATGTTTGTTTTGCCTAGATTGCATGTGATGTTATCTTTTCTATTAGGGAAATTCAGAGTGTTTCGTAGTCGCAATTCGTTTCGGGTTTAATTTTGATATGTGATACAATAATTAGAATCCACATTAAATTAGTTTTGTGAAAACTAGTTTATAATTGTTAAATCTAGCGTTTTAGTCTCGGTTCATCGATTGCCACAGATCAAACGCTCGCCGAGTTATACTACTAGATAACCATACCCAATTGCCCCGACCAAGTGACTATAGGAGAACCTCGTTGCCAAAAGCATCCACTCGGGTGCTTGCGACTACGGTGTTCCGTCTAAGTGCACTTCGTCGTTGGCATCAGGGGTGCAGCTATTTACTAAAATTTCCGACGAGTATCGACTGTAAGGTAGTGCCAGGTGAGAGTGTAACTACTCAACATAGACTTTTAGTTCTAGATTTTCGATTTAGAAGAGAACCTAGGAAGATTAGACGTAAGGTAGAGCCTAAAATTAAATGGTGGCGATTGAAAGAAGGTAATCAAAAGGCTTTTATAGATCGTGTAGTACAAGAAGCGGATTGGCAGTCGGAAGATGATCCAGACAAAACATGGAACAAAATGGCTAGTTGTATCAAGAAAGTAGCTAGAGATCTACTTGGTGAGTCGAGAGGTGGTGCTCCACCATCTAAGGACATATCATGGTGGAATGAAGATGTAAAGGCTGCTATTAAAATTAAAAGAGATTCTTATAAAGATTTGAAGAAAAGTAGAGATGTGGAGCGATTTGAGAAGTACAAAATGGCTAAAAAGGAAGTTAAGAAAGCTGTTCGGGAAGCTAAATCTAAGGTCTACAAGGAGGTGTACGAGAAATTAGACACTAAAGAGGCTGCAAATGATATATACCGGATTGCTCGAATGCGGGAAAGGAAGACTAGAGACTTATGTGCGGTGAAGTGTGTCAAAAATGAAAATCAGAAGGTTTTAGTTCGAGATGAGGATATCAAGGAAAGATGGAGAGATTATTTTGACAAATTGTTCAATGAGAGCTTTACTAAGAATTTGGATGGACTTGTCATTCAATCTCAAGATATAAATCGTGATTTCATGCGTAAAATAAGACTTACTGAGGTTAAAGAAGCTTTGAACAGAATGGGTTTAAGAAAAGCGGTTGGTCCTGATGGGATTCCTATCGAGATTTGGAGATGCTTAGGAGAAATAGGCGTTAAATGGCTGACAGATCTGTTTAATAAGATTTGGCAGACAAAAAAGATGCCAAATGAATGGAGGAAAAGTATCCTTGTACCTATCTACAAGAATAAGGGTGACATTCAAAGTTGCTCAAACTACCGTGGAATAAAACTAATGTGTCACACCATGAAACTTTGGGAGAGAGTGATTGAACACAGGTTAAGGAAGGATATTAAGATAACAGAGAACCAATTTGGTTTCATGCCTGGACGATCGACGACAGAGGCGATCCATTTGCTTCGTCAACTTGTCGAGCGCTTTCGAGAGAGGAGAAGAGATTTGCATATGATATTTATTGATTTAGAAAAAGCGTACGACAAGGTACCTAGAGAGGTATTATGGGGGACAATGATGAAAAAGGGGGTCCCCGTCAAGTATATTGACATAATCAAGGATATGTACGACGGAGTAGTGGCAAATGTCAGAACTTGCGGTGGCTTAACAAGTGATTTTCCGATTACTATTGGTTTACATCAAGGATCTGCATTAAGTCCTTTCCTGTTTACCATCGTGATGGATGAGCTTACTAGAACTATCCAAGATGAGGTCCCTTGGTGTATGCTATTCGCTGATGATATTGTTCTAGTAAATGAGACGAAAGCAGGGGTTAATGCAAAATTGGAATTATGGAGACAAACATTGGAATCTCGGGGATTCAGATTGAGCAGGTCCAAGACAGCATATATGCACTGCAAATTTAGTAGCCAGAGAAGTCAAAACCATATTGGTATAACATTGGAAGGGCAAGAGATATCATCGAGCGACCAGTTTAGATATCTAGGTTCCATCATCCAAAGGAATGGGGAGATCGATAGTGATGTTAATCAAAGGATCCAAGCTGGTTGGTTGAAATGGAGGAGTGCAACAGGGATTTTGTGTGATCGTAACTTTCCGTTAAAATTGAAAGGGAAGTTTTATCGGAGCGCTATTCGGCCTGCCTTATTATATGGTACAGAATGCTGGGCTCCTAAGAAGCATCATACACAGAAGATGCACGTAGCGGAGATGCGCATGCTTCGTTGGATGTGCGGTAACACTAGAAAAGACAAGGTGCGAAATGAGGATATTCGTGCAAAAGTTGGTGTAGCACCCGTGGAGGAGAAGATGCGGGAAAACCGGCTTAGATGGTTTGGTCATGTGCGACGCAGACCTATGGAAGCACCGGTTCGACGAATAGATACTCTCGATATGGGTAATGGCAAAAGGGCAAAAGGGAGACCGAAGAAAACATGGATGGAGGTGATACGAAACGATATGGTTGCCAAAGGACTCAATGAAAGTATATTGTTCGATAGAAGTGAGTGGAGACAGAGGATTCATGTGCTGGACCCGGCGTGATTCTCATGTTGGTTCATGTAGCCTACCCCATATGCTTGGGATAAAAGGCTCAGTTGTTGTTGTTGTTGTTGTATTCGATCATTTTATCGAGAATCTTGTTGAATTACCCGACTGGTTATTGAAAAGTGTTTTCAATTCAAGACTTAAATGCAAGGTTTATTGGGTTAGGCATGAAATTCGGAATATGTGATATTCCGGGTTTATGATGTCTAAAGTATATGCGGAATAAGTGATATTTCGGGTTTACGATCTCGTTGCTATATGTCAACGACGCATGTTTACTTTCGTTGATGACATGTGATGTTTATGTGTTGCTGTGATATGTTCTATTGGATTGTCGTGATTGAATAGCCGGGGTTTTTACGTGAGATGAGAGTTTTTGTATTTTAATTCATGAAAAATTGTATGTAATATTCTTTTATTGGGACACTTCCGGGTTGAGGATGATGTCACCATTGATGTATATTATTTACTTTTCCACATTAGGATAGACCCAAGACGGGGAGCACAAGTAACCGGGTTCTAGAGTCCAGTGGGAGGCCATCTCGAGAAGTCAAGACTGGGTCTCCTAATTCTAGAATTGGAAGGGTTGCTTGCCGCTCTCGTAGGGGTCTAGGTATATGGGTTTGGCTATTCCTCACGAACGTGGAATCCGTGTTTTTCATTACTGGATAAATTTTAAATACGGACCTCCTAATATATCCAATATTTCATATGTTTGCTTCTGCTGCTTGAGTTCTGTGATGTGATCATATAACTAAGTGAGATAAATGCTTTATATAGATGATATATATAATAAACGTTGGTTATGTTTTACACCCGTGCTAGTCCAGCCCCTGCTCTGCCGTTAGTTAAGTAATCTAACGGTGCATGACGGGGCCCCGTGGCGAATTTAGATGGCATAAACGTACGTTCTATTTTCGTTTCTTCTGTGATATTTAGGAAACATAAATGATGGGACGTCATTAATGAGATTAATGAAAAGATAAGAAACCTAAACATGTTGTAGAATCAAACTTTTCAAAAAGGCAGCTCTAGTTCTTGCTTTGCATAGTGGTATTCCTTGATGAATATCCAGCACTTCATTCGATGAGAAAAGAGCCTAAATCCCTTCACCGGGAGTGAGCTCTTTAGAGAAACTAGCAAATGCTACAACCTACTCGGTTTGATTTGAAAACTACTCGATTTTAAAAGCGGAGCTTAACCACTCCTTTTCAAATCACTAGATTCTACAACGATATCAAGTTCATTACGCTAAAGGTTTTTCTCAAAACCAGTCATAGCCTTCCGTCATTTTAGATAAGTGCTATTTAGTATTCGTGCTGCGTTTGTTGGCCTCCGTCAAGATGTAGTGTGCGGTAGCTGATTAGTGCTTATCTGTAGCATATGATGCGATTGGATTAGGCTAGTCGTACGACCTTGTTGGCCTCCGTTAAGGGTCGTGCAGGTGGGTTTAATTCAATCACGAAATAACGAGTTGAACTTGACTAGCGGCGTATGGTTTGTTGTCCTCTGTCAAGGTCATAGGTCATTAGGGGTAAAAATAGATATTGGTAATTTCATGTGTTGAAATTTGTAATGAGATTGCATACCTTCTATGAGATAGTTGGATCCCGATACCCACTGCGAGTAAGTGTTACTCCTGAGAAAGTTTTCCACTTTACAATTAGCTGATCCAGTAGGTGTCTAAGAAAGGTGTTAACGAGGTTATGCCCCTACGGAAATGAGGTTATATAATTGGTTCTATGCGAAAGCATGGGGAGACTCCCTCGGAGTACCAATACCTGCGTGGCTGACCGATTGGCGAACTTATAGGGTGTAATTAATCCCGGATAATCTTACCTTTTAGGGTTTGAAGGAAGATTTGATAAAAACAGTGGGAGGCATCCGATTAGATAAGATAATAACCAATCTAATCTTGCAAAGAGCGCACGCTAAAGTGTTTTCCTCTCTCTCTCTCTCCAGGTAGAGACCATGACACGCCTTAATCAAGATAATAATATGGATGTATTGACCTAATCCGCCTATTATACTGAGCTGGGAAACGTTGGTTCCATTCTATCTTATGACTGTCATAAGTCTGAGCAACGAATAGGAAAATATCAGGATTCCCTTGCAACCCGAACGAAGAAAGAGCATGATGATGCATCTTCTTCGGGTATGTTCTTTACCGAGAACTATTTCTTAGTATGCTCTACATCTTGGGTATTGGATACCAGATCAGGATCCCACGTTTGTAATTTGTTACATAGGTTAAGAAGAAGTAGAGAACTGGGAAAGAGTGATAAGTCTCTTGTAGTAGGGAATGGTGCAATTGTTGCAGCCAACGCAGTTGGCGAATATCACCTTGTATTACCAAATGGTAATACATTTATTCTGACGACTATTATTTCGTACCAAAAATGATGTGTAATATAATATCAATTTCTTTATTAGATAAAGAAGGATATAAATTTGTATTAGAGAAAAATGTTATGAAGATTTTCCTAAATCAAGTGTTGATTGGATTTGGTATGTTGTGGAACGGTATATACGTTCTAAATCAAACCACAGTTCTAAACATACAGAACACACACAAGAGGAAAAGTTCAAAAATGAATGAAGCTTATTTGTGTCATTATAGACTAGGTCATATCAATGCGACCAGACTAGCTAAGTAGCATAAAAATGGATGTTTGAATCAGTTCGAATTTATATCTTATGAAACTTGCGAGTCATGTCTCAAAGGCAAGATGACCAAAACTCTCTTTACGGGACACAGAGAAAGAGCTACTAAACTCTTGGGACTGATACATAGTGATGTATGCGGTCCTATAACTATACATGCCAGGAATGGTTTCTCGTACTTTATTACATTTACCGATAATCTCTCAAGATTCGGACATGTGTTCTTGTTGAAACACAAATCTAAAGATTTTGAGAAATTCAAGGAATATAAGCACGATGTTGAGAACCAGATGGGTAAAACTATTAAAGTCCTACGATATGATCGTGGAGGAGAATACTTGAGCATATAATTCCGAGACTACTTAAAAGAGAATGGGATTCTCTCTCAGCATACTCCTCCGTATACCCCACAGCACAATGGAGTATCGGAGTGGAGGAATCGCATTCTATTAGATATGGTGCACTCTATGACGAGTATTGCTGAGTTACCTATTTCCTTTTAGGGTTATGTGCTTGAGACAGCCGCATACCTATTGAATAGGGTTCCAAATAAATCCGTGCCTACCACTCCATATGAGATATGGAAAGGGAAGAGACCATGTCTTAATTTTATTAAGATATGGGGTTGTCCGGCTTATGTTAAAACGCAAAATCCGGACAAGCTCAATGCAAGGTTAGTTCTATGTAAGTTTGTAGGATATCCCAAACATTCGCGAGGGTATATCTTCTACCACACCGAGGAACATAAGGTGTTTATTTCTCAACATGCCACCTTTTTAGAAAATGAATTTCTTGTGAAAGAAATTAGTGGTAATTAGGTAGAACTGGAAGAAGTTCCACTTACACAAACTATAACCGACGATTTGGTAGAACCGGAAGATTCAATAGTCCCCGACGAACCTCGGCCACTCCGCAGATCTAGTAAGGTTCCTCATCCACCTGACATATACCACGGTTTTCCCATAGACGGTGGGAGCGAGGATTGCATCATGGAAGATGATGACCCAACTAGTTTTGAGGAGGCCCTCACCAATGGGGACTCTGTGAAATGGCTAGATGCTATACGATCTGAGATGGAATCCATATACACTAACAAAGTATGGACTTTGGAAGTTGCTCCTAAAGGGGTAAAACCCATTGGGAGCAGGTGGATCTTTAAAAAGAAAATTGGTGTAGATGGAAAGGTTGAGACCTTCAAAGCTAGACTTGTGGCAAAAGATTTTCGTCAATGGCCAGGTGGCGATTATGATGAAACCTTTTCTCCAGTGGCTATGCTTAAGTCCACCAGGATCTACTTACCATTGCTGCATACCATGACTACAAAATCTGGCAAATGGACGTCAAGACCGCTTTTCTAAATGGTGATTTAGAAGAGAGCGTGTACATGACAAAGTCAGAAGGCTTCGTAGACAGTGGAAGCAGCGGAAAGGTGTGCAAACTGCTAAAATCAATCTACGGATTAAAGAAAGTATCGCGGAACTGGAACATTTGTTTTGATGTGGCGGTCAAAGAGTTTGACTTCATCAAAAATGTAGATGAATCTTGTATATACAAAAAGGTAGTAGAGAGTAAGGTAGTCTTCCTCGTATTATACGTGGATGACATACCCTTGATAGGAAATGATGTTCTTATGCTACACTCGGTCAAACTCTTCTTATCACAAAAGTTCTCCATGAAAGATCTAGACGATGCCTCCTATATCCTGGGATAAAGATCTATAGAGATAGATCTAAGCGGATGTTGGGATTGTCCCAATCCAGGTACATAGACACCATACCAAAGAGATTTAGTATGGAAGATTCTAAGCGTGGTAACTTACCCGCTTGTTCAGGAATCACTCTCTCCAAAGAGATATCTCCCATGACTGATTTGGAGAGGGCTTGCATGACAGTGATACCCTATGCTTCTTCAGTTGGGTCTATCATGTATGCGATGTTATGTACAACAACGGCTGTAGATTACGCACTAGGTGTAGTGAGTAGGTATCAAACAGATCCTGGGGAAAAGTACTGGACAACTGTGAAGAAAATTCTCAAGTACTTGAGAAGGACTAAAGAAATGTTCTTGGTATATGATAACGGAGAACTCCATGTGGAGTCTTTTACCGATTCGAGCTTACAGAGTGATCAGGACGATAGCAAGTCGGTCTCGGGTTTTGCCTTCACCCTCAACGGAGGGGCGGTATGTTGGAAGATTTCCAAGCAAGATACTGTAGCAGACTCGACGATGGAGGCTGAATATATTGCTGCCAAAGAGGCTGTCTGGATGAAGAAGTTCATAGCTAAACTTTGTGTGGTTCCATCTATTGAGCATCCAATACCTTTGTACTGTGATAACAATGGAGCCGTGGTTTTGGCCAAGGAACTCCGGTCCCATCCGTGATCCAGACATATTCTTAGGTGGTATCACCTGATCCGGGAGATAGTAGATCCCCGGGAGATCAAGGTCAGGAGAATTGACATGAAAGACAACACAGCGGATTCACTCATGAAGGCCCTCCCCCAGACGCAGTTTGAGAGACTTTTGGAATGTTGGTTTGTGATACTACAACAACTAGCCTTAGTACAAGTGGGATATTGTTAGGAATATGTATGCCTTAGAGGCCATTATTGTATGATATAGTGGATGCTTGGAAATATAAATAGAGGACATACTTGCTCGACATGATAGTATGTTATCTGGTTGCTCTTTATCATAATATGTACATTTGTATTATTATACTATCTCTCTGATACATGTTGATAAAGCCCATAGGATGTAGACTTGACTACCAGTACTATGATGCAGATCATACTAGTGGGGCCTGGATAGTCCACAAGCACATCTTTTAATAGTTCCTAGTCGAGGGGATATCAAGACAGGGCATCGATATTCCAGAGTAGACTAATGTGTACGTTTCTTGACCCTGTATGGGGCGATGGTTGATCCCATAATCATTGGTATTTGACATCATAGATTGTACATAGGTGCTTATTAGAGAATGGGTACACCGAATAGGACTTGCCGAGAACTCCTAGATGGTATCATACCTATCGTCAGATAGTAATTCTCTGATGACACTGGTACAGGTTAGTCTGTAGACCCGAGATCGTCATAATGTCTTGTGTGGCTCCTACTGTGCTTTGATTTCCTCCCTACCACGGCTCAAAGGAGTCGTGCAAACATATGGATTTTGATTACAATACCGAGTCACATGGAGGCTGTGAGCGATAGGAGGAGTTTCGTCTCTCCCGGTATTGGGAGTCGATATTGCTCTATGCTCGATTGGCTATAACAGTAAGTCCCTGGATAGGTATCATGAGATTTACTGGTAAGAGTTATCAGTAGTTTCTCGAACCGTTATGAGCCACACATCGGAATGACTTATCAAGTTACTTGGTTCTGACGTATCCACCCCCAGACTCGATATGCGACATATCAGATAAAGAGATCGGACTGTACGGTAAGTGTTTCTTATAGGCTTCATGAGAGTTTGGACAAGCTTACTTGTTGATCTTCTATTCGCTCAATACCTGGGTAACCATTATGTCCAGCTAGTACCGTTGATGGCTTGTAGGTAACTGATGTGATCATTACTCACTGCTGGTATATTGACGAGTCTTTAGAGTCCCACACAGAGGTTTCATAGTTCAAGCGAAACGAAATAGGGCACATATGCTGATATGTGCGGGAGCCTGATTAAATACAAGTATGTGATACCGTATTCTAATCTGACGATATTTGATATCGATTATGTTATATGTGATATAACCGGATTATTTAATCAAGTGTTGATTTGATAATATGATATACAGATAAATGATATTAGTCGGTTATATATGATATAACCGGATTATTGAATCAAGTGTTGATTTAATAATTTGATATATATTTATATTTGATATATTTATATATTAACTAATATTAATGCTCACTAATTATTTTTTTCTTAATATATATATATATATATATATATGTATGTATGTATGTATGTATGTATGTATGTATGTGTATATATATATATATGTATGTATGTATGTATGTATGTATGTATTATGAACATGAATTAATCTATTTTGTGAAAATAGATAAAGAGGTGGAAAATGGGAGATATTTTGGGCATGGGTGAAGTATGGCTTTGTTCATTATTTTATTAGTTTGCCATCACTATAGAAGCATGGTTGTATTTATTATTGGTTTTTTAATTCATGCTTCAATAAGTGAGTGAATTCTTAAGCCATTCTTCACACGTGCTCACTTAACCCTAGCTCATTTTCAAGCTCTCATTTTTCACTCCTCCTCCATGTTCTTCTTCATCCTCTCTAGCCTTTCTTGAGTTGAAGAAAATTAAAGAGAAAGAAAATTCTAAGTGAGCTAAAACACCTACTTCATCAATCTACTCTATATTAGGTTGTTTCCTTCACTAATTGTTGATTAGTGAAGATGTAGCTTGACCTAGAAAAGCTTCAAGGTGGATCATCTTCGGCCTCGAAGATCGCGGAGAAAGCTCCTTCATTTCTTCAAGTGGAGCCAAGAGGAGTCGTATAGACTACTACCCGGAGCTATAGAAGTGAAGGACTTGGTCTACAAAGGTTTTAATCTCTTTCACTTAGTGTAAGACTTGTTATATCATGCTTTAAACCCTAATACTCTAGTTAGATTCTAGGATAGTGTTGCTTAGCACCCAAGAATTTTTAAAATTGCATACTTGATGCATGTAAAAACCTAGTGGTGCTGCTAAGACACACTTTCAGTATATGGAGTGCTAAGCACTTTTGTGTGGCACCCATGTGAGGAGCACGTGAGGCGCTAGACGCTGCCCAATCGGTGCTAAACACTTTACTGTCTTCGACTGTATATGGAGTGCTAAGCACTTTTATTCAGCGCCCACGTATGTTTCACGTGAGGTGCTGACCTTTTATTTTGGGCGCCCGGATGTTTTTCATGTGAGGCGCTAGGCGCTGTTAAAAGGGCGCCCACGTGGGAAGTACGTGAGGCGCTAATTTTTTTTCCTTTTTAGAGATTAAATCTCTGTTAATGACATTTGGACCATTAATGATCACCAAGTTCTTTGTTTTTTTTGAAGATCTGGGATCAAGTTTTTCTTTAAGAACTAAGTTCTTTTATAGGTTCCTTTTCCTTTTGTTTTTCTTTTGGACATAGTTTTTTCTGAATCTTTGATTCCCAAGAACAAGATCTTCCCGATGTGAATTAAATTCTCAAATTGTGGGAAACTTGATTTGTGGATGTCTGATTCAGAGAAAGAACTAAGTTCTTTGAGAAGGATTAAACCCTTAAAATAGGTAAAAAGAGATATTTTGATCTCTGTATTTTTTTACCTAGGTTTCTTTTGAAAAGGAAGTCTTTCTCTTTGAGAATTAAATTCTCTGTTGTTACTTTGGAAGCTTTCTGTATTTTTCAGAAGCTTATAGGGGTTTTTTCTCTATTCTTCTTCGTCTCTCTCTGTCTCTCTGAGACTTAAAGTCTCGGGTCCTTTATATAGTGGAGGTAAGTTTGTTAATTAATTTTGAGAACATCTTTCATCGAGAGATTCCAATTGATTTAATTGGTCTCAAAATTGAGTTGGGGAATTTTTACCCACCATTGGCTCTTTGATCCTAGAACTTCTGTTTTACAGAATATTTTTTTTTTGTTTTTAATAAAATTAGGAAAATATTTTCCAATATACAGAATTTATTCTGTAAAATGGTGATTTTTTTTAATTACTATTGGATTTTTAATCCAAGAGTTCTCTCTTTTACAGAGAGCAATCTCTTTTTGTTTGGAAACATTGAGGGAATATATTCCCAAAATAGAATTTTATTCTATTATTGGATCATTGATCCAACCGAGAGTATCTTTTTTATTTAGAAAGATTTGGAAAATATTTTTTCCTAATAGAATTTAATTCTATATTTTGATGATTTATCATCTTCATTGGATGTTTGATCCAACGGCTCTGTTTAAAAGAGAGTATTCCAACTTTTTATGTAGAATTTAATTCTATGGATTTTGATTTGGGCGCTGGCGCTCACGTATTGTGCACGTGGGCCCCGCTTAAGAATTTAATTCTTATGATGGGTATTCCTGTGCTTTTCACATTGGCGTCAGCATGATGAGAACGTGCGGCGCCATATAAGAATTTAATTCTTACTCAGAAAGCATTTATGTGCTTTGCACATTGACGCTGGAACCCTCGTGAGAAGTACGTGAGGCGCTGCCCCATTAAATTTCAACAGAGTTTTTCTCTTTTAATATGTTTAAATATTGCGGGTATAAATGCCTCCTACCGTTGCTCTCACGTGGCTCACACGTGGGTGCAACGATGTCACTTTTTCCACCATTTGATTTTCTAGGGAGTTGAACTGTCCCTTCACATTTTATAAATAGGGTTTTTGGCCCTTGAGATGACTGTCGTTTTGTCATCTTTCTTCTTCTTACTTGAGAATTTAATTCTCTTCCCAGAACTTAAGATCTCTACCCTAAGGAATTCTTAGAGTTGAACTCTGTTTAGAAAAATTGGTAAGAATTATGAACAGCTTCTTAAAAGAAACCCTTTTTTTTGGATTTTTAACCCATTAACAGAGCTTGGCTCTTTTTCTTGAAATAATCTCTTAGAGATCTTAAAAAAAACTTTATTTAGGTAGACCGTGAGTCTTAGAGATCTTAGGGTTTTACCCTATTATTTACTCTGATCTTTGAAAGTTCTCTGGAATTTAATTCCAGTATATTTCCCATAGCGATTTCTGGGATTTAATCCCATCAGCAGAGGAATTTGATTCCTGTTTGTATGACAGAGCTTAGCTCGGGGGAATTTTGAAAATTTTTAGGAATTTTATTTCTCTTTCCTCTTTTCTTTTTAGGGTTCTGTTGTAGATTCTTCTTACAGATTTGGATCTGTGGTAGAATACGATCTTCAAAAACATTGGGAGTTTTGGACTCCACTGCTTAATGAAATTTCTCATTTAATGAGAATCATTTTGGATTCTCATAATGTGTGTATGTCTCATCATTGATGAGGCGTCACCATGATTTTGTGGGGCCCACTGTCCCCCATTTTTTTCTTGGATTAGAGTGACTTTAATAAGCCACAGTGGAGTACAGATGCTAAGGCCCTTAGTTGTAGTTAATTATATTGTGCCGATTACTAACTCTCTACGTGTTTTTCTTTTCAGGTACTTTGGCTTCCGACTCCTTCTTTCCTTATGTCCGTTCGGAGAGAGCTTTTGCTGACGCGCCTACGGATCAGAAAGTCTTTGCGCTAATTCGGGACTACGACCCAGAGCTGAAGTCTCTTCACCTGTAGGGATTGTGGTACAATTATATTATCCAGGGTCGGCGCAGTTTCACTTGAGCGGTGCCGTCAGAACCGATCCCGTCAATCCATTACGCCGACCCTTCACAGGTCACTTAAGCAGTGGAAGAGGTGAACTGGACCTCAGAAGGTCGTCTCCAACCTTCCATGGCATCGATACCAGTGCAGCTGTCGATGGCCCTAGACATTCTGGGGCGTTGCATATGCCAAGGAGAAGCACATCCTTGGGTCCAGGTCTATATGATAGGAGTGACCCCCCATCATCCGGCTGGTTATTTACAGTGGGCCCGTTACATCTTGTTGGCCATGAAGTCATTGCTTCTGAAGACCGGGTTATATCCAGCGATCTACGCATCCCTCTTTATTACCACACTCCTCATGTGTAGTGGGTTAAATCTTTCCTGGAGCAATGGAATATCCTGACCCATACATTTTTCTTATCGGATCGGGAGGTATCAATCTCGCTGGAGAAATTAGTGGAAATATCCGGGTTACCCGTCAGAGGAGAGCATTATAAGGAGATATTTCCCCCTGACGAGTACATCTTCTCTACTGAATCAGTGGTTATGGGACTTACCCCAGAAAATGCTGTTCAACACAAGTTTCCGAGCTTGATCAAGGTGTTATACATATATGAGAGCTTATTCTTGGAGTCCGGTGGGCATGGCTTTAGCTTTGCGGACTTTGTTGCCTGTTTCCTCCGTCCGGAGGTTTTATCAAAGAAAGCTGCGAAGTTTTCCATGCTCGATGATCCGTTTGGTTTTGGCTCAGACAAAGTGCTAACCGCAGAGGCAGATTTAAAGCAGTTCTTCATTCCGGATATCCCCACCGTCCCTTTTGCGGAGATTGCCGCTTCGGACATTGATAAGGAGACGTTTTTTATGAGGTTCATTGGCTTGTGACTGAGATGGTTTGTGCTCCCGATGCACCCTCGCTACATGAGACCATCTGTCTTCTATCCGGCTCATCGCATCGCTATGGGGACGCGCATGGCTATTGGGGTTGCAGGACTAGCTCACTTATATCATGGTCTGAGTATAGCGGTCGACACCACTCGGTCGGGTTTGAAGCCCGTAAATCTCCCATTGCACTACTTCACCTCATAGATCGAGATGGACGTACTGGGTGCTTTTGGCATGCATAAACGGCCTAGATTTTATGATGGATATAACTTTCCTCGGGTCATGCAATTGGTCGATACTTCTTCTCCCGACCCGACACAGCGAGAGGCTCGGCGATTGCTTCTTTGCCCACGCATGGTTGGGGATAGCATGACCTTCGTCGACATGGTCCTGACCATTGGTAGGGAACTATCCAAAGTAATCCAGTCGTTCCACGATGCTTTCAAGGATTAGGCTTCTATATTGAGGGCCCGGGAAATCGTTCATTCGTATTCTAACAGGCCGGGTTTCTTCCTGTTCAGTCAGGACGCCTCGGTGTTATTTATGACATACAACTCGCATCGTTTTGCCCAGCAATCCGGTTACAACCAAGGTGTTCCCTTTGAAGCGTTCTTCATCGACCCGGTTGTTACAGAAGAGAGCGTTCGCAACGCGGTGCATCACTTCATGCGGCTAAATACGGGGTCTCATTTCCTGATTAGTGAACCGAGCCATATCCCGAAGGCCTTGAATGCTTTTATCGCTTAGTACCAGCATGTTATGGGTGCTGTCATCAAGGAGGAAAGGCGGATGCTTCTCGACCATAAGGATTCTTTCCCGGCCAATAATCCTGCGGTCCCGCTGAAGCGACGAGCAATTGTCCGTCCTTTTTTAAGAGAGGGTGCCACGGCCCGCGAGCCTTTCCGGCTAAGCCATGACCGGATGTAAGTTCTCCTGTGACCGTGGTGGCTGTGGCATCCCCTGAGTCAGGTATCGGCTTGAAGATCGGAACTCGCCGTCCGAAGAAGCCCGTTAAGAGCAAACTTTTGTCGTCGGGTGTTGGCCGGCTCGCAGAAGAAGAAGAAATCTTTATTCTCAGCTGACGTTGTATTCGATCAGGAGCCGCATGATTCTTATAGCGAAGGCTTAGCCGAATACGGCACCAACGTTGGTTTGTTCGAAGCCTCTGTCGACGAGAATGCCGCTACTGATTTTCAAGCCGCTATCGAGGTTTCTGAGAGATTAGCCCGCAAGCAAGTAGCGCTTGCTTCTCTTACGGCGTCCGGTATATTCCATTTACATTCTTCTGTACACATTTTTTTTTGAATTTATTATGCTTTATTAACGCTCTTTTCCTAACAGGAATCTCCACTGAAGAGACTCCCGCGCCTCCATGGGTCTCGGTATGATTCGTTTCGCGTCGCATTTACTTATTTAATTCATTTCGTTCATACCCTGACTCCCTTCCTCTTTCTGTTACAGGAACCACCGCAGCTCGTGTTGTTCCGAGTACATTGCCGTCCTCAGGTGGTAGTGCGGAGGAGCCTTTAGAGCCACCGGCTATGATTGAGGTCACCCCGGGGCCGCCATGGGAGGCGTCATTAAAGCAGCCGATGATGGATGTTGCAACAGATCCGGAGGCCGAGCCTAATTTAGACAAAGATGTTCCCCTGCCGGAAGTCCTAAAGAGATCTATTTGTACATCCAATGCTGAGAGGAAGCGCAAAAAACACGAAGCAAAGGAACGTCAGGCTAACCTGGCCACAGGCACGGGTTCGAGTGATGCCCGACCTTCTGACGTTCCAATGGAAGACATTCCTTCTGCCCTATCCACTGCTCATAGGCATATTGCGCATGCGGCTTGCGAAGAGACCGAGCGGATACTTCAAGGTAAAATAAGACACGATCCCTTTTTGAAACCTCGTCTGACTTGTTTATTTTTCTAGGTTTCCTCTTACAATAATTTTCCTTGAATTATAATACATTTGTCCTTGAATGATGTGACAGGGCTGAGTTTAAGTAGTAACATAGCGGGTGAAGTGCCCGTGTTTGAAGTGTCTGGGGCGTCTGGCCTTCCTGTCGAATCAGGGGCTGCTCCAACTGCCGCTTCCTCCCCCTGTGGATCCCCGGTATCGGCAGGTGATGCGAGCATGACGATGACCCTTATTGATTCGGGGGGCGAAGATGTCGACGTTGATTCCATCTACCCGGTGATGGTGGAAATCGAGGAAACCATCATGGTTAGTGGCGCTCCAGACATCGCTATGGTCTCTACCCATCAGGTATTCCTTGTGTTATTTTTTTTGGGCTCTCAATCTTGCCAAACATACTTGCTAATATTTCTTTTATTCCGAATATAGATGCGGTAGACCCCGGCGTTGTACTGATTGAAGTATCACTGTCAGCCGCTGCTACGACTGTCACTGTTCCACCTCTCGCTTTTGTGCCCTCCCGGCTTTAATGACGGAAAGTAAAGATTTTTCAATTCCTTATTTCAGTATAGATATTATTTCTTGGATTAATTTCTATTCCATATATTATTGCAATACTGTAGGAGTGATTTTTGGCTGCCTATGCCAAATGCTAAGCTCGCACTTCGCCTTCCAATCAGAATTAGTTCCTGCTTCTAGCGTCGGTTAGTATATTCTTCGTATCTCATTTCATCTTTTCACGAGTGGTCTTTCCATCTCTAAACTTTCTCGTATTGACCACAGTCTTACGGCTTGAGGGAGATAACGAAAGAATAGCAGAGCCTCCTAAGCTTCCTGATTTGCCACTTTCGACCACTGGTATGTTAGATCTAATTCATCATCATCCTTTTTAGTTCTTAGGTTGAAATCTGACTCTTCTTTGTGCGTGCTTTATTCTACAGCAGCTTCACCGTCTTTGGTTCATCTTGAGTCTTACATATCTATGCCCGTAGGGTCATTCGCTAAGGGTCAGTCATCCAGGGGTGCGGCAAATAGCAGGCGGATTCTAAGAGAGTTTATCGAAGACCTCATCGTTGAAGCTCTCATTTCTGCTGCGGACTTTGCAGACGAGGTCAACCCTATGCTGGCGACGCTTGTGACTTTCCACAATGAAGACTTCGTCGGCGTTTCGGTTGACTATTGTAGGCGAATTGAGGCTTGTCTCTATGAGATCGAGCATAAGCGTCTTACACCTGAATCATTAAACTAGAAGGTTCAACTGATCGCGTGGATCGAGCAAAGTGCCGGTTCCCTTCAATACTTCGAGCAGAAGTTGGCCTTGAAGCAAAAGGAACATGAGACAGCTTCTGGCGAATCCTGCCAATTGCGCGCCCAGGTCGAAGCGAACGCCGCACAGCTGCAAGTTATTTTTGGGAATCTCCAGCAATGCGTTTCTAAAGGAATGGCGTTAAGGCAGCACCTCGACTCCACCAAGCAGGGAATGCGAGATTATGAAGTGGCTAAGCAGGAAAATGCCGAGAAGCTTTAATCATGCTTGCAACAACAGGCCCGAGTTGAAGCGATGCTGGCTGCAATAATAGCGCGTGAGGAGGAGCTGCGGGAAGAGAGTGAGCTGGTTGCGAATTTATTGAAAGCTCCGCCTTCATAATGGCTAAAGTTGTATCCCCCTTTTTTATTTAAATTGTATTTTTCAAACACTTTGATTCATTAATAAAGAATATAAATTTTTTTTGCATCCTCTTCTCTGTGTTTGATGTATCAATTTAGCGCTAATTAGTTTATTCACTCGTCTCGGAGTTTCTAGTTTATTTACTCGTTTCGGAGTCTCTGGTTTATATACTCATCTCAGAGTTTATAGTTTATTCACTTGTTTCGGAGTCTCTAGTTTATGTACTCATTTCGGAGTTTGTAGTTTATTCACTCATTTCGGAGTATCTTTAGTTTACCACCCTTGGGTTTACAGGCAAACATGTCCTAACGTTGTATGTAGATAACCCCCATTCTTTATGGCAGAGGCCCGTTAGGTTTATGGTACTATGGTTTTAGTCCGTGGTACCGTCGCGTTGGCTGATGTATTCTTCGATATCCAGTCTTTAAGCCGCTGTTCGAGTAGCCCCGCGACTGTCGTGTCTCTGATCCCTTCGGGAGCTGGATAAGACGTCTTCAAGTAATCTCTTCAGGTTATATTATCGCCGGAAGAGCAAGTATTAGGAATTTGCCATGACGCTTTTTACTTGAGGTTAAGCTCAATTTGGAACCCCGATGAGTCATAACCGCGCTCTTCTGGGGTAGGATGATCTCCAATGGCCTTTTGGGCTTTATATGAGTTGCCATCAAGATCTGAAGCTAAGAATATGCCGTCACTTCATTTTTTATTTTGACGATGTCGCACCGATTCTTTGTTGAAATAGGGTAAACATCTGTAGGACCTCTATGCTGTATGTATTGCAATTGAAGTCCAGAGCTAAGAATATGCTATTGCTCGAATTTTATTTGATAGTTGCGTCCGCACCCTGCTGAAATGAGGGGGAACGCCGGGATAGTCTCTAGGTTGTATATGTACCATCAAGACTTAGAGCTAGGATTTTGTCGTTACTCCATTTTTACTTCGACCCTTAGGTCTTTTGTTGACGTCACGTCTGCACCTTACTGGAATAAGAAGGAACGTCGAGTTGGAGGTAGGATTTTGCCATTACTCCATTTTGATTTGGCTCCTTGGATCTTTGTTGACGTTGCGTCTGCATCCCGTTGGAAGGAGAAGGACGTCAAGCTGATCTCTAGGCCGTAGATGTTGCCATCGAGATCTGGCTCTCTCTTTGATGGATCCTGGTGGAAAATTTGTTTTCTTTTCTTTCATTTGTGCCAATGGATCGTATACAAGAGTCAATATGGATATACTTGCAGGGAAGAGAAAATTTCAATTTATATATATTTTTTTCCGTGATTCTCTATCGTTTCAGGTTTTCATATCGCAAAAGTCGCGATTGCCCAATCGTTTCGGCTATGTATTTATCATGGTGCCCAATCATTTCGACCATGTATTTTTTTATTTTTACTCGCTGCTTTTTATTGCGAGTTACCCACACCTTTCGGCTTTTTCATACGTATTTTTTTGCGACTCGCTGAGTTTTATTACGAGTTGGGAACTTAAGATCTGATACCAATCTTGGCATCAGTATCGCTGCAACTGGAATATTTCCAGGAGCGAATCATCATTTACCGTGAGAGGACTTGGAGCTTCACACCTGTTTAGGCATCAGCATTGCTACAACTGGAATGTTGTCAGGAGCAAATCATTATTCGCCTTTATCGATTTGAACAAAGATGGCTTAGCAGATAGGGTTAGGATCCTGTCGACTAAGGCTTTTAACTTTATGAGCCGTAAGGGTCTCATAAAAGTATTTTTCCCTACGAGTCGTGAGGATCTCGTAGGCGGCACTCAAGCACAGATGATCTCAGCAATGGATTCATCATCCCAAAAATGGATTTTCTCCTTAGGAATCGTGAGAATTCCTAAGTGCATTTTCTCTTTTAAGTCGTAAGGATCTTACAAGAGTGTTTTCTCCCTATAAGTCGAGAGGATTTACAAATATCGTTCACCATATGGGGACATTTCTCGTCATTGGTTTAACTTGGTGGGAGAATATTTATTTATGCCCGTGGATTGTATATAAGGGTCAATATTTGACCGCCTGTAGGTCAGTATTTGAGGAATATGACATCTTAAGAACAGGTTTAGATCCTTGTAGTTTAAGGCTTTTGAATCCTATGAGCCGTGAGGGTCTCATAAGGGGAAATTCTCCTTACAAGTCATGAGGATCGTAAGTGTATTTTCTCCTTAGGGATCTTGGGAACTCCTAAGTGTGTTTCTCCTTTGTGAGTCGTAAGGATCTCATGCAGTTTTTTTTACAAGATTACGCCCTCCCGGGTTTTCACAAGCTCGCCGATAGTCCTACTGTTTTTACTCACGGTGCCCTTTCGGTTTTTCATCTGTGCTCATTTCGGTCGTGGACGTACCGTTTTTTACGAGATTGCGCCCTTCCGGGTTTTTACAAGCTCACCGGTAGTTTTACTGTTTTTACTCACTGCGCCCTTTCGGGTTTTCATCATTGCCCATTTCTCTTGTGGGCATACGTTTTTTTTAAATAATGGAATACCCGAGAGTAAGTTCGCCACAGGTGCCCATCAATTTGCTGGTGGGACTTGAGTTGCAACCCTCGCCGTTGAGATTTCGATTGTGATATAGATCTCAAGGGAGAACACTGCCGTATTTGGGGCGATGCGCCCTGTTTGAGATGACGCGCTAGTTTAGAGACGTTTCGGTCCATTATTGCCATCTTTGAAGTGAAATTTTAGTTTAAGGATTTTTTGGTCCAGCATTCCCATTTTGGGGACGAATATTAGTTTCGGAACATTTCGGTCCATTATTGCCATGTTTGAGGCAAAATTTTAGTTTAGGGACTTTTCGGTCCATTTTCGCCATATTTGAGGCGAAGTTCTAGTTTAGAGACATCTCAGTCCATTGTCAGTTTAGGGACATCTCGTTCCGTTGCCATGTTTTAGGCGGATTGTCAGTTTAAAGACTTCTCGGTCCGATATCGCTATGTTTGAGGTGGATAGTTAGTTTAACAACTTCTCGGTTCGTTGTCGCCGATTTTTAGGCGGATTTTTAGTTTAGAGACTTCTCAGTCCGTTGTCGTCATATTTGAGGCGAAGTTCTAATTCAGGGACATCTCGGTCCTTTGTTAGTTTAGGGACATTTCTGTCCGTTGTCACCGTTTGAGGCGAAGTTCTAGTTTAGGGACATCTCGGTCCGTTATTAGTTTAGGGACATTTCGGTCCGTTGTTAGTTTAGGGACATCTCGGTCCGTTGTCGCCATGTTTGAGGAAAAATTCTAGTTTAGGGACATCTTAGTCTGATATCGCCATGTTTGAGCCGAGTAATTAGTTTAATGGCTTCTCGGTCCTTTGTAGCCGTTTTTTATGCAATGGGGCATTTTGTATAATACTCTCGGAGTTATGACTCAGGAAGATAGCGAGTGAACACAAACGTCGTCATCTATCATTGACCTAAGTCGTGACTTGTCAAGCGTAGTATTTTATGAGGAATCAGCCATTTATTAGCCGGAAGGGTCTTTTGCCATGCATATCTATGAGCAGGTAGGTTCCACCTTGGTAGAATTTATCTATGATGTACGGGCCTTCATAGTTCGGCTCGAACTTCCCCCGTTTTGTATGATTAGGGATCATGGGTCTTTTGACGATTAGCACGAGTTCGCCTTGGCGGAATGTTCTCGGCTTGGTCAGGTTTTTTGTATGACCGAGTCATCCTTGCTTTATAAGCCTCCAGATTTTGCTATGCTATAAGGCGAGTTTCGTCGAGGGCGTCGAGCTCCTCAAGCCGAAGATGAGCGTTTTCTTCATCTGTCAGCTCGTATCGAACCGCTACTTGCAGAGAAGGGAGTTCTATTTCCAGTGGGAGCACTGCTTTCGTGACAAATACCAACGCGTGTGGTGTTGTATTCGTGGCCGTTTTGAACGTTGTTCGGTACGCCCAGAGAGCTTCGTGCAGCCTTTCATGCCAGTCTTTTTTGTTTCTGGACACTGTTTTCTTTATAATCTTTATCAAGGTCTTGTTGAAAGCTTCAGCAGACCGTTGGCACAAGGATTATAGATGGAAGAGTATCTCCAATCTATTTTATGTTGCTGTGCGAAGCGGTTGATTTTATGACTTCTATAAGCTGGCCCATTATCCGAGATAATCTGTCGCGGAGTGCTAAACTGGTAGATGACATGGGTTTTGAAGAAATGGAGGATATTCTCCGTCTTCACCTCCCATAGTGGTACCGCTTCTACCCACTTAGAGAAGTAGTCGGTCGTTGCCAGTATGAACCGATGTCCTTTGGACGATGCCGGTTCAATAGGGCCATTATATCGGTTCCCCACATTTCGAACGGCCAGCTAGCCACGGTTGGGTGTAGCGGATTTGGATGTTGTTGGATGAAGTCCCCATGAATTTGGCACGAGTGACACTGTTTCGCATATTTGAGGCAGTCCTGAATCATTATGGGGTAATAGTAACCTATTCTTTTTATTTTCAGCTTCATCTTTGGCCCAGCTTGGTGAGAACCGCAGAGTCTGTTATGTATTTCTTGGATGACTCACTTCGCTTCTTCTGGTCCCAGGCATCTTAGCTACAGACAGTTGAACGATCTCTTATATAGAGTATCATTGACGAAGGCGAAGGACTAAGCTCGTGTCATGAGGTGATGTCTAGATGATGCATTTTTGGGCGTTCGTTGGGACCTGAAGTAGTCTATGAAGACTTCCCTCCAATCCTTGATCTTTTCTTCGTTCTCTGTTTGAAGGGCTACTTGTTTGATCATTTCTTTTCTTTCAGATGGCTCTATTAAGTCTTCCAAAGATATATTTGTCGGCGCGAGAACCCTACGGCTTTGCACAATGATCCTTATGTCATCGAGGTCTTCATCGGCCAGTTCCTTGGCCAATTTGGCCAATGCATCCGTCTCGCTGTTTTCTGCACGTGGTATACTCTCCAGGATGTAGGAGGGGATTTGTGTCAGCAGTTGCTGCACTCTTTCGCCATACTTTATCAACTCTGGCTTGCACGTCTGATCGTCGTCATTTACTTGGCTAACGATCAGCTGGGAGTCTCTATATATGAGGAGGTCTTTGATTCCCATGTCGACAGCGATCTCGAGACCTTCTATCAAAGCTTCATATTCAGCTTCGTTATTAGTCCTTGGCTTCATTAAGGAGAGGGCGTAACGCAATATCCCTCCTTACGGAGTCACGAAGATAAGGCCCACCTCGGTTTTGATTATGGGGGTGTTTTGCTTTTGCCTCTTCATAGAAGATGCTCTATCGAAGTAGAGTTCCCATTGGGAATCATTTTCTTCCTTCTCTCTTTCGATTGTGTCGAACGCATGTTCATCCGGCAACTCGCAATTTAAAGAGGAGTCGGTTGGTATCAGATGCTCCGCGAGAAAGTCGGCAATGGCCTGGCCTTTCACTGCTTTGACGGGTCGATACGTTATCGAGAACTCCATCAGGAGGATGGCCCATTTAGAAAGCCTTCCTGTTTGTATGGCCCTTGACATCAGATATTTGAGAGGGTCCACCTTTGATATGAGATGGCCTCATGTGCCAAGGCGTAATGTCTGAGCTTCGTTATCGTGAAGATCAGTGCCAAGTAATGCTTTTTGATGGGGGAGTAGTTGTTTTCTGCCCCTAGGACCCGACTTAAATATTACAAAGCTCTCTCCTTTCTCTGATCGTTCTCTTATTCCTATAGCGCGCGTAGAGAACCCTTAAGGGCTGTTGTATATAGGATAAGAGGTTTTCCCCTAACCGGAGCTGTCAATACCGGCGGATTTTGCAAGTATTGCTTGATTTTGTCTAGTGCATTTTGGCACTTTTGATCCCATATGACCGGTTTCCCTTCTTCATTAGATGACTGTAGGGACGGCATTTTCCGGAGAGGTTGGCTATGAATCGCTGGATATATGCGATCTTTCCTTGAAGAGATAGCAATTGTTTGAAAGTTCTTGGCGTGGGCATTTCCACAATCGCCTTGATCTTTGAGGGATCGATTTCGATACCCCGGTGCCGTATGATGAATCCTAGGAATTTGGCTGAGGAGACTCCAAACGCGCATTTTAGAAGATTCATCTTCAGATTATACTTCCAAAGCCGTCGCAACTCTATTTTTAGATATTTCCAATGTTTCTTGTGAGATCTGCTCTTTACCACGAGATCGTCAATGTAACATTCGACAATCTCATGAATGAGGTCATTGAAGATCTTTGTCATGGCCCTATGGTAGATAGCGTCGGTGTTCTTTAAACCGAAGGCATCACCTTATAGCAGAATATGCCTAGTGGAGTCCGGAAGACGGTATGCTTTTGGTCTTCAGGATGCATTTTTATTTGATTGTATCCTGAAGATCTACCCATGAAGGAGAAAACCTCATGGGTAGACGTATTATCGATTATCAGCTCAGTAATAGGTACTGGAAAGTCATCCTTCGGGCAAGCTTTGTTGAGGTCCCAAAATTCCATGCAGATGCGCACCGTCACATTTTTCTTTATCACTGGAACGATGTTGGCGATCCAGTCAAGATATTGAACTTCTTAGATGAAACCGGAGTCGATTAGTTTCTTGACCTCAGTATTTATACTCATCTCAATTTCGAGTCTCAGTCTTCTTGGCACCTGTTTGACCGGCTTTATGTCCGACGATATGGTCAGTTTATGTACTGCCGCCTTTGGATCTAGACCTGGCATTTCGGAATAGTTCCACGCGAGCAATCTTTATACTGCATAAGCATTTCTTTTATTGTGGTCGCCTGTTTTTTAGATAGCAACTCACTGACGAACGTTGGCCTCGGATCACTTTCCGTCTCTAAGTCAATTTTCCTTAGGTTGTCCGCCGTAGTGTGCATCCCATCTTCCAGCTCTTTTGGTGCTGGTGGAAACTCTGAGATCACCTCATCCTTGTCTTCATTTGTGAAGCACCTGTAGAGGTCATGCACAGTCTCGTGCCCTCTCTCTTTTAAGAGTATTATCATATGGAAGGTACGAGTTCGCTTCCATTCTTGATGTTGAGCTGGTCTTATCCTCACGGTATAGGTCCGCCTCGGCTCATGCTTTTGCAGCAGGGTTACCCTCCAGCCGTCGAATAAAGCGAACCTGCCTTGTTGATACTGGTCTTCTACCCAGTTTGTGAAGGTGAAGCAGTCTTCGAGGGGATGACCTATTGCTCGGTGGTAGGAGCAATAATCCGGATGACGGACCTCGTTTATTTGTTCGGGGTGTGATTGATGTTTTTCCTAAAGAAGTGTTTGTAAAGTAAAGTAACCGCAATCAGGACGGTGTCGCTAGTAGCTAGCCTCGATGAGTATGGGTCATCCGCAGGGAAACGTGAACCTTTTTCTTGTTTTAGACGAGTTTATTGAAGAAGGGTGATTGGTTGTTGTTACGGATATACTGCGGATGTAAGATTTATAAAGAAGAGACTTGTAGGGTTCATAGGACTTAGTAGTAATGGATGAATAATTAAAAATGACTCATTTTATCTTTTAATAGTTTAAAACTAGATCGATAGTGATGAATGTGGATTAGGGTTCTTTTGGAATAAATTAGGGTTTCCCCGCTCTTAACCCTTGTCCTTGCATTGATCTCTATTTATGTCTAGCCCCTCACAAAACAAGTGTTAAACTAATCTCAAATCATGGTCGTGACTAGCAATAAATTGGTAGCGCGCCCGATAAGGATGTTAACATTTATTTTGCTAAAGTTTATTGACTTTAAAATGTATAAAAGAAATTAAATGATTTTATCATCCATTGATCTACCCTAGCCTACGAACCCTAGCAAGCTATGAATTACTCGCTCATGGTTTGAGATTTAGAAGAAAGATCGAAGAATGAAAACATGATTAAGATGCAGAAAGTAAGTGCAGAAAGTAAATGTGAAAATAAATAAACTAAGATCTACCTTTATTAATCAACTATTTCATACAACTCTTCTTTTTGAAAGTAGATTACAAAGAACCCTAGTTTTTTCTCTCGCTTTCTCTCTCTTGTTAGAAGTAGATGACTAGCTGATGATCATTTGGATGCGTAGATCGCTTTGGACCTTTTGATCTCTTTGGTTTGATGATTTTTCAGGTGAAGCTCTCGGTCCTTTAAATAATCACAGAAACTAGGAATCCTAGTTGCCAGACGTTAGGATATGCTGATTCGATCACACCCAAAAAATCCTAAATCCTACAGCCCTAACCTTGTCGCGGATCCGCCGCAAATCAGGGTGTTTGGCTGCCCAACCTTGGCGGCATAGTGAGATCATGACTTGGGATTTTTTGTGAAGTCTTCTGTTGACATTTGTAGATCTCTTCGATGTCTGGATTTTGAAAATCTTACTCTAAGTCTCTACCATTTATGATTTTCTTCAATTTATCGAAAGATTTTATTCTGACGTCTCGGATCACCGATCTCCAGATCAGAGCTAATATCTGCACAACATCTCAAGTCATAGTGTTAGTAGTATTTGTTATTATTTTGAGATATTATCCTAACCATTTGTATGATACAATATTTTAAGAATATTGATTAGAATTATTTGATATGATATGCATATTTTAATTACTAAAATTTCATATAAATATAATATGCGTGTATTTTCCCTCATTATGTTAATTATAATTTAGAAACATATGATAATAAACTTTTTACACATAAACCCCCATATGTTTAATAATTACAATAAACTCGTTTTAGTACTTAACTATAATAGGGAAAATAATCATTCAAATGTGCAATATTTTCAACTAATCAGGGTGCCGAGACACCGGAAGTGTCATCATTCGGTGCTTCATGACAACGTTGAATATTTTCCTCGTCTTGTCTTGGGGGAAAGAGTATTCCCGACCCATCTTCTTTATAAAGGACGGATTCCAACCGAGTTTTTCTTGATTGCACGGCTTCTTGGATCCGCTTTGTTGTTTTCGAACGTTGATTGTGTTCTCTGTGTTGTTTTTGCCTCTATTTCGGGATTTTCCCCTTTCGCGAGGACTTACAGCGGGCCGGGGATGAGGAGCATTATAGTCTTCTTTCTCCACAGACTGCTGATTGAGACGTTGCGCCCTGGCCTTTTTATAAATGGCCATTTCGCGGCTGTGATTGTCTCGGATCTTTTGACAAGCTTCTTTTATTAGCTTGTCTATTTGTTCTTCGAGCGACGTACATAACATTCTTAGAGCCATATTTCTCTCTGTTTCAACATCATGGCCATTTGGAAGAACGTTTTCCCCTTTGCTGGAGCTGTTTATGATGCAGCAGGTGTGGAATTGCTCCCATTTCTTGGACCAAACGTATCCGAGCCTGGTTGTCTCCATCTTCCCGTTGAGCATCTTTCATTGAGTTCTGGGAATATCCCAAATCTTTTTGTAGAATTGGGTCGCCGAACAGTTTGTTTGAGGGGTACACCTTGGCATCTTAACAGCCTTTTCAATCCCTCCACTTAATATCTGGGCAGACGGATTGGTTGAAGCTTGTCGAGTGCGAAATTGGCACCACGCCAGACTTCTTTTCTACTTTGGTCTTCGTAGATTGGTAGAAGAGGATCGCCTTTTCACCTCTTCTCCTGAGAGGGACGTAGAAAGTCTGTAGTGCTTATACGCTGTATATATCTAGCGCATCAAGTTCCTTGTAATGCCGAGGCGGAGCCATTGTGATTTGCAGACTCTAATCTGCTCCGGCGAGGGTTTGCACTGACGGGCGGATGGAGAACACTGCGTTGGCCTCGTCCTCAGAGTCGTTGCCAAAGACCAGGACAGGAGTAGATGGTCCGGGCCTATTTTTTCCTTTTTGGGGTTGCCCCGAGTAGACTATTTCTTCATCTTCCTTGGTGTCGCTCCAAAAGATCAGGATAGTGGCAACGGATTTCTGTTTGTCCTCCGGGTTATAACACCTTTCCATATCTTCGAAGTTCGATAGGAAGTACTTTGCGTCTTCATATTTTCGGACTTCGTTTATGGAGAACGGATTTAGCTCCCCTGTGACGGTGTACTCCGAGCCATCCTTGAAATACTTCATACACTGATGTTGTGTAGAAAGGATGACGTTGTACTCATGTAACCAAGGCCTGCCGAGCAAAGCTTTATAGCAAGTCTTGGCGTCAATGATATGAAATTTGATATCAGTGATGAACTGCCCGAAGCGTAACGTTAGTATTACAGACCTAAGCGTCCATGACGACTGTGAGTCGAACCCGAAGATGGTAATTTTGCCTCGGGCCAGGTGCTGAACGTTCATGCAAATTTCCTTCAGCATCCTCATGTTGAGAAGGTTGACGGAGGATCCATTGTAGACAAGGATTTTCCCTATCTTGAAGTCGTGGCAGTACCCGGTGACATATAACGGGCGATTGTGCTCGCATATACTGAAGAGGAGATCTTCATCACTGAATGTAATGTCAGCTGTGTAAACCTCTGCCAGTTCATCCTTCATCTATTCTTCCACGAGGAAAGCTTGGAACTGATCAGACTCTTGTAATGCCTTGATCAGAGAATATCGTGCCTCTTTGGATAGGAGGAGGGCATCTAATATGCTCAGTTGTGCGGGTATTTTTCTCAAATGTGCTAGGATATTTTAATCCACCTTATTTTTCCTAGACGGGTCCCTTGTTGCGAGCTCTTTGACAACTCCATCGTCGAGGGCGATTTCCTCAGAGATTTTTCTTTCCCTTTGTCTTTTTTGCTCGAACCTTTATTTGTAGGTCCAAGGTTCTTTTCAGGCAGCGTGCGGTTATGCAGCTGAATATTGTCGCAATTCTTCTTCTTCTCTTCTTTTCGGAGGTGGAGTCTTTGAAGAGAGGGCTGAGGGTTATTTCGTCCTCAGAATCGCTCCCAAAAGTAAGAACTTGGGGTTTTTCCCTTTTCGAACTGGTATCAACCATATGACAGCTGCCGGTCATTTCTTCATGTGCATTTGTCATACTATTTTGCCGTCGACGAGCTTCGCGCTTCATCCTGTTTAAGTGTTTTTGATAGGCAACGTATCCTTGCCACCACTTCTTGAAGGCACTGCATTCCTCGGTAGGGTGGGTAACCCTCCTATGATATAGGCAGTAGTTTGGATGTGAATCCTCTCTGTCGAGGCATATGACCCCGAGAGTGTTATCTACGAGAGGTGGCAGCTTCATTCCCATTAACAAGGATTTGGCGAACCGCTTCTCTGCTTGATCCTGCTTTTATTTGTTGCAGGTATACTTCAGTTTGGTTGGAGTACTTTACGACTCATCATTGCCGTGGCTTATTCATCCTGACGCTGACGCTTAGTCTTTTCGTATATGGATGTTTCGCGTTCTCGGTCAGCTTTACTTATTTGAAAGGCTTCGTTTAACAGCCTATCGATAGGGTCTTCTGAAAGTTCCGGAGATTTTAGCGCCGATCCTTCCCCCAGTTACTTTGTGTTGTTTTCTAACGCCGAGAGATTTTCTTTGTCATTTAATGACGAATGGGAGACCATGTGGCAACTTGCTACACGGTCCCCGTTATCTCCTGATGATTCTTTTCCTCATCGTTGTCACTATGTTCGTTCTCAACAATATGCTTGAGGAACTATTCGAGCGTGACCGGTTTCCGCGCCTTCTGGTTGTACTCCTCCAGCGCGTCACTGTACTTTTGTAGGTCTGTGCACATGTCATCATACTCAACAAACTGCACAGGCTTCTTGGCCTTCTTCTTTTTTTCGAAGATTTTGAAGGCTCGATTTGGGGGGTTTGCCCTTTGTCAACAACTTTCGACTCAGTACGTGATTTCAGCATCCCTTCGATGATTTTGGGTTCAAGTGTGCTTTTCCACTTGACTACCAGACTTACCTGTAGATCTTTCAGCATTCTTTTGGTTTTAGCTGAAAGGAAAACTTCCCATGGAGTTTCTTCCACGAGCGAGCATGATGCTCCCGGTGCATCCACCTTTTTGGGAGTGTGCTTATGAGGTGGGTTTACCCTCCAGCTCTCAGACAGTGCGAATTTCCCATGTTGATACTGGTCCTCGACCCAGTTCTTGAAGACGTAGCAATCCTCAATTGGGTGGCTCACCATTCTGTGATAAGAGCAGTAATTAGGGTTATTAACGTCGCCGGGTTACGGTGGACGCCGTGGGTCCGGCAATGTGATGAGTTTGTTGTGCACTGCCAATTCAAATAGTCTCCTCGTCTTATCACGGGGAAATGAGTATGTGCGTCCTAATCTTTCCTCCATGGATGGGCACGGATGCGTGTTGTTTTGGCGAGTAGCCGGTTTTGGGCCACTCGGTTGTTGTTGCGTGTTGGTAATGAATGTCGCTTTCCCTTTACCCTTGTTATTTCGAGGGTCCTTATTTGAGAAGGAAGGCCCGTGGCCCATCTGGTCCATTTGGACCAGTTTATTGATCAAAGCCTGGAAGGTGGTTGATTAGAAGAATGTCATGAACTGGGACACAGTCGTTTGAGGATCTAGGGCCTATGGCGGGAGATTCTTCGATGCACTGTTCACACTTAGACCATAGGTTCCGCCACCGGATCGTGTATTAGACCCAAGTTTCTCCTGGCCTTACCCTGGCATTGATTAATGTCGTAATTGGAGTGCGCTCACTTGAACTGGCGAAACGCTATGTGAATAGCAGTTCCATCTCTATGAATGTTTTTACGGAGTCTTTTTGGAGCTCTGGGTACCATTCAAAGCTCGTTTCTGACAGGATGCTAACGAACTGGCACAGCAACAGTTTGTCGTCGCCTCCAGTGTTGCCGCACAGAGCTCTGAACTGCACGACGTGCTGATGATGGTTGACTGTCCCTTTGTACACATGGAACTTGGGGATCGTATATCCTGGCGGGTAATTGATTTGGTCATACCAGCCTGGATACGGTCGCCCGATTCTAGCGATTTCATTAGCTTGATGAGCTCATATTTGTTGAGCAATATAATCATCAAGAGCAGGCTTGGAGATCTTTCCTCTTTGGCCGCTGATAAGGTCGGGGGAGGGTTTAATGTTTAACCCTCTGTCATCCTCGATGATTATCGGTGGATCTTCGGCTGGGGGTTCTAGTTGGATCATCATTCCCACTATATCCTGGAATAGGAGCGCCATCTGCTTTATGTTAGCAGCTTGTTCAGCGGCCTCTTTATCTTTTCTTTCAAGCATCCTTCGTAGGAACTCTGTATCGGTCTCTTGCTCTTGTCGCTGTTCGGATGCTGGATCCAAACTTTCTTTCTGTCCGGTAAGTGCTGCTATTTTGGTCCGCATTTTTTGGAGGTTTTGTTGTTGCTCCTGAGCCTTAGTCAGCGACCGAGTTTGCGGCCGGTGACTCACTGAAGCACGGCTTTAATCTTTTCTGGAAGCCATGTAGACCATATGCATGATCATGCCTCCATACTTGAGGCATTTGGGTCTATCACCTTTGGAATTTGCTGCAGACGGTGAGATTTTCTCCGGCCTCATCCTTTTGTGGGAGGTCAAAGTTGAAGGAGCCTTTATGACAGGCACATGTGTAGAAGAAGTCCCTCGCTGTATGACGGAAGGATGGTCTTTATCTTGCCGA
Organism: Agapanthus africanus; assembly: GCA_030015575.1. Classification (NCBI taxonomy): domain Eukaryota; kingdom Viridiplantae; phylum Streptophyta; class Magnoliopsida; order Asparagales; family Amaryllidaceae; genus Agapanthus; species Agapanthus africanus. The sequence continues at coordinate 397,644,420 of JASDDO010000019.1, read as the reverse complement.
GCCTTAGATTTCTTCGGTCGACGAGAGTAGTCTTTGTCAATCACAGAGTCTTAGACCTTCCGCCAGACTCTATGAATTTAGGAGGAGAACCACTGATGGGGGCACTCCGATTCTGCCTCAACAATGACCTTTGCAGGTGGAAGTGACTTCTTCAGCACCACCGTCGGGGAGTTCTTTCGTACCCACTTAAGCGGATCAATGCGTTTACTGGTTGAAACAGCAGCGCCAACTTCCACCATTGGAGCTGGTGGGGTAAGCTAGTGGGGGAGTTGCCCCCAGCTTTTCTTACTTGGCACCAGTGGCGACGTCGAGCATGCCTTCCAGAAGGGACCGCTTCAGTTTTGGAATCGGCTCTTCATGCCCCTAGCTTTGCTGAGGGGCTGCTGTTGGTGTCAGCCTGTTGAACACCGACGTCCTTATTAAAGTCTGAGGAGGGCCGACCAATCTTTCAAAGACCAACTTTCTGATGGGGGAAACACTTTTGACGGCTTCGCCCATAGCAGGAGTTGGGAAGGCTATCCATTTAGGGGCATCCTCTTCAGGCATCATGTGCCTCTTTGAGGGCCCGTTCGAACTTTTGCTCAGCCCGTTGAAGACTGAGACACCGGATTTGGATGGCCCGTTGAGAGGGACTGTTGTTGTCGCTAGTCGATTGAAGATCGACCTCTTGGGAGCTTCCTCATGCGGCGTTGAGGCACCGAAACTCACTGGTGGGAGCATGGTCCCAAAGACCAATCCAGTAGTGGTTTGTGTAACTTGCCTTACTGGCATTGAAAAGATAGAGGCCGCGTTGGGCCCGTAGGTCACTCTTCCAGTTGTGGTGGAGCGAGAGTTGCTGTTGCAAGAGATGCAGTTGGAAGCCATCGATTTTCTTTACACAGGAGCGAGACACCAAATTTTAGTACCTTGAATCCAAGGGCAACCATAGCGAACCATGATTTTGTTCGCGATACACGAAACATGAAATGTGGAGTAGAAAGAGGAAAAGGTCCCACCGGGCGTGCCAAAATCTGTTCACCGCCGAAAGACTGGACCTAAATGTTGGGACGTCTGGCCTGAATTTGGGGGCAGATTCTATTTGGACTTCTCCATCCACCTCTCCGAAAATATCAATTTGATTTATGGCACCGTATATCGGAGGTTTGGACAGATGCGACCGTTGTAGTAGATTTTATCAGATTCCCCCTCGTTTGTGAGGGGTTTTTGATTGTGGGGACGCTCTTCCCTGAAGGCGCAAGCCACTGCAGTTAATTATGTTACCACATTGTGATAACCACTTTCTCCTGCTTCGGCAGTTCACTTCGTGTCATGTGTTTTTGTTTGTTTGTTTTGGTTGTCCGTAGATTATATACGGAGACTAGTTTATGTCGTTGCCCGTAGGGTGCGGATCAAGCCAAATCCGTATATTTTAGATTTAGGTTTGGGTCAAGGATTTGCTTGATGGGGTTTTGAACTTAGGTCGTATATTCCTACAGTTCAGAAATATTTTTATTTGATTTAAGGACCGTTAATCTAGTTTGAGATTAAGATCAACTTAAATCTATAAGTGAGCATTTAGGCTTAGCTTGTTTTCGTTAAGGATGCGTTAGTCTTATTTAAGACTAAGATCAACTTAACAACATTTTAGGATCATTTTTACTTGATATCCAGCAAAAGAGCATTTGGGCTCAGCTGCAAGAAAACTTCAGAAACTCAGCCAATTTGGGCTTAGTCTACTTAGTCTTTTTTTTATTCAAAAGTGCTAAGCACTTATTTAGGCTATGTTTGTTCAGCCCTTGTCTTTTTATATAAAAGTGCTAAGCGCTTATTTGAGCTCTGATGCTCACATGTATGTCATGTGAAGCATTTAGTCAAGGGCGCTGCCCAATAAATGTTGAAAACTTTAGTCAGTTTGACTAAATATGAAGTGCCAAGCACTTTTTATGGCATCTACATGAGGTGCATGTGCGGTGCTGGGCGCTGCCCTATTAGTGCTAAGAACTCAGCCGTTTTGGCTTTATATGAAGTGCTAGGCACTTTTTATATGGCGCCCACGTGAGAAGCACGCGCGGCACTGGGTGCTGCCCGATCAATACTAAGCACTCAGCCGTTTTGGCTATATACGGAATCCTAAGTACTTTTGTGTGGCGCCCACATGAGGAGTACATAAGGCACTGGGCGCTGCCCAATCGGTACTAAACACTTAGCTGTTTTCGGCTGTAAAGGGAGTACTAATCAATTTTGTGTGGCGCCCAGTTGAGGAGCACGTGAGGCGCTGGGCGCTGCCCAATCGGTGCTAAGCACTTAACTGTATTCGGCTGTATAAGAAGTGCTAAGCACTTTTATTCAGCACCCACGTGTGTTTCACATGAGGCACTGACCTTCTGTTTTGGACGCCCGCATGTTTTTCATGTGAGTCGCTGGGCGCTGTTAAAAGGTCGCCCACGTGGGAAGCACGTGTGGTGCTATTATTTTTTTTCCTTTTTAGAGATTAAATCTCTGTTAATGGCATTTGGACCATTAATGATCACCAAGATCTTCGTTTTTTTTGAAGATCTGGGATCAGGTTTTTCTTTAAGAACTAAGTTCTTTTATAGGTTCTTTTCCTTTTGTTTTTCTTTTAGACCTAATTCTTTTTGAATTTTTGATTTCCAAGAATAAGATCTTCCCGATGAGAATTAAATTCTTAACTTGTGTGAGACTTGTTTTGCGGATCTCTGATCCAGAGAAAGAACTAAGTTCTTTGAGAAGGGTTAAACCCTTAAAATAGGTAAAAAGAGATATTTTGATCTCTGTATTTCTTTACCTAGATTTCTTTTGAAAGGGAAGTCTTCCCCTTTGAGAATTAAATTCTCTGTTGTTTTTTTGGAAGCTTTCTGTATTTTTCAGAAGGTTATAGGGTTTTTTTCTCTATTCTTCCTCATCTCTCTGTGTGTCTCTGAGACTTGAAGTCTCGGGTCCTTTATATAGTGGAAGCAAGTTTGTTAACTAATTTTGAGAAAATCCTTCATCGAGAGATTCCAATTGATTTAATTGGTCTCAAAATTGAGTTGGGGAATTTTTACCCACCGTTGGATTTTTGATCCAAGAACTTCTGTTTTACAGAATATGTTTTCTTGTTTTTAATAAAATTGGGAAAATATTTTCCCATATACAGAATTTGTTCTGTAAAATCGTGATTTTTTTAATCACCATTAGATTTTTAATCCAAGAGTTCTCTATTTTACAGAGAGCAATCTCTTTTTGTTTGAAAACATTGAGAGAATATATTCCAAAAATAGAATTTTATTCTATTATTGGATCATTGATCCAACCGAGACTATCTTTCATATTTAGAAAGATTTGGGAGATATTTTCTCCTAATAGAATTTAATTCTATATTTTGATGATTTATCATCTCCATTGGATTTTTGATCCAACGGCTCTGTTTAACAGAGGGTATTCCCACTTTTTATGTAAAATTTAATTCTATTGATTTTGATTTGGGCGCTGGCGCTCACGTGTTGTGCACGTGGGCGCCGCTTAAAAATTTAATTTTTATGATGGGCATTCATGTGCTTTGCACATTGGCGTCCGCATGATGAGCACGTGCGGCGCCGTATAAAAATTTAATTCTTACTCAGAAAGCGTTTCTCTGCTTTGCACATTGACGCTGGCGCCCTCGTGAGAAGTACGTGAGGCGCTGCCCCATTAAATTTCAACAGAGCTTTGCTTTTTTAATATGTTTAAATATCGGGGGAACAACTGCCGGTGGTTTACTCTGTGTTGACTCATTAAGAGGAGGACTTTGGTCAGAGCTGAAGTAATTCAGCAGAAGTTGCGTTCTTAGACGAGTTATTTCTTTCTCTTTTTCTTATATTGTCCTTTGGAGTTGTGCCAATTGATCATCAAGGGATGTTTCGTTAGTGGCCAACACTTGTTCCGTATTAGAAGTGTAATTTTCTTTGTCTATGTTGTTTATGTTATAGTGTGAAGAAATACTCAGAACTAGATTCATTATCATTTACAACATTATTTGATATAGACTATGATCTAGACCGGCTTCTAGTTACAAGACTAAGAATTGATGAAGCATTAGTACGACCCCTTTTGATGTATTCATCGTTTGGTTCCTCGATACTAACAGGAAATGCCATCAAAATATGCGATGTGTCACGCCTCGCTTCCCGGTATACGGCGAAGGGGACGTGACTAGGCCGCTACGTATTTACTCTGAAGTAAATATGCTAAGCATATCTAAGCATTACAAAAGAATGCACAAGAGACAAAAGATATAATTGAACAGCAAATTTATTTATTAACATTCTTTTATACAATGCATGGAAAGTAAATACATCTAAATGAAAGTAATGCCTAAACAGTGGTATAACAGAAATGGAAAATACAGAATGTAAAGGAAATGTACATGTGTAACTACAGCTCGGGATCTTCAATAAACTGGTCCAAGTGTTCGGTGTTGGGCTCGATCTCTGGAAGGTCCAAAACACCTGACGATATTCAAAGAAGAAGAAAGAGAATGTCGTCAGCAAACAAATCGCTCAGTAAGTCTCGAAGATAAGGGAGAAGTTGAATAGACAGATAGTAAGAGAGAGAGTGCAACTTTTAAAGTTGTATTATATTTTTATAATGTTGTATTTAGTGTTAACGCTGTTGTTTGTAGCTTGGTACAGAAAAATGCCAGTGTATACAAGAGGAGTCTCTATATGCCAGAGACTAAAGGCAACTGGAAGTATAAGGCTCCGTTAGAGAGCCCGGAACAACGGCGTTGTATTCAGGTTAGGTGTCTTAAATCTTGAAGTCTCATGCCACTTCTAACTCCTTCCGTACCAATCTACCCCTTAAACCCCGCGATATCTTGTTTGTATTGTTTGTATTGTATTGCAAATTGTATTGTCTTGTAATATAGATTGTATAATTGGATGACTTGCCAAAACCATGATATCAGTAAATGGATATAACTTGAGAATCATGGATGTAACTGGAGAATCATGTAAATGGAAGTATATCATGGTTCGGTTCGGTTAATATAGATTTAATAGATTGAATGTATGTATTCATGGATTCATATTGAATTGTACTTTCTACTTGAATCATATTCAAGTCAGATTATTTATAATGAGACTCAGTCTGAGTCAGACAATTAGAAAAGAAATTGAAGTCCTGAATTAGATTTTGATGTTATCGGTAACCGCTGCACATGGGCGGCAGGATTTGTGTCTTTTTCAAAAACGATTACCGTATTGATAACACCATTTGTTAAGTTGTCTACCTTAAATAGGCAAGCACCCATATCTTCGGCTCCCTGAGGCTCAAGAGACTGATCCTGCTTAAACCTATATTTACTAGGATCCTTAGGGTAATTTATAGAAATTGAGGGGGTTTTATGTAAAAATAATTTTGTATAATTTACAAAATACACCTCGAGTATTCAATTATCGTCTTTAGAGTTTTTATAGCTATAGATTTTATATTTGTGACATTTCTAATTAATAAGCCTATTTTCAGAAGCTTATAGGGGTTTTTTTTCTCTATTTTTCCTCGTCTCACTCTGTCTCTCTGAGACTTAAAGTCTCTGGTCTTTTATATATTGGAGGTAAGTTTGTTAATTAATTTTGAGAACATCTTTCATCGAGAGATTGCAATTGATTTAATTGGTCTCAAAATTGAGTTGGGGAATTTTTACCCACCGTTAGATCTTTGATCCAAGAACTTCTGTTTTACAGAATATATTTTCTTGTTTTTAATAAAATTACGAAAATATTTTCCCATATACAGAATTTATTCCGTAAAATGGTGATTATTTTTAATCACTATTGGATTTTTAATCCAAGAGTTCTCTGTTTTACAGAGAGCAATCTCTTTTTGTTTCGAAACATTGAGGGAATATATTCCCAAAATAGAATTTTATTCTATTATTGGATCATTAATCCAACTGAGAGTATCTTTCTTATTTAGAAAGATTTGGAAAATATTTTCTCCTAATAGAATTTAATTCTATATTTTGATGATTTATCATCTTCATTAGATCTTTAATCCAACGGCTCTGTTTAAAATAGAGTATTCCAACTTTTTATATAGAATTTAATTCTATGGATTTTGATTTGGGCGCTGGCGCTCACGTGTTGTGCACGTGGGCGCCGCTTAAGAATTTAATTCTTATGATGGGTATTCTTATGCTTTTCACATTGGCGTCCGCATGATGAGCACGTGCGGCGCCATATAAGAATTTAATTCTTACTCAGAAAGCGTTTATGTGCTTTGCACATTGACACTGGCACCCTCGTGAGAAGTACGTGAAGCACTGCCCCATTAAATTTCAACATAGTTTTGCTCTTTTAATATGTTTAAATATTGGAGGTATAAATGCCCCCACCGTTGCTCTCACGTGGCTCACACGTGGGTGCAACGATGTCACTTTTTCCATCATTTGATTTCCTAGGGAGTTGAACTGTCCCTTCACATCTTATAAATAGGGTTTTTGGCCTTTGAGATGACTGTCGTTTTGTCATCTTTCTTCTTCTTAGTTGAGAATTTAATTCTCTTCCCAGAACCTAAGATCTCTGCCCAAAGAAACTCTTAGAGTTGAACCCTGTTTAGAAAAATTGGTAAGAATTATGACCAGCTTCTTAAAAGAAACCCTTTTTTTTGGATTTTTAACCCATTAACAGAGCTTGGCTCTTTTTCTTGAAATAATCTCTTAGAGATCTTAAAAAAAACTTTATTTAGGTAGACCGTGAGTCTTAGAGATCTTAGGGTTTCACCCTATTATTAACTCTGATCTTTGAGAGTTCTCTGGAATTTAATTCCAGTATATTTCCCATAGCGATTTCTGGGATTTAATCCCATCAGCAGAGGAATTTGATTCCTGTTTGTATGACAGATCTTAGCTCTGGGGAATTTTGAAAATTTTTAGGAATTTTATTTCTCTTTCCTCTTTTCTTTTTAGGGTTCTGTTGTAGATTCTTCTTACAGATTTGGATCTGTTGTAGAATACGTTCTTCAAAAACATTGGGAGTTTTGGACTCCACCGCTTAATGAAATTTCTCATTTAATGAGAATCCTTTTGGATTCTCACAATGTGTGTATGTCTCATCATTGATGAGGCGTCACCATGATTTTGTGGGGCCCACTGTCCCCCATTTTTTTCTTGGATTAGAGTGACTTTAATATGCCACAGTGGAGTACAGATGCTAAGGCCCTTAGTTGTAGTTAATTATATTGTGCCGATTACTAACTCTCTACGTGTTTTTCTTTTCAGGTACTTTGGCTTCCGACTCCTTCTTTCCTTATGTCTGTTCGGAGAGAGCTTTTGCTGACGCGCCTACGGATCAGAAAGTCTTTGCGCTAATTCGGGACTACGACCCAGAGCTGAAGTCTCTTCACCTGTAGGGATCGTGGTACAATTATATTACCCGGGGTCGGCACAGTTTCACTTGAGCGGTGCCGTCAGAACCGATCCCGTCAATCCATTACGCCGACCCTCCACAGGTCGCTTAAGCAGTGGAAGAGGTGAACTGGACCTCGGAAGGTCGTCTCCAACCTTCTATGGCATCGATACCAGTGCAGATGCCGATGGCCCTAGATATTCTGAGGCGTCTCATATGCCAAGGAGAAGCACGTCCTTGGGTCCAGGTCTATATGATAGGAGCGACCCCCCGTCATCCGGCTGGTTATCTGTAGTGGGCCCGTTACATCTTGTTGGCCTTGAAGTCACTGCTGCTGAAGACCGGGTTATATCCAGCGATCTACGCATCCCTCTTTTATTACCACACTCCTCATGTGTGGTGGGTTAAATCTTTCCTGGAGCAATGGAATATCCCGACCCACACGTTTCTCTTATCGGATCGGAAGGTATCAATCTTGCTGGAGAAATTCGCGGAAATATCCGTGTTACCCGTTAGAGGAGAGCATTATGAGGAGATACTTCCCCTTGACGAGTACGTCTTCACTACTGAATCAGTGGTTATGGGTATTACCCCAGAAAATGCTGTTCAACACAAGTTTCCGAGCTTGATCAAGGTGTTGTACATATATGAGAGCTTATTCTTGGAGTCCGGGGGGCATGGATTTAGCTTTACGGACTTTGTTGCCTGTTTCCTCCGTCCAGAGGTTTTATCGAAGGAAGCTGCGAAGTTTGCCATGCTTGATGATCCGTTTGGTTTTGGCTCAGACAAAGTGCCGACCGCAGAGGCAGATTTAAAGCAGTTCTTCATTCCGGATACCCCCACCGTCCCTTTTGCGAAGATTGCTGCTTCGAAAATTGATGAGGAGACGTTCTTTATGGGGTTCATTGGCTTGTGACTGAGCTGGTTTGCGCTCCCGATGCACCCTCGCTACATGAGACCATCTGTCTTCTATCCGGCTCATCGCATTGCTGCGGGGACGCGCATGGCTATTGGGGTTGCAGGACTAGCTCACTTATATCATGGTCTGAGTATAGCGATCGACACCACTCGGTCGGGTTTGAAGCCCGTAAATCTCCCATTGCACTACTTCACCTCATAGATCGAGATGCACGTACTGGGTGCTTTTGGCATGCATAAACGGCCCAGATTTTATGATGGATATAACTTTCCTCGGGTCAGGCAATTGGTCGATACTTCTTCTCCCGACCCGACACAGAGAGGGGCTCGGCGATTGCTTCTTCGCCCACGCATGGTTGGGGATAGCATGACCTTCGTCGACATGGTCCTGACCATTGGTAAGGAACCATCCAAAGTAATCCAGTCGCTCCACGATGCTTTCAAGGATTAGGCTTCTGTATTGAGGGCCCGGGAAATCGTTCATTCGTATTCTAACAGGCCGGGTTTCTTCCTGTTCAGTCAGGACGCCTCGGTGATATTTATGACATACAACTCGCATCGTTTTGCCCAGCAATCCGGTTACAACCAAGGTGTTCCCTTTGAAGCGTTCTTCATTGACCTGGTTGTTACAGAAGAGAGCGTTCGCAATGTGGTGCATCACTTCATGCGGCTAAATACGGGGTCTCATTTCCTGATTAGTGAACTAAGCCATATCCCGAAGGCCTTGAATGCTTTTATCGCTTGGTACCAGCATGCTACGGGTGCCATCATCAAGGAGGAAAGGCGGATGCTTCTCGACCATAAGGATTCTTTCTCGGCCAGTAATCCCGCGGTCCTGCAGAAGCGACGGGCAATTGTCCGTCCTTCTTTAAGAGAGGGTGCCACGGCTGTAATTCCGCGAGTCTTTCCGGCTAAGCCATGACCGGATGTAAGTTCTCCTTTGACCATGGTGGCTGTGGCATCCCCTGAGTCAGGTATCTGCTTGAAGATCGAAACTCGCCGTCCGAAGAAGCCCGTTAAGAGCAAACTTTTGTCGTCGGGTGTTGGCCGGCTCGCAGAAGAAGAAGAAGAAATCTTTATTCTCTGCTGACGTTGTATTCGGTCAGGAGCTGCATGCTCCTTCTAGCAAAGGCTTAGCCGAATACGGCACCAACGTTGGTTTGTTCAAAGCCTCTGTCGACGAGAATGCCGCTACTGATCTTCAAGCCGCTATCGAGGTTTCTGAGAGATTAGCCCGCGAGCAAGTAGCGCTTGCTTCTCTTACGGCGTCCGGTATATTCCATTTACATTCTTCTGTACACATTTTTTTTCGAATTTATTATGCTTTATTAACGCTCTTTTCCTAACAGGAATCTCCACTGAAGAGACTCTCAGGCCTCCATGGGTCTCGGTATGATTCGTTACGCGTCGCATTTACTTATTTAATTCATCTCATTCACACCTTGACTCCCTTCCTCTTTCTGTTACAGGAACCACCGCAGCTCGTGTTGTTCCGAGTACAATGCCGTCCTCAGGTGGTGGTGCAGAGGAGCCTCTAGAGCCACCGGCTATGATTGAGGTCACCCCAGGGCCGCCACTGGAGGGGTCACTAAAGCAGCCGATGATGGATGTTGCAACAGATCCGGAGGTCGAACCTAATTTAGACAAAGATGTTCCCCTGTCGAAAGTCCTAAAGAGATCTATTCGTACATCCAAGGCAGAGAGGAAGCGCAAAAAACACGAAGTAAGGGAACGGCAGGCTAACTTGGCCGCAGGCGCGGGTTCGAGTGATGCCCGACCTTCTGACGTTCCCATGGAAGACATTCCTTCTGCCCTATCCACTGCTCATAGGCATATTACGCATGCTGCTTGCGAAGTGACCGAGCGGATACTTCAAGGTAAAACAGGACACGATCCCTTATTGAAACCTAGTAGGACTTGTTTATTTTTCCAGGTTTCCTCTTACAATAATTTTCCTCGAATTATAACACATTTGTCCTTGAATGATGTGACAGGGCAGTTTAAGTAGTAACATAGCGGGTGAAGTGCCCGTGTTTGAAGTGTCTGGGGCATCAAGCCTTCCTGTCGATTCAGGGGCTGCTCCAACTGCCACTTCCTCCCCCTGTGGATCCCCGGCATCGGCAGGTGATGCGAGCATGACGACGACCCTTATTGATTCGGCAGGCGAAGATGTCGACGTTGAATCCATCTCCCCGGTGATGGAGGAAATCGAGGAAACCGTCATGGTTAGTGACGCTGCAGACACCGCTATGGTCTCTACCCATCAGGCATTCCTTGTGTTATTTCTTTTGGGTTCTCAATCTTGCCAAACATACTTGCTAATATTTCTTTTATTCCGAATATAGATGCGGTAGACCCCGGCGTTGTACTGATTGAAGAATCACTGTCAGCCGCTGCCACGACTGCCACTGTTCCACCTCTCGCTTTTGTGCCCTCCCGGCTTTAATGACGGAAGGTAAAGATTTTTCAATTCTTTATTTCAGTATAGATATTATTTCTTGGATTAATTTCTTTACCATATATTATTGCAATACTGTAGGAGTGCTTTTTGACCGCCTATGCCAAATGCTAAGCTCGCACTTTGCCTTCCAATCAGAATTCGTTCCTGCTTCGAGCGTCGGTTAGTATATTCTTCATTTCTCATTTCATCTTTTCACGAGTGGTCTTTCCATCTCTAAGATTTCTCGTATTGACTACAGTCTTACGGCTTGAGGGAGATAACGAAATAATAGCAGAGCCTCCCAAGCTTCCTGATTTGCCACTTTCGACCACTGGTATGTTAGATCTAATTCATCATTGTCCTTTTTAGTTCTTAGGTTGAAATCTGACTCTTCTTTGTGCGTGCTTTATTCTACAGCAGCTACACCGGCTTTGGTTCCTCTTGAGTCTTGCATATCTATGCCCGCGGGGCCGTTCGCTAAGGGTCAGTTATCCAGGGGTGCGGCAAATAGCAGGCGGATTCTAAGAGAGTTTATCGAAGACCTCAACGTTGAAGCTCTCACTTTTGCTGCGGACTTTGCAGACGAGGTCAACCCTATGCTGGCGACGCTTGTGACTTTCCACAATGAAGACTTCGTCGGCGTTTGGGTTGACTATTGTAGGCGAATTGAGGCTTGTCTCTACGAGATCGAGCACAAGCGTCTTACACCTGAAGCATTAAACTAGAAGGTTCAACTGATCGCGTGGATCGAGCGAAGTGCCGGTTCCCTTCAATACTTTGAGCAGAAGTTGGCCCTGAAGCTAAAGGAACATGAGACAGCTTCTGGCGAATCCTGCCAATTGCGCGCCCAGGTCGAAGCGAACGCCGCACAGCTGCAAGTTATTTTTGGGAATCTCCACCAATGCGTTTCTAAGGGAATGGCGCTGAGGTAGCACCTCGACTCCACCGAGCAGGGAATGCGAGATTGTGAAGTGGCTAAGCAGGAAATTGCCGAGAAGCTTTCATCATGCTTGCAACAACAGGCCCGAGTTGAAGCGATACTGGCTGCAATAATAGCGTGTGAGGAGGAGCTGCGGGAAGAGAGTGAGCTGGTTGCGAATTTATTGAAAGCTCCGCCTTCTTAATGGCTAAAGTTGTATCCCCCCTTTTTATTTAAATTGTATTTTTCAAACACTTTGATTCATGAATAAAGAATATACATTTTTTTTGCATGCGCTTCTCTGTGTTTGATGTATCAATTTAGCGCTAATTAGTTTATTCACTCATCTCGGAGTCTCTTGTTTATTTATTCATTTCGGAGTCTCTAGTTTATGTACTCATCTCAGAATTTATAGTTTATTCACTCGTTTTGGAGTCTCTAGTTTATGTACTCATTTCGGAGTTTGTAGTTTATTCACTCATTTCGGAGTATCTTTAGTTTACCTCCCTTGGGTTTACAGGCAAACATGTCCTAACGTTGTATGTAGATAACCCCCATTATTTATAACAGAGGCCCGTTAGGTTTGTGGTACTACAGTTTTAGTCCGTGGTACCGTCGTGTTGGCTGATGTATTCCTCGATATCCAGTTTTTAAGCCGCTGTTCGAGTAGCCCCACCACTGTCGTATCTTTGATCCCTTCAGGAGCTGGACAAGACGTTTTCAAGTAATCTCCTTATGTTATATTATCGCCGGAAGAGCAAGCATTAGGAATTTGCCATGACGTTTTTTACTTGAGGTTAGGCTCAATTTGGAGCCCCGATGAGTCATAACCGCGCCCTTCTGGGGTGGGATGATCACCAATGGCCTTTTGGGCTTTATATGAGTTGCTGTCAAGACCCGAACCTAGGAATATGCCGTCACTTCATTTTTTATTTTGACGTTGTCGCACCGATTCTTTGTTCAAATAGGGTAGACATCTGTAGGACCCCTATGCTTTATGTATTGCAATTGAAGTCCAGAGCTAGGAATATGCTATTGCTCGAATTTTATTTGATAGTTGCGTCCGCACCCTGCTGAAATGAAGGGGAACGCCGGGATAGTCTCTAGGTTGTATATGTACCGTCAAGACTTGGAGCTAGGATTTTGCCGTTACTCCATTTTTGCTTCAACCCTTGGTTCTTTTGTTGACGTCACGTCTGCACCTTATTGGAATAAGAAGGAACGTAGAGTTGGAGGTAGGATTTTGCCATTACTCCATTTTGATTTGGCTCCTTGGATCTTTCTTGACGTTGCGTCTGCATCCTGTTGGAAGGAGAAGGACGTCAAAATGATCTCTAGGCCGTAGATGTTGCCATCGAGATCTGGCTCTCTCTTTGATGGAGCCTGGTGGAAAATATGTTTCTCTTTCTTTCATTTGTGCTCATGGATCGTATACAAGAGTCAATATGGATATACTTGCAGGGAAGAGAAAATTTCAATTTATATATATATTTTTTCCGTGATGCTCTATCTTTTCAGGTTTTCATATTGCAAAAGTCGCGATTTCCCAATCATTTCGGCTATGTATTTATCATGGTGCCTAATCATTTCGACTATGTATTTTTTTATTTTTACTCACCGCTTTTTATTGCGAGTTACCCAAACATTTCGGCTTTTTCATACGCATTTTTTTACGACTCGCTGAGTTTTATTACGAGTTGGGAACTTGAGATCTGATACCAATCTTGGCATCAGCATTGCTGCAACTGGAATATTGCCAGGAGCGAATCATCATTTGCCGTGAGAGGACTTGGAGCTTAACACCTGTTTAGGCATCAGTATTGCTACAACTGGAATGTTGTCAGGAGCAAATCATTATTTGCCTTTGTCGATTTGAACAAAGATGGCTTAGCAGATAGGGTTAGGATCCTGTCGACTAAGGCTTTTAACTTTATGAGCCGTAAGGGTCTCATAAAAGTATTTTTCCCTGCGAGTCGTGAGGATCTCGCAGGCGTATTTTCTCCTTAGGAATTGTGAGGATTCCTAAGTACGTTTTCTCTTGTAAGTCGTAAGGATCTTACAAAAGTGTTTTCTCCTTATAAGTCGAGAGGATTTATAAATATCGTTCACCATTTGGGGACATTTCTCGTCATTGGTGGAACTTGGTGGGAGAATTTTATTTATGCCCGTGGATTGTATATTAGGGTTAATATTTGACCTCCTGTAGGTCAGTATTTGAGGAATATGACGGCTTAAGAACAGGTTTAGATCCTTGTAGTTTAAGGCTTTTGAATCCTATGAGCCGTGAGGGTCTCATAAGGGGAAATTCTCCTTACGAGTCGTGAGGATCGTAAGTGTATTTTCTCCTTAGGGATCGTGAGAACTCCTAAGTGTGTTTCTCCTTTGTGCGTCGTAAAGATCTCATGTAGTTTTTTTTACGAGATTACGCCCTCCCGGGTTTTCATAAGCTCGCCGATAGTCCGGTTATTTTTACTCACGGTGCCCTTTCGGGTTTTCATCTGTGCCCATTTCAGTCGTGGACGTACCGTTTTTTTTACGAGATTGCGCCCTTCCGGGTTTTCATAAGCTCACCGGTAGTTCTACTGTTTTTACTCACGGCACCCTTTCGGGTTTTCATCTGTGCTCATTTCTCTTATGGACGTACGTTTTTTTAAATAATGGAATACCCGAAAATAATTTCGCTACATGTGCCTATCAATTTGCTGGTGGGACTTGAGTTGCAACCCTTGCCGTTGAGATTTCAATTGCGATATAGATTTCAAGGGAGAACACTGCCGTATTTAGGGCGATGCGCCTTGTTTGAGGTGACGCGCTAGTTTAGAGACGTTTCGGTCCATTATTACCATGTTTGAGGTGATATTTTAGTTTAAGGACTTTTTGGTCCAGTATTCCCATTTTGGGGACGAATATTAGTTTCGGAACATTTCGGTCCATTATCGCCATGTTTGAGGCAAAATTTTAGTTTAGAGACTTTTCGGACCATTTTCGCCATATTTGAGGCGAAGTTCTAGTTTAGAGACATCTCAGTCCGTTGTCAGTTTAGGGACATCTCGTTCCGTTGCCATGTTTGAGGCGGATTGTCAGTTTAAATACTTCTCGGTCCGTTATCACTATGTTTGAGGTGGATAGTTAGTTTAAGGACTTCCCGGTTCGTTGTCGCCGATTTTTAGGTGGATTTTTAGTTTAAAGACTTCTCAGTCCATTGTCGTCATATTTGAGGCGAAGTTCTAGTTCAGGGACATCTCGGTCCATTGTTAGTTTAGGGACGTTTCGGTCCGTTGTCGCAATGTTTGAGGCGAAGTTCTAGTTTAGGGACATCTCGGTCCGTTGTTAGTTTAAGGATATTTCGGTCCGTTGTTAGTTTAGGGACATCCCGGTCCGTTGTCGCCATGTTTGAGGCAAATTTCTAGTTTAGGGACATCTTAGTCTGATATCGCCATGTTTGAGGCGAGTAATTAGTTTAATGGCTTCTCGTTCCTTTGTAGCCGTTTTTGAGGCAATAGGGCTTTTTGTATACTACTCTCGGAGTTATGACTTAGGAAGATAGCGAGCGGATACAAACGTCGTCATCTATCATTGACCGAAGTCGTTAGTCGTCAAGCGTAGTATTTTTTGAGGAATCGGCCATTTATTGGCCAGAAGGGTCTTTTGCTATGCATATCTATGAGCAGGTAGGCTCCACCTTGGTAGAATTTGTCTATGATGTACGGGCCTTCATAGTTCGGCTCGAACTTTCCCCGGTTTGCATGATTAGGGATCATGGGTCATTTGACGATTAGCACGAGTTCGCCTTTGCGTAATGTTCTCGGCCTGGTCATTTTTTCGTATGACCAAGTCATCCTTGCCTTATAAGCCTCCAAATTTTGCTGTGCTATAAGGCGAGTTTCGTCGAGGGCATCGAGCTCTTCAAGCCGAAGATGAGCATTTTCTTTATCTGTCAGCACGTATCGAACTGCTACTTACGGAGAAGGGAGTTCTATTTCCAGTGGGAGCACTGCTTCCGTGCCAAACACCAACGCGTGTAGTGTTGTATTCGTTGCCATTTTGAACATTGTTCGGTACGCCCAGAGAGCTTCGTGCAGCTTTTCGTGCCAGTCTTTTTTGTTTCTGGACACTGTTTTCTTTATAATCTTTATCAAGGTCTTGTTGAAAGCTTCAGCAGACCGTTGGCACAAGGATTATAGACGGAAGAGTATCTCCAATCTATTTTATGTTGCTATGCGAAGCGGTTGATTTTATGATTTCTATAAGTTGGCCCAATATCCGAGATAATCTGTCGCGGAGTGCCGAACTGGTAGATGACATGGGTTTTGAAGAAATGGAGGATATTCTCCGTCTTCACCTCACTTAGTGGTACTGCTTCTGCCCACTTAGAGAAGTAGTCGGTCGTTTCCAGTATGAACCAATGTCCTTTGGACAATACCGGTTCAATAAGGCCAATTATATCGGTTCCCCACATTTCGAACGGCCAGCTAGCCACGGTTGGGTGTAGCGGATTTGGATGTTGTTGGATGAAGTCCCCGTGAATTTGGCACGAGTGACACTGCTTCGCATATTCGAGGCAGTCCTGAATCATTATGGGCCAATAGTAACCCATTCTTTTTATCTTCAGGTTCATCTTTGGACTAGCTTGGTGAGAACCGCAGAGTCTGTTGTGTATTTCTTGGACGACTCTCTTCGCTTCTTATGGTCCCAGGCATCTTAGCCACAGACAGTCGAACGATCTCTTATATAGAGTATCACTGACGAAGGCGAAAGACTAAGCTCGTTTCATGACCTGATGTCTAGACGACGCATTTTTGGGCATTCGTTGGGAACTGAAGTAGTCTATGAAGACTTCCCTCCAATCCTTGACCTTTTCTTCATTCTCTATTTGAAGGGCTACTTGTTCGATCATTTCTTTTCTTTCAGATGGCTCTATTAAGTCTTCCAAAGATATATCTGTCGGCGCGAGAACCCTGTGGCTTTGCACAATGATCCTTATATCATCAAGGTCTTCATCGGCCAGTTCCTTGGCCAATTTGGCCAATGCATCCGTCTTGCTGTTTTCTGCACATGGTATACTCTCCAGGATGTAGGAGAGGATTTGTGTCAGCAGTTGCTGCACACTTTCGCCATACTTTATCAACTCTGGCTTGCACGTCTGATAGTTGCCATTTACTTGGCTAACGATCAGCTGGGAGTCTCTATATATGAGGAGGTCTTTGATTCTCATGTCGACGGCGATCTCGAGACCTTCTGTCAAAGCTTCATATTTAGCTTCGTTATTAGTCCTTGGCTTTTTTAAGGAGAGGATGTAACGCAATATCCTTCCTTATGGAGCCACGAAGATAAGGCCTACCTCGGCTTTGATTATGGAGGTGTTTTGCTTTCGCCTCTTCATAGAAAATGCTCTATCAAAGTAGAGTTCCCATTGGGAATCATTTTCTTCCTTCTCTCCTTCGATTGTGTCGAACGCATATTCATCCGGCAACTCACAATTTAAGAGGGAGTCGGTTGGTGTCGGATACTCCGCGAGAAAGTTGGCAATGGCCTGGTCTTTCACTTCTTTGAGTGGTCGATACGTTATCGAGAACTCCATCAGGATGAGGGCCCATTTAGAAAGCCTTCCTGTTTATATGGCCCATGACATCAGATATTTGAGAGGGTCCACCTTTGATATGAGATGGCTTCATGTGCCAAGGCGTAATGTCCGAGGTTCGTTATCGTGAAGATCAGTGCCAGGTAATGATTTTCGATGGGGGGTAGTTGTTTTCTTCCCCTAGGAGAACTTGACTCAAATATTACAAAGCTCTCTCCTTTCTCTGATCGTTCTCTTATGCCTATAGCGCGCCTAGAGAACCCTCAAGGTATGTTGTATATAGGATAAGAGGCTTTCCCCTAACCCGAGCTGTCAATATCGGCAGATTTTGCAAGTACTGCTTGATTTCGTCTAGTGCATTTTGGCACTTTTGATCCCATACGAACGGTTTCCCTTCTTCGTTAGATGACTGTAGGGAGGGCATTTTCCGGAGAGGTTGGCTATGAATCGCTGGATGTATGCGAGCTTTCCTGGAGAGATCGCAATTGTTTGAAACTTCTTGGCGTGGGCATTTCCACAATCGCCTTGATCTTTGAGGGATCGATTTCGATACCCCGGTGCTGTATGATGAATCCTAGGAATTTACCTGAGGAGACTCCAAATGCGCATTTTAGAAGATTCAACTTCAGATTATACTTCCAAAGACGTCGCAACTCTATTTTTATATGTTCCCAATGTTTCTTGTGAGATCTGCTCTTTACCATAAGATCGTCAATGTAACATTCGACAATCTCATGAAAAGCCCATATCTTAAGTAAGTTAAGATTTGAGGTTGCCCGGCCTATGACTAAAAGCAAAATCCAAACAAGCTCGAGGCAAAGTCAATTCAATGGAAGTTTGTTGGATATCCCAAGCATTCGCAAGGGAATATCTTCTACCAAACCGAGAAACAAAAGATGTTTTATTTCTCAGCATGCCACCTTTGTGAAAGGGAATTTCTTGTGAAGAAATTAGTGGTCATGAGGTAGAACTGGAAAGAGTTCCAGCTATACAAACTGCAACTGATGATTTGGTAGAACTAAAGAATTCAATAGTAACCAACGAACCTCAGCCTCTCCGCCGATCTAGTAGGGTTCCTCACCCATCTGAGAAATACTTCGGTTTCTCTATGATAGTGGGAGCGAGGATTGCATCATGAGATGATGACCCAACTAGTTTCGAGCTGGCCATCAGGAGTGAGACTCTGTAAGAATGGCTGGATGCTTATCGATCTGAGATGGAATCCTTATACACCAACAAAGTATGGACTTTGGTTTCTTTATCTGAAGGGTTAAATCCCTATCAGAAGCAAGTATATCTTGAGAAAATTACTTGGTGTACATGGAAAAGTTGAGACTTTCAAAGCTATGCTTAAGTCCATCCAGATCCTACTTGCTACGGCTACATATCATGACTACGATATCTGGAGGTTGGGTGTCATGACTGCTTTTCTAAATGATGATTTGGAAGAGAGCATCTATAAGTACACAGCCAGAGGGCTTCGCAGACAGTGGGAGCAGCGGAAACGTGAGCATGATGTTTTATATGATAAATCAGGCATCGCAGAGTTGGAACGTCTGTTTTGATGTGGTAGTCAAAGATTTTGACTTCATCAAAATAGTAGATGAACCTTGTATATACAAAAAGGTAGTAGAGAGTATGGTGGTGATCCTCGTAGAGTACGTGGATGACATACTCTTGATAGGGAAGGAGTTTCCTATGCTACGCTCGGTCAATCTCCTCTTATCACAATGATTCCCCATATAGGATCAAGGTGATACCTCCTAAATCCTGGGTTATGGATCTATGAGATAGATCTAATTGGATGTTAGGATTCTCACTAGTTGTAGTGAGATGATATCAATCGATCCTGGGAAGAATCACTGGAGAGGTTCCAGGGTGATAAGGACGATTGAATGTCAGTCGCAGGCATTGTCTTTACCCTCAATGGAGGGACCGTATGTTGGAAGAGTTCCAAAATAGATACCGTGACTTACTAGACGATTAAAGGCAAGATACGTCGTTACCAAGGATGCTACCAAAGAGGCAGTCTGGATATATATAAGTTCATGAGATGAACTTCGTTCCTGCCATTGTGTGACAATGGAGTTGTGGCTTAGGCCAATGGAACCCCCGTCCCATCAGAAATTCAGATATAATTCTTAGGTAGTATCACCTGATCATGGAGATGGTTGATCTCCAGGGAGATCGAGGTTAGGAGAGTAGACACAGAGGACAACAACACGGATCCACTCACAAAGGCCCATTTCCTAGTAGAGACTTTTATGGGATGGTTAAGTATGAGATACTTCAACCACAGCTGATTGTTGGGTATGCGATACCACAACAGATGGCCCTAGTGCAAGTGGGAGATTGTTAGTTATATGTATGCCCTAGAGGCCATTACTGTACATACGTTGTATATTGTAGTGGATGCTTGGACATATATAGGGAGGACTTTCTTGCTCGACATGATAGTATGCTATCTGGTTACTCTTTATCTTAACATGTACTCTGATTGTCTCTATGTCACATGTTGATAAAGCCCTTAGGTTGAGTACCTGACTACCAGGACTATGATGTAGATCATACTAGTGATGATAGTGTAGTCGCCAAGTACATCCTTTAAATGTTCCTAGTCGTGGGAGTACCGAGACAGGGCATCGATACTTCAGTGTAGACTAGCGTATGCGCTTCTTGACCCATATAATGGGCGATGGATGATCTCATATCCATTGATGTTTGACATCAGAGAAGGTATACGGGTGCTCAGTGGAGACTGGGTACACTGGACGGACTCGCCGAGAACTCCCAGATGGTATTATAGCTCACGTCAGATGGCAGTTCTCTGGTGACAGTGGTATAGGTTAGTCTGTAGACCAGAGATCGTCATAGAGTCTTGTGTGATTCCCACTGTACTTTGATTTCCATCATACCACGTCCAAGAGGGCGTGCAAAAAGGTGGATTTTGGGTACAGTCCCGAATCACATGGAGGCAATGAGCGATAGGAGGGGATTTGTCTCTCCCGGTATAGGGAGTTGATGTTGCGCTGTGTTCGATTGGTTATAACTGGAAATCCCAGGCCAGGGTTGCTGAGATTTACTTGTAAGTGTTATCAGTAGTTTCTCGAACTGTTATAGACCTCATATCGACACGACTTATCAAGATACTGGGGTCTGACGTTTACCACCCCTAGGCGAGATATGTGACATATCAGACGAAGTGACCGGACTGTACGGGAGTGTTACTGATTGGATTTGCAGGAGAATGTACAGTCTTGCTTGTTGATCTTCTGATCGCTCAATACCTGGGTGGCTGTTACGTTTAGCTGACCGCTTGCAGCTTGTGGGTGTTTGATATGATCATCACCTACTGCCGGTGTATTGACGATTCTTTAGAGTCCTACACAGAGGTTTCCTGGCTCCGGCAAAACGGAGTAGGAGCACATATATGATATGTGCGGGACCGAGAACAATACGAGTATGTGATACCGTATTAGATTCTCGCGGTATGAGATATCGGCCGGGTATATGTGATATAGCCTGGTCATCGGATCAAGTGTTGATTCGATGAACTGATACAGATAATATTAGTCGGTTATTTGTGAAATAGCCGGATTATCGGATCAAGTGTTGATTCGATAATTTAATGTATAAATATATATTTGATATATTAAATTACATTAACTGATATAAGCTCACTAAAAGATTCTTTTTCTCACTTGGGTAATACATTGATATATATGCGATATATGTTAATTGTATTATTTTCTTTTGTTACAAATATTTATTATATATGTGATATATAATATTGTAACATGTTATGGTTATAAATGCAACATGATTAGTGGATATTAAACGAGGTTAGGGTTTGATTTGGGTTAAACTTTTCTAGAAACTTCTAGAAGCTTTTATTTTGTTTCTTGCAAAGATATTTAGTTTAGTTATTTTGCAAGATATTTACTTAACCCAACCCACACCCTTTACTATGGTTAGATCTCTACAATGGTTAAGTCTTTCTTGACTTAACCATGATTGCATTTGTAATGATACACACACTTTCATTATTCATCACAAAATGATTACTATTCTTCTTCTTCTTCCTTTAGCTTGAAAAGCTTTCTAGCTTTTTCAAAGGTGATGAAAATGAGTGAGATTAAGAAAACAAATGAGAGCTAAAATCCTACGTCATCATCCTAATCTATCCTAGCCATTTAGATTAGGGTGTTCACTTCATTTAGTGAGTGAGAGCTTGTGTTAAAGAAACTTCAAGGTAGATCATCTTAGTTATCGAAGATCGGAAGTAAGCATGCATCTTTATCTTCGTGGAGGCTCTCTAGAGTCTGGGTACTCGATGATCGCAGTGAAAGGACCTCAACACGGAGCTTTAGAAATGAAGGACCAGACTACAAAGGTTGTAATCGCAAACTCTTAGAAGTAAAGTTGTTTACTTGCTTTGTTTCGCCTAATCTCTAGTTTAAAGATCTTTGTTAGGGTTGTTCGGCACGTCTAAATTTTAAATCGGGCATGGTTGATGCCTTATAGACCCTTGTGAGAGTGCCTAGTAACCCTACAGTGGTATCAGAGCCAAGCTAGGGCTTTAGGTGAAATCTAGACGAAGTTTAAAGTCCGATCGAATCCCGAAACATCGCATAATACCCCCTCTCTGGAAATTTTTTAAAATGTTGATTTTTTCGTATTAAAAATACTCAGAAAAATAAGCAGGGAATTCTAAGGATTGCTGTGAAAAATGAGCCCATAATCCCTTTAAAACGCCATGGAACCGCGGCAATACCCTGCCTTGCGCGGCGGTTCCGCGGCCGTACAGTTGAATTAGGGTTTGCTTTTTGCACAGTAATATCCGTATGTATTTCCTGATGCTTCTGGGAATTTTTGATATTACACAAGTGTTGAGTTTTCTGGAGATCTTCTGTATTCGTTGATTCGATCGGAAAGTTTAGCTTCGTTTAAGTTTTTTCCGGGTAATTTTAGAACGTGTTAAAAAGTTCGAACGGATCTCAATAACTCACTTTTTCCCCTGTCGGAAAATTTTCATGTGTTGGATTTTTTCTCGAGTTTGAAACATCCGGGAAATCATGCAAGCGTATCTGTGGACCCTCTAGAAGAACGTAACCTTAACTCGATTATATGATCGTCAAAACTACCACTTGAACCCTAGGGTTTGTGGTAGTTTAGCGTTGCCACATGTAAGGTGTTGGTTTGACCCTTCTACGGCTGGTTCATTAGGGCTGTGACATGTTCTGGGATTTTTTGAATTCCGCTCAAGTGTTGAGCTATTTGGGAAATCTTGGGTGTTTGTTTATTCGATCGGAAAGTTTAACATTGTCTATTTATCTGGAATGTGATACAATATTTGGAATCCACAAGTAGTTATGAGATAACTAATTTGAATGTTATAAATCTAGCAGTTTAGTCTCAGATGATCGGTTGCCACGGGATTTTGATGCGATCAAAAGTCCGTCGCAATCACGTAGCGTATGCGGATACTCGCTGGGTAAACTTAATAGACAGCTATGCCCCATAGCCCCGACCAAGTGACTGTAGGAGAACCCCATCGCCAAAAGCATCCGTTCGGGTGCTCGCGGCAGCGGTGTTCCGCCTTAGTGCACTTCGTCGACGGCATCCGGGGGTGCGGCCGTCTACTAAAGTTTGCGTTGAGCATTCGATCAGGATGTTGGGAATCTTGTTGAATTGCCCTACTTGATATTGAAAAGAGTTTTCGATATTGAGACTAAAATGCGGGGTTTATAATTGTTAGGCATGCGATGTCTAAGAAATTCATTTGGTAAGGCATGCGATGTCTAAGGAGGTTGCGGATTCCAACTGTTGTAGTTTTACAGTTTCTTTTATGCGACCGTAAGTGTAATATGTGGTGTATCACCGGTTTCGTTGTTATACATCAACGACAATTGGGATACGCATATTTACTTACGTTGATGATATGTGATATTATGTGTTGCTGTGATATGTTATATTGGATCGTCGTGTTTTTGAATAGCCAGGGGTTTTATGTGAGATGAGAGTTTTTCATTTTCATTCATGTAAAATTCATTGTATGTAATATTCTTTTATTGGGGCACTTACGGGCTGAGGATGATGTCACTATTGTATATTATTTACTTTTCCGCATTAGGTAGACCCAAGGCGGGGAGCACAAGTAACCGGGTTCTAGGGTCCAGTGGGAGAGCATCTCGAGGAGTCGAGACGGGGTCTCCTAACCCTAGAATTGGCAGTGTTGCTTGCCGCTCTCGTAGGGGTCTAGGGATGTGGGTTTGGCTATTCATCGCGACCGTGGAATTCGTGTTTTATACAGGCTCGTATTAAAACACGGACGTCCTAGTATATCCAATATTTCATTTATGTTCTTCTGCTGCAATGTTCTGTGATGAGATCATATTACTGCCTGAGACGAATGTTTATATTATATATATGAGATATATGTTATATTACAGATTTCGTTTCAAATGTGATGCTTATGAAGCATAATAAAATGGGACTTCATTAATGAGATTAATGAAATAAAAGAAACCTAAAGATGTTGTAGAAACTTGTCTCAAAAAAAACAGGTAGCTCTAGTTCTTGCTTTGCATAGTGGTGTTCCTTGTAGAGCATCCAGCACCTTATTCGATAAGGAAAGAGCCGAGATCTCTTCACCGGGAGTCACCTCTTTAGCGAAACTAGCAGATGCTACAAACTCGGTTTGTCTTTTGATTGTTTTTATAGTTTTTGCTTTGCATAGTGATATTTGTGAAATATCCTGCACCTTATTCGATGAGGAAAGAGCCGACGATCCCTTCACCGGGAGTGACCTCTTTAGCAAAACTAGAAAAGGCCTCAGAAACATTCCATTTAATATCACTCGATTCTACAACGATATCAAGTTCATTATGCAAATGGTTTTCTTAAAAACCTGTCGTAGCCCTCCGTCATTTCAGATAAGTAATAGTTAGTATTCGTGCTGCGTTTGTTGACCTTGTCAAAGCGTAGTGTGCGGTAGCTGATTACTGCTTATCTGTATAAGCATATGATGCGATTGGATTAAGGTAGTTGTGTGGTTTTGTTGACCTTGTCAAGGGTCATGCGGGTGGGTTTAATTCAATCGGGAAATGACGGGTTGAACTTGACTTGCGGTCTATGGTTTGTTGACCTTGTCAAGGTCATAGATCGCTCGGGACAAAATATTATTGGGAATTTCAAGTGTTGAAATTTGCAATGAGATTGCATACCTTCTATGAGATAGTTGGATCCTGATTCCCGCTGCGAGTAAGAGTTACTCCTGGGAGAGTTTTACACATTACGATTAGCCGATCAAGTAGGTGTCTAGAAGGGTGTTAACGGGGTTACGCCCCTGGGAAAATGAGGTTTACTTTAATTAAGTCCGTGCGAAAGCGCGGGGAACCTCCCTCAAACTACCGGCACTGGCCTGGCTGAAAGATTGGCGAACTTGTAGGGTGTAATTAATCCCGGCTAGTCTTTCCTTTTAGGGTTTGAACGAAGATTTGACTAAAACAATAGGAGACATCCTGATTAGATAAATTGATAACCAATCTAATCTTGTAAAAGTGCACGCTGAGTGTTTTCTTCTCTCTCTCCTGGTTACGACTATGTCACGCCTTAATCAAGATAATAATACGGATGTATTGACCGAACCCGCTTGTTATACTGAGCTGGGGAACGTTGGTCCCGCTCTAACTTATAAATGTTATAAAACAGAGCAGGAAATTGGGGGTTACCAGAATTCCCGTGCCGCCCAAATGAAGAAAGTGCATACTGATGCATCTTCTTCGGGTGTGTTCATTACAGAGGACTGTTTCTCAGTATCCTTTACGTCCTGGGTATGAGATACCGGATCAGGATCCCGTATATGTAATTTGTTACATGGGCTACAGATAGGTAGAGAACTGAGAACGGGTGATAAGTTTCATGAGATAGAAACGGTGCAAGTGTTGCAACCAAGTCTGTTGGTAGTTATCACCCTGTATTAGCAAATACATTGATTCTAAACAAATATTATTAGATACCAAACCTGATATACAACATCATATCAGTCTCTTTATTAGTAAAGAAGGATATAATTTTGTATTGTTGGATAATATTTTGAACATTTCCTATATCAAAAGTTGATCGGTTCAGGCACGTTATCTAAAGGCATTGACGTTCTAAATCAAACTACAGTTTTTAACATACAGAACACACACAAGAGGAAGAGTTCAGAAATGAACGAATCCTACTTGAGGCATTGTAGACTAGGTCATATCAATGCGACCCGACTAGCTGAACTTATATATAGATGCATATTTAAATTAGTTTGAATTTACATCTTGTGAAACTTGCCGGTCATGTCACAAAGATAAGAATGACCACAGCTCTGTTTATTGGAAACAGAGAGAGAGTTAGTGAACTCTTGGGATTGATACATGTTGATGTATGAAGGTCCCCTGTCTACACATGCCAAGACCGGTTCTTTGTATTTCATTACATTCACTGATTATCTCTCAAGATCCAGACATATGTTCCTGTTGAAACACAAGTCTGGAACTTTTGAGAAATTCAATGGATATAAGTTAGAAGTAGAGAACCAAAAACGGGTATAAGTATTATGTCCTTTGATGAGATCAAGAAGGAGAATACTTGAGCACGGGATTCCTAGACTATTCTAAAGGAGAATGAGATTCTCTCTCAGCATTACTCCTCCGAATACACTACAGCACGTCGGTGTATCGGGGCGGAGCAATCACACCCTATTGGATATGGTGCGCTCTATGATGAGTACTACTGAGTTTCCTATTTCCTTTTGGGAGTTATGCACTTATGAAGCTGCATACCTATTGAATAGAGTTCCAATCAAATCAGTTGCCTACCACTTCATATGTGATATGGAATGGGAAGAGCCCATATCTTAAGTAAGTTAAGATTTGAGGTTGTCCGGCCAATGTCTAAAAGCAAAATCCGAACAAGCTCGAGGCAAAGTCAATTCTATGGAAGTTTGTTGGATATCCCAAGCATTCGCAAGGGAATATCTTCTACAAAACCGAGGAACAAAAGATGTTTTATTTCTCAGCATGCCACCTTTGTGAAAGAGAATTTCTTGTGAAGAAATTAGTGGTCATGAGGTAGAACTGGAAAGAGTTCCAGCTATACAAACTGCAACTGATGATTTGGTAGAACCAAAGGATTCAATAGTAACCAATGAACCTCAGCTTCTCCGCCGATCTAGTAGGGTTCCTCACCCACCCGAGAGATACTTCGGTTTCTCTATGATAGTGGGAGCGAGGATTGCATCATGAGATAATGACCCAACTAGTTTCGAGCTGGCCATCAGGAGTGAGACTCTGTAAGAATGGCTGGATGCTTATCGATCTGAGATGGAATCCCTATACACCAACAAAGTGTGGACTTTGGTTGCTTTATCTGAAGGGTTAAATCCCCATCAGAAGCAAGTATATCTTGAGAAAATTACTTGGTGTACATGGAAAAGTTGAGACTTTCAAAGCTATGCTTAAGTCCATCCAGATCCTACTTGCCACGGCTACATACCATGACTACGATATCTGGAGGTTGGGTGTCATGACTGCTTTTCTAAATGATGATTTGGAAGAGAGCATCTATAAGTACATAGCCAGAGGGCTTCGTAGACAGTGGGAGCAGCGGAAACGTGAGCATGATGTTTTATGTGATAAATCAGGCATCGTGGAGTTGGAACGTCTGTTTTGATGTGGTAGTCAAAGAGTTTGACTTCATCAAAATGGTAGATGAACCTTGTATATACAAAAAGGTAGTAGAGAGTATAGTGGTGATCCTCGTAGAGTACGTGGATGGCATACTCTTGATAGGGAAGGAGTTTCCTATGCTACGCTCGGTCAATCTCCTCTTATCACAATGATTCTCCATATAGGATCAAGGTGATACCTCCTAAATCCTGGGTTATAGGTCTATGAGATAGATCTAATTGGATGTTAGGATTCTCACTAGTTGTAGTGAGATGATATCAATCGATCCTAGGGAGAATCACTGGAAAGGTTCCAGGGTGATAAGGACGACTGAATGTCAGTCGCAGGCATTGTCTTTAGCCTCAGTGGAGGGACGGTATGTTGGAAGAGTTCCAAAATAGATACCGTGACTTACTAGACGATTAAAGGCAAGATACGTCGTTACCAAGGATGCTACCAAAGAGGCAGTCTGGATATATATAAGTTCATGAGATGGACTTCTTTCCTGCTATTGTGTGACAATGGAGTTGTGGCTTGGGCCAATGGAACCCCCGTCCCATCAGAAATCCAGATATAATTCTTAAGCAGTATCACCTGATCATGGAGATGGTTGATCTCCAGGGAGATCGAGGTTAGGAGAGTAGACACAGAGGACAACAGCGCGGATCCACTCACAAAGGCCCATTTCCTAGTAGTGACTTTTATGGGATGGTTGAGTATGAGATACTTCAACCACAGCTGATTGTTGGGTATGCGATACCACAACAGATGGCCCTAGTGCAAGTGGGAGATTGTTAGTTATATGTATGCCCTAGAGGCCATTACTGTACATACGTTGTATATTGTAGTGGATGCTTGGACATATATAGGGAGGACTTTCTTGCTCGACATGATAGTATGCTATCTGGTTACTCTTTATCTTAACATGTACTCTGATTGTCTCTATGTCACATGTTGATAAAGCCCTTAGGATGAGTACTTGACTTCCAGAACTATAGTGTAGATCATACTAGTGAGGACAGTGTAGTCGCCAAGTACATCCTTCAAATGTTCCTAGTCGTGGGAGTACCGAGACAGGGCATCGATACTCCAGAGTAGACTAGCGTATGCGCTTCTTGACCCATATGATGGGCGATGGATGATCTCATATCCATTGATGTTTGACATCAGAGATGGTATACGGGTGCTCAGTGTAGGCTGGGTACACTGGACGGACTCGCCGAGAACTCCCAGATGGTATTATACCTCACGTTTGTTGGCAGTTCTCTGGTGACACTGGTATAGGTTAGTCTGTAGACCCGAGATCGTCATAGAGTCTTGTGTGATTCCCACTGTACTTTGATTTCCATCATACCACGTCCAAGAGGGCGTGCAAAAAGATGAATTTTGGGTACAGTCCCGAATCACATGGAGGCAATGAGCGATAGGAGGGGATTTGTCTCTCCCGGTATAGGGAGTTGATGTTGCGCTGTGTTCGATTGGTTATAACTGGAAATCCCTGCCCAGGGTTGTTGAGATTTACTTGTAAGTGTTATCAGTAGTTTCTCGAACTGTTATAGACCTCATATAGACACGATTTATCAAGCTACTGGGGTCTGACGTTTACCACCCCTAGGCGAGATATACGACATATCAATCGAAGAGACCGGACTGTACGGGAGTGTTGCTGATTGGATTCGCAGGAGAATGTACAGGCTTGCTTGTTGATCTTCTGATCACTCAATACCTAGGTGGCTGTTACGTTTAGCTGACCGCTTGCAGCTTGTAGGTGTTTGATATGATCATCACCTACTGCCGGCGAATTGACGATTCTTTAGAGTCCTACACAGAGGTTTCCTGGCTCCGGCAAAACGGAGTAGGAGCACATATATGATATGTGCGGGACCGAGAACAATACGAGTATGTGATACCGTATTAGATTCTCGCGGTATGAGATATCGGCCGGGTATATGTGATATAGCCGGGTCATCGGATCAAGTGTTGATTCGATGAACTGATACATATTATATTAGTCGGTTATTTATGAAATAGCCGGATTATCGGATCAAGTGTTGATTCGATAATTTAATGTATAAATATATATTTGATATATTAAATTACATTAACTGATATAAGCTCACTAAAAGATTCTTTTTCTCACTTGGGTAATACATTGATATATATGCGATATATGTTAATTGTATTATTTCTTTTGTTACAAATATATATTATATATGTGATATATAATATTGTAACATGTTATGCTTATAAATGCAACATGATTAGCGGAGATTAAACGAGGTTAGGGTTTGATTTGGGTTAAAC
Source organism: Agapanthus africanus (assembly GCA_030015575.1). Taxonomy (NCBI): domain Eukaryota; kingdom Viridiplantae; phylum Streptophyta; class Magnoliopsida; order Asparagales; family Amaryllidaceae; genus Agapanthus; species Agapanthus africanus. The sequence continues at coordinate 397,615,184 of JASDDO010000019.1, read as the reverse complement.
TTTTCTAGAAGCTTCTAGAAGCTTTTATTTTGTTTCTTGCAAAGATATTTAGTTTAGATATTTTACAAGATATTTACTTAACCCAACCCACACCTTTTACTATGGTTAGATCTCTACAATTGTTAAGTCTTTCTTGACTTAACCATGGTTGCATTTGTAATGATACACACACTTTCATTATTCATCACAAAATGATTATTTTTCTTCTTCTTCTTCCTTTAGCTTGAAAAGCTTTCTAGCTTTTTCAAAGGTGATGAAAATGAGTGAGATTAAGAAAACAAATGAGAGCTAAAATCCTACTTCATCATCCTAATCTATCCTAGCCATTTAGATTTGGGTGTTCACTTCATTTAGTGAGTGAGAGCTTGTGTTAAAGAAACTTCAAGGTAGATCATCTTAGTTATCGAAGATCGGAAGTAAGCATGCATCTTTCTTTTCGTGGAGCCTCTCAAGAGTCTGGGTACTCGATGATCGCAGCGAAGGGACCTCAACACGGAGCTTTAGAAATGAAGGACCGGACTACGAAGGTTGTAATCCCAAACTCTTAGAAGTAAAGTTGTTTACTTACTTTGTTTCGCCTAATCTCTAGTTTAAAGATCTTGGTTAGGGTTGTTCGACACGTCTAAATTTTAAATCGGTCATGGTTGATGCCTTATAGACCCTTGTGAGAGTGCCTAGTAACCCTACAGATTAGGGTTCTTTTGGAAGAAACTTGGGTTTCCCCGCTCTTAACCCTTGTCCTTGCATTGATCTCTATTCATGTCTAGCCCCTCACAAAACAAGTGTTAAACCAATCTCAAATCGTGGTCGTGACTAGAAATAAATTGGTAGCGCGCCGGATAAGGATGTTTACATTTATTTTGCTAAAGTTTATTGACTTTAAAATGTATAAAAGAAATTAAATGATTTTTTCATCTATTGATCTACCCTAGCCTACGAACCCTAGCAATCTAGGAATTACTCGCTCATGGTTTGAGATTTAGAAGAAAGATCGAAAAATGAAAACTTGATTAAGATGCAGAAAGTAAGTGCAGAAAGTAAATGTGAAAATAAATAAACTAAGATCTACCTTTATTAATCAACTATTTCATACAACTCTTCTTTTTGAAAGTAGATTACAAAGAACCCTAATTTTTTCTCTCGCTTTCTTTCTCTCTCTCTCTCTTATTAGAGGTAGATGACTAGCTGATGATCATCTGGATGCGTGGATCGCTTTGGACCTCTTGATCTCTTCGGTTTGATGATTTTTCATGTGAAACTCTCGGTCCTTTAAATAGTCACAGAAACTAGGAATCCTAGTTGCCAGACGTTAGGATATGTTGATGCGATTACACCCAAAAAATCCTAAATCCTACAGCCATAACCTTGTCGTGGATCTGCCACAAATCAGGGTGTTTGGCCGCCCAACCGCGGCGGCATAGTGAGATCATGACTTGGGATTTTTTGTGAAGTCTTCTGTTGACATTTGTAGATCACTTCGATGTCTGGATTTTGAAAATTTTACTCTAAGTCTCTGCCGTTTATGATTTGCTTCAATTTATCGGAAGATTTTATTCTGACGTCTCCAATCTCCTGATCTCCAGATCAGAGCTAATATCTGCACAACATCTCAAGTCATAGTGTTACTAGTATTTGTTATTATTTTGAGATATTATCCTAACCATTTGTGTGATACAATATTTTAAGAATATTGATTAGAATTATTTGATATGATATGCATATTTTAATTACTAAAATTTCATATAAATATAATATGCATGTATTTTCCCCCATTATGTTAATTATAATGTAGAAACATATGATAATAAACTTTTTGCACATAAACCCCCATATATTTAATAATTACAATAAACACCTTTTAGTACTTAACAATAATAGGGAAAATAATCATTCAAATGTGCAATATTTTCAACTAATCAGGGTGTTGAGACACCGGAAGTGTCATCATTCGGTGCTTCATGACAACGTTGAATATTTTTCTCGTCTTGTCTTGGGGGAAAGAGTATTCCCGACCCATCTTCTTTATAAAGGACGGATTCCAACCGAGTTTTTCTTGATTGCACGGCTTCTTGGATCCGCTTTGTTGTTTTCGAATGTTGTTTGTGTTCTCTGTCTTGTTTTTGCCTCTATTTCGGGATTTTCCCCTTTTCCGAGGACATACAGCGGTCCGGGGATGAGGAACATTATAGTCTTCTTTCTCCGCAGACTGCTGATTGAGACATTACGCCCTGGCCTTTTTATAAATGGCCATTTCGCGGTTGAGATTGTCTCGGCTCTTTTGACAAGCTTCTTTTATTAGCTTGTCTATTTGTTCTTCGAGCGACGTACATAACGTTCTTAGAGCGAGATTTCTCTCTGTTTCAACATCATGGCCATTTAGAAGAGCGTTTCCCCTTTCGCTGGAGCTGTTTATGATACAGCAGCTGTGGAATTGCTCCTGTTTCTTGGACCAAACGTATCCGAGCCCGGTTGTCTCCATCTTCCCGTTGACCATCTTTCGTTGAGTTCTGGGAATATCCTAAATCTTTTTGTAGAATTGGGCCGCCGAACAGTTTGTTCGAGGGGTACACCTTGGTATCTTAACAGCCTTTTAAATCTCTCCGCTTAATATCTGGGCAGACGGATTGGTTGAAGCTTGTCGAGTGCGAAATTGGCACCACGCTATATTTCTTTTTCTACTATGGTCTTCGTAGATTGGTAGAAGAGGATCGCCTTTTCACCTCTTCACTTGGGAGGGACGTAGAAAGTCTGTAGTTCTTATACGCTGTATATATCTAGCGCATCAAGTTTCTTGTAATGCTGAGGCGGAGCCATTGTGATTTGCAGACACTGATCTGCTCCGGCGAGGGTTTGCACTGACGGGCGGATGGAGAACACTGCGTTGGCCTCGTCCTCAGAGTCGTTGCCAAAAGCCAGGACTGGAGTAGATGGTCCGGGCCTATTGTTTTATTTTTGGGGTTGCCCCGAGTAGACTATTTCTTCATCTTCCTCGGTGTCGCTCCCAAAGATCGGGATAGTATCAACGGACTTCTGTTTGTCCTCCGGCCTATAAAGCCTTTCTATATCTTCGAAGTTTGATAGGAAGTACTTTTCTTCTTCATATTTTCAGACTTCATTTACGGAGAACGGATTTAGCTCCCCTGTGACGGTGTACTCCGAGCCATCCTTGAAATATTTCATACACTGATGTTGTGTAGAAGGGATGACGTTGTACTTATGTAACCAAGGCCTGCCGAGCAAAGCGTTATAGCAAGTCTTGGCGTCAATGACATGAAATTTGATGTCTGTGATGAACAGCCCGAAGCGTAACGTTAGTATTACGGACCTAAGTGACCGTGACGACGGTGAGTCAAACCCGAAGATGGTAATTTTGTCTCGGGCCAGGTGATGAACGTTCATGCAAATTTCCTTCAGCACCTTCATGTTGAGAAGGTTGACGGAGGATCCGTTGTCGACAAGGATTTTCCCCATCTTGAAGTTGTGGCAGTACCCGGTGACGTATAACGGGCGATTGTGCTCGCATGTACCAAGGAGGAGATCTTCATCACTGAATGTAATGTCAGCTGTGTGAACCTCTGCCAACTCATCCTTCATCTATTCTTCTATGAGAAAAGTTTGGAACTGATCAGACTCTTGTAATGCCTTGATCAGAGAATATCGCGCCTCTTTGGACAAGAGGAGGGCATCCAATATGCTCAGTTGTGCGGGTATTTTCCTCAAATATGCTAGGACATTTTAATCCACCTTGTTTTTCCTAGACAGGTCCCTTGTTGCGAGCTCTTTGACAACTCCATCGTCGAGAGCGATTTCCCCAGAGATTTTTCTTTCTCTTTGTCTTTTTTCCTCGAACCTTTATTTGTTGGTCCAAGGTTCTTTTCAGGCACCGTGCGGTTATGCAGCTGAATATTGTCGCAATTCTTCTTCTCCTCTTCTTTTCGGAGGTGGAGTCTTTGAAGAGAGGGCTGAGGGGTATTTCGTCCTCAGAATCGCTCCCGAAAGTAAGAACTTGGGGTTTTTCCCTTTTCGGACTGGTATCAACCATATGACAGCTGCCGGTCGTTTCTTCATATGCATTTGTCATACTATTTTGCCGTCGATGAGCTTTGCGCTTCATCCTCTTTAAGTGTTTTTGATAGGCAACCTATCCTTGCCACCACTTCTTAAAGGCACTGCATTCCTCGGTAGGGTGGGTAACCCTCCTATGATATAGGCAGTAGTTTGGATGCGAATCCTCTCTATATAGGCATATGACCCCGAGAGTGTTATCTACGAGTGGGGGCAGCTTCATTCCCATTAACAAGGCTTTGGCGAACCGCTTCTCTGCTTTGATCCTACTTTTATTTTTTGCAAGTATGCTTCAGTTTGGTTGGAGTACTTTACAACTCATCATTGCCGCAGCTTATTCATCTTGACGCTGACGCTTAGCCTTTTTGTATATGGATGTTTCGTGTTCTCGGTCAGCCTTGCTTATTTGAAAGGCTTCGTTTAACTGCCTATCGATCGGGTCTTCTGAAAGTTTCGGAGATTTTAGCGTCGATCCTGCCCCCAGTTACTCTGTGTTGTTTTCTAACGCTGAGGGAGTTTCTTCGTCATTTAACGACGAATGGGAGACCATGTGGCAACTTTCTACAGGTTCCCCGTTATCTCCTGATGATTCATTTCCTCATCGTTGTCACTATCTTCGTTCTCAACAATATGCTTGAGGAACTCTTCGAGCGTGACCAGTTTCCGCGCCTTCTGGTTGTACTCCTCCAATGTGTTAATGTACTTTTGTAAGTCTGTGTCATACTCGACAAACTGCACAGGCTTCTTGGCCTTCTTCTTTTTTCGAAGATTTTGAAGGCTCGATTTGGGGGGTTTGCCCTTTGTTAACAACTTTCGACTCGTGACGTGATTTCAGCATCCCTTCGATGATTTTGGGTTCAAGTGGGCTTTTCCACTTGACTACCGGACATACCTGTAGATCCTTCAGCATTCTTTTGGTTTTAGCTGGAAGGACAACTTCCCATGGAGTTTCTTCCATGAGCGAGCATGATGCTCCCGGCGCATCCACCTTTTTAGGAGTGTGCTTCTGGGATGGGTTTACCCTCCAGTTCTTAGACAACTTGAATTTCTCCTGTTGATACTGGTCCTCGACCCAGTTCTTGAAGACGTAGCAATCCTCAATTGGGTGGCTCACCATTCTGTGATAAGAGCAGTAATTAGGGTTATTGATGTCGCCGGGTTGCGGTGGACTCCGTGGGTCTGGCAATGTGATGAGTTTGTTGTGCACTGCCAATTCAAATAGTCTCCTCATCTTATCACGGGGAAATTAGTATTCGCGTCCTTATCTTTCCTCCAAGGATGGGCACGGACGCGTGTTGTTTTGGTGAGTAGCCGGTTTTGGGCCGCTCGGTTGTTGTTGCGTGTTGGCAATGAATGTCGCTTTCCCTTAACCCTTGTTATTTCGAGGGTCCTTATTTGAGAAGGAAGGCCCGTGCCCCATCTGTTCCATTTGGACCAGTTTATCGATCAGAGCCTGGAAGGTGGTTGATTTGAAGAATGTCATGAACCGGGACACAGTCGTTTGAGGATCTAGGGTCCCGATGAACATGCCTACGGCGGGAGATTCTTCGATGCGCTATTCGCACTTAGACCATAAGTTCCGCCACCGGATCACGTATTGGACCCAAGTTTCTCCTGGCCGTACCCTGGCATTGATTAATGTCGTAATTGGAGTGCGCTCGCTTGCACTGGCGAAATGCTGTGTGAACAGCAGTTCCATCTCTATGAATGTTTTTACGAAGTCATTTGGGAGCTCCGGGTACCATTCAAAGCTCGTTTCTCACAGGCTGCCAACAAACTGGCACAGCAATAATTTGTCGTCGCCTCCAGTGTTGCTGCACAGAGCTCTGAACTGCGCGACGTGCTGATGAGGGTTGGCTGTCCCTTTGTACACATGGAACTTGGGGATCGTATATCCTGGCGGGTAATTGATTTGGTCATACCAGCCTGGATACGGTCGCCCGATTATGGCGATTTCACTAGCTTGATGAGCTCATATTTGTTGAGCAATATAATCATCAAGAGCAGGCTTGGAGATCTTTCCTCTTTGGCTGCTGATAAGGTCGGAGGAGGGTTTAATATTTTCCCCTCTGTCATCCTCGATGATTATCGGCTGATCTTCGGCTGGGGGTTCTAGTTGGATCATCATTCCCACTATATCCTGGAATAGGAGCGTCATCTGCTTTATGTTAGCAGCTTGTTCAGCTGCTACTTTATCTTTTCTTTCAAGCATCCTTCGCAGGAACTCTGTATTGGTCTCTTGCTCTTGTCGTTGTTCGGCTGCTGGATCCAAACTTTCTTTCTGTTTGGTAAGTGCTGCCATTTTGGTCAGCATTTTTTGGAGATTTTGTTGTTGCTCCTGAGCCTTAGTCAGCGACCGAGTTTGCGGTCAGTGACTCACCGAAGCACGGCTTTCATCTTTTCTGGAAGCTATGTATACCGTATGCATGATCATGCCTCTATACTTGAGGCATTTGGGTCCATCACCTTTGGAATTTTCCGCAGGCGGTGAGATTTTCTCCGGCATCATCCTTTTGTAGGAGGTCAAAGTTGAAGTAGCCGTTATGACAGGCACATGTGTAGAAGAATTCTCTCGCTGTATGACGGAGGGATGGTCTTTCTCTTACCGAGCCTTCGATTTCTTCGGTCGACGTGAGTGGTCTTTGTTAATCACAGAGTCTTAGACCTTCCGCCAGACTCTATGAATTTAGGAGGAGAACCACTGATGGGGGCACTCCGGTTCTGCCTAAATAGTGACCTTTGCAGGTGGAAGTGATTTCTTCAGCACCACCGTCGGGGAGTTCTTTCGCACCCTCTTAAGCGGATCAAAGCGGTTACTGGTTGGAACAGCAGCGTCAACTTCCACCATTGGAGTTGGTGGGGTAAGTCTAGAGGGGGAGTTGCCCCCGGCTTTTCTCACTTTGCGCCAGTGGCAACGTCGAGCATGCCTTCTAGAAAGGACCGCCTCAGTTTTGGAAGCGGCTTCTTCATGCCTTTAGCTTTGCTGAGGGGCTGCTGTTGGTGTCAGCCTGTTGAAGACCGACGTCCTCATTAAAGTTTGAGGAGGGCAGACCAATCTTTCAAAGACCAACTTTCTGATGGGGGAAACACTTTTGACGGCTTCTCCCATAGCAGGAGTTGGGAGGGCTATCCATTTAGGGGCATCCCCTTCGGGTATCACGTGCATCTTTGCGAGCCCTTTCGAGCTTTTGCTCAGCCTGTTGAAGACCGAGACACCAGATTTGGACGGCCCGTTGAGAGGGGCTGTTGTGGTCGCTAGTCGATTGAAGATCGACCTCTTGGGAGCTTCATCATACGGCGTTGAGGCACCGAAACTCACTGGTGGGAGCATGGTCCCAAAGAACAATCCAGTAGTGGTTTGTGTAACTTGCCCCACCGACATTGAAAGGATAGAGGCCGTGTTTGGCCCGCAGGTCACTCTTCTAGTTGTGGTGGAGCGAGAGTTGCTGTTGCCAGAGATGCAGTTGGAAACCATCGATTTGCTTTACACAGGAGCGAGACACCAAATTTTAGTACCTCAAATCCAAGGGCAACCATAGCGAACCATGATTTTGTTCGCGATACACGAAACATGAAGTGTTGAATGGAAAGAGGAAAAGGTCCCACCGGGCATGCCAAAATCTATTCACCGCCGAAAGAATGGACCTAAATGTTGGGACATCTGGCCTGAATTTGGGGGCAGAATCTATTTGGACTTCTCCATCCACCTCTCCGAAAATATCAAGTTGATTTATGGCACCGTATATCGGAGGTTTGGAAAGATGCGACCGTTGTAACAGAATTTATCAGATTCCCCCTCGTTTGTGAGGGTTTTTGATTGTGGGGATGCTCTTCCCTGAAGGCGCAAGCCACTGCAGTTAATTATGTTACCACATTGTGATAACCACTTTCTCCTGGTTCGGCAGTTCACTTCGTGTCATGTGTTTTTTTGTTTGTTTTGGTTTCCCGTAAATTGTATACGGAGACAAGTTTATGTCGTTGCCCGTAGGGTGCGGATCAGTCCAAATCCGTATATTTTGGATTTGGGTTTGGGTCAAGGATTTGCTTGATGGGGTTTTGAACTTAGGTCGTATATTCCTACAGTTCAGAAATATTTTTATTTGATTTAAGGACTGTAAATCTAGTTTGAGATTAAGATCAACTTAAATTTATAAGTGAGCATTTAGGCTTAGCTTGTTTTCGTTAAGCATACGTTAGTCTTATTTAAGACTAAGATCAACTTAACAACATTTTAGGATCATTTTTACTTGAGATCCAGCAAAAGAGCATTTGGGCTCAGCTGCAAGAAAACTTCAGAGACTCAGCCAATTTGGGCTTAGTCTACTTAGTCTTTTTTTATTCAAAAGTGCTAAGCACTTATTTAGGCTATGTTTGTTCAGCCCTTTTCTTTTTATATAAAAGTGCTAAGCACTTATTTGAGCTCTGATGCTCACATGTATGTCATGTGAAGCATTCAGTCAAGAGCGCTGCCCAATAAATGTTGAAAACTTTAGTCAGTTTGACTAAATGTGAAGTGCTAAGCATTTTTTATGGCGTCCACATGAGGTGCATGTGCGGTGCTGGGCGCTGCCCTATTGTGCTAATCACTCAGCCGTTTTGGCTTTATATGAAGTGCTAGGCACTTTTTATATGGCGCCCACGTAAGGAGCACGTGCGGCACTGGGCGCTGCCCGATCAATACTAAGCACTCAGCCATTTTGGCTATATACGGAATCCTAAGTACTTTTGTGTGGTGCCCACATGAGGAGTACATAAGGCACTGGGCGCTGCCCAATCGGTGCTAAACACTTAGCTGTTTTCGGCTGTATATGGAGTGCTAAGCAATTTTGTATGGTGCCTAGTTGAGGAGCACGTGAGGCGCTGGGCGCTGCCCAATCGGTGCTAAGCACTTAACTGTATTCGGCTGTATATGAAGTGTTAAGCACTTTTATTCAGCACCCACGTGTGTTTCACATGAGGCGCTGACCTTCTGTTTTGGACGCCCGCGTGTTTTTTATGTGAGGCGCTGGGCGCTGTTAAAAGGGCGCCCACGTGGGAAGCACGTGTGGTGCTATTATTTTTTTCCTTTTTAGAGATTAAATCTCTGTTAATAGCATTTCGACTATTAATGATCACCAAGATCTTCGTTTTTTTTGAAGATCTGGGATCAGGTTTTTCTTTAAGAACTAAGTTCTTTTATTGGTTCTTTTCCTTTTGGTTTTCTTTTAGACCTAATTCTTTCTGAATTTTTGCTTTCCAAGAATAAGATCTTCCCGATGAGAATTAAATTCTCAACTTGTGTGAGACTTGTTTTGTGGATCTCTGATCCAGAGAAAGAACTAAGTTCTTTGAGAAGGGTTAAACCCTTAAAATAGGTAAAAAGAGATATTTTGATCTCTGTATTTCTTTACCTAGGTTTCTTTTGAAAGGGAAGTCTTCCCCTTTGAGAATTAAATTCTCTATTATTTTTTTGGAAGTTTTCTGTATTTTTCAGAAGGTTATAGGGTTTTTTCTTTATTCTTCCTCATCTCTCTGTGTGTCTCTGAGACTTGAAGTCTCAGGTCCTTTATATAGTGGAGGCAAGTTTGTTAATTAATTTTGAGAAAATCCTTCATCGAGAGATTCCAATTGATTTAATTGGTCTCAAAATTGAGTTGGGGAATTTTTACTCACCGTTGGATTTTTGATCCAAGAACTTCTGTTTTACAGAATATGTTTTCTTGTTTTTAATAAAATTGGGAAAATATTTTCCCATATACAGAATTTGTTCTTAAAATGGTGATTTTTTAATCACCATTAGATTTTTAATCCAAGAGTTCTCTATTTTACAGAGAGCAGTCTCTTTTTGTTTGAAAACATTGAGAGAACATATTCCCAAAATAGAATTTTATTCTATTATTGGATCATTAATCCAACCAAGACTATCTTTCTTATTTAGAAAGATTTGGGAGATATTTTCTCCTAATAGAATTTAATTCTATATTTTGATGATTTATCATCTCCATTGGATTTTTGATCCAACGGCTCTGTTTAACAGAGGGTATTCCCACTTTTTATGTAAAATTTAATTCTATTGATTTTGATTTGGGCCCTGGCGCTCACGTGTTGTGCACGTGGGCGCCGCTTAAAAATTTAATTTTTATGATGGGTATTCATGTGCTTTGCACATTGGCGTCCGCATGATGAGCACGTGCGGCGCCATATAAAAATTTAATTCTTACTCAGAAAGCGTTTCTCTGCTTTGCACATTGACGCTGGCGCCCTCGTGAGAAGTACGTGAGGCGTTGCCCCATTAAATTTCAACAAAGCTTTGCTCTTTTAATATGTTTAAATATCGGGGGAACAACTGCCGGTGGTTTACTCTGTGTTGACTCGTTAAGAGGAGGACTTTGGTCAGAGCTGAAGTAATTCAGCGGAAGTTACGTTCTTAGACTAGTTATTTCTTTCTCTTTTTCTTATAGAGTCCTTTGGAGTTGTGCCAATTGATCATCAAGGGATGTTTCGTTAGTGGCCAACACCTGTTCCGTATTAGAAGTGTAATTTTCTTTGTCTATGTTGTTTATGTTATAGTGCGAAGAAAAATACTCAGAACTAGATTCATTATCATTTACAACATCATTTGATATAGACTATGATCTAGACCGGCTTCTAGTTACAAGACCAAGAATTGATGAAGCATTAGTACGACCCCTTTTGATGTTTTCATCGTTTGGTTCCTCGATACTAACAGGAAATGCCATCAAAATATGCGATGTGTCATGCCCTGCTTCCCGGTATACGGCGAAGGGGACGCGACTAGGCTGCTACGTATTTACTCTGAAGTAAATACGCTAAGCGTATCTAAGCAATACAAAAGAATGCACAAGAGACAAAAGATATATTTGAACAGCAAATTTATTTATTAACATTCTTTTGTACAATGCATGGAAAGTAAATACATCTGAATGAAAGTAATGCCTAAACAGTAGCATAACAGAATTGGAAAATACAGAATGTAAAGGAAATGTACAAGTGTAACTACAGCTCGGGATCTTCAATAAACTGGTCCAAGTATTCGGTGTTGGGCTCGATCTCTGGAAGGTCCAAAACACCTGACGATATTCAAAGAAGAAGAAAGAGAATGTCGTTAGCCAACAAATAGCTCGGTAAGTCCCGAAGATAAGGGAGAAGTTGAATAGACAGAGAGTAAGAGAGAGAGTGTAACTTTTAAAGTTGTATTATATTGTTATAATATTGTATTTAGTGTTAACGCTGTTGTTTGTAGCTTGGTACAGAAGGATGCCAGTGTATATGAGAGGAGTCTCTATATGCCAGAGACTAAAGGCAACTGGAAGTACAAGGCTCCGTTAGAGAGCCCGGAACAACGGCGTTGTATTCAGGTTAGGTGTCTTAAATCTTGCAGTCTCATGCCACTTCTAACTCCTTCCGTACCAATCTACCCCTTAAACCCCGCGATATCTTGTTTGTATTGTATTGCAAATTGTATTGTCTTGTAATATAGATTGTATAATTGGATGACTTGCCAAAACCATGATATCAGTAAATGGATATAACTGAAGAATCATGGATGTAACTGCAGAATCATTTAAATGGAAGTATATCCATGGTTCGGTTTAGTCAGTATAGATTGAATATATGTATTCATTGATTCATATTGAATTGTAGTTTGTACTTGAATCATATTCAAGTCAAATTATTTATAATGAGACTCAGTCTGAGTCAGACAATTAGAAAAGAAATTGAAGTCCTGAATTAGGTTTTGATGTTATCGGTAACCGCTGCACATGGGCGGCAGGATTTGTGTCTTTTTCAAAGACGATTACCGTGTTGATAACACCATTTGTTAAGTTGTCTACCTTAAATAGGCAAGCACCCATAGCTCCGGCTCCCTGAGGCTCAAGAGACTGGTCCCGCTTAAACCTATATTTACTAGGATCCTTAGGATAATTTATAGAACTTGAGGGGGTTTTATGTAAAAATAATTTTGTATAATTTACAAAATGCATCTCAAGTATTTAATTATCGTCTTTAGAGTTTTCATAGCTATAGATTTTATATTTGTGACATTTCTAGTGAATAAACCTATTTTTCATAATACATGGTATTTAATTGTAATATTGAACTTGTATGGAATTTCATGGTATTTTCATGTAAAGTGGTCCTTTTGATTTAGAAAAGTTGGAATATTTATATTATATCAAAAATAGGTATTTTGATAATACATACATACATACAAACATACATACATACATATACATATATATATATATATACACACACACACATTTATATTTATATTTATAAAAATAATTTTATTATTTTCTAGAAATCTCATTTACTTAAGATATTTGTATTTCAAATCTTTCGAGACCGAATGCTCCTTTCAGAGGTCTGCATCTCGTACTACTAAGCCCAGGGATGTGCGATAATCCGCACCATCCCAGTCGGGTTCCCCAAATTGGGTTGTAGAGGCGCTTTGCAAAGATTTGTAAAAATACGTAATTTTGTAGAAAACGGTTTTAATAGTAAATGGTAGTTTTGTGTAAAACGGTATTTCCCGAATCTATATTTCCCAAAAGGTATTGTGCTATGTTGCATATGAGTGTTGTGAAGAGGTAGGTCTTTACCTCGTGATCTATTTTAAGGTATAGCAAGATTAATGATGTTTTAAAGTCGAAAGTATACTACATGGTATTTTACTGAAAAAGAGCGGTAAAAGTTACAAAATGAAATATTTTGCTATGAAATTTGTTCAACATGTTTTGTTAATGATTTATAGTCAAGATGTAAGAGTTTTGTATGGTTGTGTTAAGAAAAAATTGAACTTTACAAAGAAAACCGAATTGGAAGTCGGATTTAACTCCGCTTCCGTCGGGTTTAGAAATACGTGTTTTAAGAATAGAAAAGAGGTGAAGGAGGAGAGAATTACTAGCTAACAAGAAAGAGAGTGGATAGAGGTAGAGAGGGGAATCGCCGGTGTATCGTTTCGTCGTCGGAAACTTTTCGTATTGCCGTCGGAAGTTCGCCGGAGTTTCGTCCTTTGCTAACTCCACTTGTACACAAAATCTATAGAGTTTTCTTGAGAGTTTGGAAAGAATTGTGTGTGAGGGAGGTGTGTATAGAGGTGGTATTTATAGGGTAAAACTAGGGTTAGGGTAGGTGAAAAGTTGTATTAAAAATGTATTAAAAATTGTATTAAAAATATAGTTTAATAGGGTTCTAAAGAGTTCTGTTCATGTGCAGGAAATTTAAAGTATACAGGAGTTTCCAGAAGACAAAGAGGCACAAGTTTCATGAAGGGTCAACTCGGATTCAACCGAGTCAACCCGGCTTCGCCGGCCGATTCAGCCGAGTCGGGACGGGGCTCGCCGTCGAAGGTCCGTCGTCGTCTGGTTAGCACAGTGGGGTAGTTTGTTTTTAGTGTGACCTTTGGTTTTACGGGTTTAGTACGTGTAGACTCTTGTAATTCTAAAAATTAAAAAAAGAAATCAAAATTTAAAATAATGTAGAGGATGGGATTTGAACTTTGGTGTTTTGGTTCAGCAGTGCAAGGTATTACTAATGAGTTACAAGCTCCTTCTTGCTATTAAAAAGCAAAACAAACTTATAACTTGTGCTCAGGCAAAAGTAACCCTTTCTATATTTTTTGAAAAATTTGTACAGAAAGTTGTACAGGAAGTTTAGGGTTGTTACACGATGTAACCTCCTCTATTCCTCTGTGAAGTCAATGCAAGATTCATTGTTCTTAGGGAGAAAGCTTGAAACTTACCATATTCCGCATCATGAACCTATACTCGTGAGCGGTGAGCGGTGGAAGCAGAAGTCCTGAGCTCGGCGTTGCTTCGTGAATGGTTGTATGTGATATTTTAAGAAGACGGTGGGTATTCTGCATAGTTTTCATGGCGCCATTCTGTAATAACCCTAACTTTCTGTACAACTTTCTGTACAAAATTTTTTCAAAAATACAGAAAGGGGTATTTTTGCCTGAGCACAACTTATAACTTTGTTTTGCTTTTTATTAGCAAGCGGGAGCTTGTAGCTCATTGGTAAGACCTTGTACTACTGATCCAAAGCACTAGAGTTCAAATCCCATTAGCCACATTATTTTTTTAATATTGTTTTATTTTGGATTTTTAGAAGTTCAGGGTCTACACATGCATAACTCGTAAAACCCCCACTACATATGTAAAACAAAATAGCCCAGGGGGAAGAACAAGCGACGACGGACCGACGGCGACCGACCCCGGCCTGACATGGCCCGGATTGGCCGCCGCCTCGGCCGTCGCCGCCGAGTCCCCAATAAGAAAGTCATGGCCTTTGGTCTTCCCAGTACTCCTGTATACTTTAATTGTCCTGCACAGTAACAGAACCCCATTGAAACCCTATTTACTCGATTTTAATACATTTTTAATACATTTTAATACAATTTTAAATTCACCCTTTCACCTACCCTAAACCCTAACCTTACCCTATAAATACAACCCCTAAACACACCCTCCTCACTCCAAATTTCTGTCCAAAACTTTCAAGAAAATCCTTAGAACTTCTGTGTACAAGTGGAGTTAGCGAAGGGCGAAACTCCGACGATATTCCGACGACGACCCTGAAGCTCCCAGCGACGAAAAGACGCACCGGCACCTCCTACCGATTCCTCTCCCTCTTCTCTTGAATCTAAACCTGTAAGTCCCACCTCCCTCTTCTCTATTATTTTTTAACAACATGTATTTCTAAAACCCGACGGAATCGGGGTTAATCCGATATCCGATTCGGTTCTTCCTAAAAATCTCACTTTTTCTTAAATACAATTACACTAAACCCTTACATGTTGACTATTAAATATTAAAAAGTCATATTGAACAAGTTCTATATCAAAAGGATTTCTATTTCAATTTTTATCGTACTTTTCACTAAAATACCATGTAGTTTACTTTCTACCTTAAAACATCATCAATTTTGCTATGCCTTTAATTAGATCATGAGGTAATGACCTACCTCCTCACATACTCATATGCAACATAGCATAATACTTTTCGGGAATATAGAATATGGGAAAATGAAACTTTACATATAAATACCACAAGCTATTAAAACCGTTTTCTACAAGATTAGGTATTCTTATAAATCTTTACAATGTGCCCCTACAACCCATTCTGGGGAACTCGACTGGGATGGTGCGGATTATCGCACATCCCTGGGCTTAATAGTGCAAGATGCAGACCTCCGCAAAGAGCATTCGGTCTCGAAAGATTTAAAATACGAATATCTTAAGAAAATGAGATTCTAGAAAATAATAAATTAAAATTATGTTATATAAAATATATATATATGTATTATCAAAATACCTATTTTTGATATGATATAAATATTCCAACCTTTCTAAATCAAAAGAATCATTTTACATTAAAATACCATGAATTCCATACAAGTTCAATATTATAATTAAATACCATATATTATGAAATTAGGTTATTTTCACTAGAAATATCACAAATATAAAATCTACATCTATAACAACTCTAAAAACGATAATTAAATATTTGGGGTGTATTTTGAAAATTATACAAAATTATTTTTACATAACCCCCCCCCCCCCCAAGTTCTATAAATTACCCTAAGGACCCTAATAAATATAGGTTTAAGCAGGACCAATCTCTTGAGCCTCAGGGAGCCGGAGAAGTGGGTGCTTGCCTATTTAAGGTAGATAACTTAACAACGGTGTTATCAACACGGTAATCTTCATAGAGAAAAACACAAATCCTTCCGCCCATGTGCAGCGGTTACCGATAACATCAAAACAATCAGGACTTCAATTTCTTTTCTAATTGTTCTGACTCAGACTGAGTCTCATTATAAATAATCTGACTTAACTATGATTCAAGTATCCAAATTACAATTCAACATGAATCCATGAATCCATATATTCAAACTATTCAATCTATACAATCTATACAACTTGACTGAACCGAACCATGGATATACTTCCATTTGCATGATTCTCCAGTTACATCCATTTACTGATATCATGGTTTCGGCAAGTCATCTATATAATTTTCAAGACAATATAATACAATACAATACCATCAGTACAATCATTACTATCAATACAATAAATACACGGGGTATTGGGGTAGTTCATTCATGAATCCAACAGAATCTCAAGAGCCCCGCTAGATCATGAATCCATGTCTACTAACACAAGAAAGCTATCATGAGGGCCTGTGTTTCCATGCTCCTGGATTACAGCCTGTTGAGTTTGGAATACTTCGACGATGGTCGAAATCTCATTACTAATATTTGATTCGGGCCCGTGGTTCCCTACCCCCGGATTACAGCCTGCTGGGTTTGAGAACACTCTTGAGATTGGTTGACATTCACCATTAAACTTATGTTAACAACAGTATTAACACTAAATACAACAGTATAATAAAATAATACAATTTTAAAAGCTTTACTCTCTCTCTCTCTCTCTGCCTATTCTACTTCTCCCTTATCTTTGGGACTTACCGAGCGATTTGTTCGCTGACGACATTCTCTTTCTTTCTTTGAATGTCGTCAGGTGTTTCGGACCTTCCAGAGATCGAGCCCATCACTGAAGACTTGGACCAGTTACTGAAGATCCCGAGCTGTAATTTCACTTGTACATTTTCCATTTCATTTCAGTACTTTCCATTTCTGTTATACCATTTTTTAGGCATTGCTTTCAATCAGATGTATTTACTTTTCCATGCATTGTACAAAAGAATGTTAATATATAAAGTTGTTGTTCAGTTATACCTACTGTATTTGTCTCTTGTATATTTTTATTTATATTGCTTAGATATGCTCAGCGTATTTACTTCAGAGTAAATACGTAGCGGCCTCGTCGCGTCCCCTTCGCTGTAAATCGGGAAGCGGGTCGTGACAGGTTTTGTTGGTGATCCATGCAGGTCAGAGCTATATGGAACACTACCATGCAATTTGTTGGGTTTACCTAGCACCTCATGAAGGGTTTGGAAGCATCACATGTACCAAAAATTAAATTTTTAGGGTGCTAAGTAAGCATACAAAGAATCATTCCTAAAAAAATTAGGGTTTCAAAAATTGCACATCATCTCAAGAAAGAAAAGCTAGGGTTTTGAGAGTACAACCTTTGTAGCTCCCTACGCTAGACTCCTCGGCTACTTGGGGTTTGGAAAAGGTCCACTTGAGGTCTTCAAACGTCCACGACGATCCACCCGAAGCTCCTTTGTCCAAGCTTGCAACTTCACTTTATCAAGAGAATGAAATGAAGCTAACACTCTAAAAAAGTGGGCTAGACTTGTGTAGAATGATGTTGTGGTGGGTTTTCTCACTTCAAAATCCTATCTGGTTGAGTATTTTGCTCACTTGAAAAGTCTAGAGAGCAAAAGAGGAAGGAAGAAGAAGATGATGGCTTTTCTTTGAACAAGAGTAAAAGATTAACCCTTGTAGAAAGAAAATGAAAATATATGTATATATATTTATCACATCTCCTCTCAAACCATGGTTAAATTATATGGATATTATTTCACTTGAGTTAAAACATAAAAGAAAAGATTAACTCATGGTTAGAAGGTAGGTGAGCATGGTTAGGTCAAGAAGAGTGTAGAACTCATCCATGAATTATCCTTTTCTTTTTCCTTTGTTTTAAAACAAATGAAATAATAACATATATATATATAATCATGGTGTGAGTCTTATATTTCCACCATTTTCCTTGTATATGCAACCATGAAGGATGATGTATGTATGTATGTGTGCATGCACATCCATATGTGCATGAATCTAGAAAGAATGCATACATGCATGCATACATCCAAAAATTATAAGAAAGGATTTCTAGTGAGAATCTAATGGTTAAATGATAAATCAACACTTGATTTATCAATCCGGCCATATCACATACGACCCTAACCAAAAGCAAGCCGCCCGATTAATATACGGTATCTCATACTCGCATCTTAACCGGGCTTATGCGCATATCGTATACGCGCTCCACAACGTTTCGCCTGGACTAGATAACTCCTTTGTGGGACTCTAAGACTCGTCAATACGCCGGCAGTGGGTGATTATCATATCAAGCACCCCCAAGCCGCAAGCGGTCAGCTAAACGTAACGTCCACCCGGGTATTGAACGATTAGAAGAGAACAAGCGAACCTGCTACATTTCCCGTCGAGCCAACCGGCAACACTTGCCGTACAGTCCGGTCTCCTCGTCTGATATGTCGTATATCAAGTCTAGGGGTGGTAAACGTCAGACCCCAATAACCGATAAGTCGTGCCGATGTGAGGCCCATAACGGGTCGAGAAACTACTGGTAACACTTACCAGTAAATCTCTAAAACAGTCCTGGCCAGGGACTTCCCTGTTACGGCCAATCGAGCACAGCGCAACATCAACCCCCAATACCGGGAGAGACGAAACCCCTCCTATCGCTCATTGCCTCCATGTGACTCGGGACTGTACCCAAAAACCACCGTTTTGCACGCCTTCATGGACGTGGTAAGGTGGAAATCAAAGCACAGTGGGAATCACACAAGACTCTATGATGATTTCGGGTCTACAGACAAACCTGCACAAGTGTCACCTGAGAACTACCATCTGACGTGAGGTATAATACCATCTGGGAGTTCTCAGCGAGTCCGTCCAGTATACCCAGTCTCCACTGAGCACCCGTATACCATCTCTGATGTCAAACACCAATGGATATGGGATCATCCATCGCCCATCTCATGGGTCGAGAAGCCTATACGCTAGTCTACACTGGTATATCGATGCCCCGTCTCGATACACCCACGACTAGGGACCTTGAAGGATGTACTTATGGACTACCATGTCCCCACTAGTATGATCTGCATCATAGTCCAGGTAGTCAAGTACACATCCTAAAGGCTTTACCAACATGTAACTATAAGACGGTATAAAGAGACAAGTATACATGTTAAGATAAAGAGCAACCATATAGCATACTATCATATCGAGCAAGAAAGTCATCTCTATATATGTCCAAGCATCCAATATAATATACATCATCTGTACAATACTGGCCTCTAGGGCATACATACAACTAACACAATTCTGTTCTGCATGAACAACCTAAGCAATATAACACAAGAACCAGCAACTAAAACATTCTTTACAATTCATCTTCCTTGAATCTTCCAATTTCATATATCTTGAATCCGTCCTAACCCAAACTTTTCATTCAAGGTTATGGATTTCCCAAACAACACCAACACCAATGTCAACAACACACCTCCACCACTACCACCCACACCTGCCGTCCCTGCTCCACTCAATGAGCAGACGGTTCTGCTTGAGGCAATCCGCAGCCTCCTGGAAGGACAGCAGTAGCAAACTGCTTTTTTAATGAACCCTCCCGAGGCAGAAGTACCTGGGGTGTAGCAATTCAGAGCTTTGCACCCCAGACAGTTTACAGGAAAAGAGAGCCCACTGGAAGCTGAGGAATGGGCTCAGAGCATCGAAGATGATCTGGCAGCGGCACAAGTGCCAGAGATAGCTTGGGTTCGTGTTGCAAAATTACAGCTCACGGACAATGCATGGGTCTGGTGGAAGGCGGAAGATAACCGTCTTGATCAACCCATCGAATGGAAGACTTTCGGAGACATGTTCGACGCAAACTACTTCCCTGAGACTGCCAGGTTTGACATGGAATAGCAGTTCATCCATCTGCAACAAGGTTCGATGTGGACCAAGTCAGTAGATGAGTATGACGCTGAGTTCACCATGCTCAGTCGGTAAGATATGTCTCAATGTTCGATTTTATATCACATACTACACAGCTAACATAAGACCGTAACAGGTTTGCGTCCCATATCATACCGACTGCTGAGATCAGAGCTAGAAGATTTCAGCAAGGGTTGGACCTAGAAATCCAAGCTGCATTAGCTACAGGGGATTTCCCAACCCAAGATAGGGCTTTGAAAGTTGCCCGAAGATATGAGGCAGTGGTGAAGAAGAGAGGCAGACCTCAATCTGCCGGAGTGAAGCGCCCTGCTAACTAGATGGCAGGAAAAGCAGCATCAGGACCACCATTTGTACCAAGGAGACCGGGAGTACCAATCATCAGGTCCAGCACAGCCTTTTGTACCTATTGCAAGAGAGTTGGACATCTAATGGAAGATTGCAGACGAGCAAATGGTCTTTGCCTGATATGTGGATCATCCTCACATACCATTGAAACTTGCCCACACAACCGAACTAATCCTAATTCCGCAGCTAGACCAGCTATCCAAGCTCCACCTACTCGGTTAACTCTTCCTGCACCACCTCCACGTGGACCATCTTTACCTTGACAACCAGCGATGTACCAGCATGCACGTAGAAATATGCCGAGACGCCAGGCTTACAATTTAGCGGCCGTAGAAGCTGAGACGGTTGGCCAGGATAACCCTAGTAATTCTCTTCAAAACTTTTCAAACCCTGGTATCACTTTGCAAATTTTCATACACTATCAGTACTTCAGTCACCAAACTTTTCTTGAATCTGTTACACTTTCCTTTTATAAATTTCGAGGACGAAATTTTTATAAGGAGGGTAAAATGTAACAACCCTAACTTTCTGTACAGCTTTCTGTACAAAAAATTTTCAAAAATACAGAAAGGGGTATTTTTGCCTGAGCATAACTTATAAGTTTGTTTTGCTTTTTAATAGCAAGCAGGAGCTTGTAGCTTATTGGTAAGACCTTGCACTACTTATCCAAAGCACCAGAGTTCAAATCCCATTAGCCACATTATTTTTTTAATATTATTTTATTTTAGATATTTAGAAGTTCAAGGGTCTACACGTGCATAAATCGTAAAAACCCCACTACACATGTAAAACAAAGTAGCCCAGGGGGAAGACCAAGCGACGACGGACAGACGGCGACCGACCCCGGCCTGACTCGGACCGGATCGGCCGGCGACTCAGCCGACTCGGTCGCCGCTGCCGGCCGGACTCGGCCGGACCGCCGAGTCCCCAACATGAAACTCGTGGCTTTTGGTCTTCCCAGTACTCCTGTACAGTAACAGAGCCCCTTTAAAACCCTATTTACTCCATTTTAATAGATTTTTAATATATTTTAATACAATTTTCAATTCACCCTTTCACCTACCCTAAACCCTAACCTTACCCTTTAAATACAACTCTTAAACACACCCTCCTTACTCCAAATTTCTGTCCAAAACTCTCAAGAAAATCCTTAGAACTTTTGTGTACAAGTGGAGTTAGCGAAGGGCGAAACTCCGGCGATATTCCGACGATGACCCTAGGAGCTCCCAGCGACGAAACGACACACCGGCACCTCCTACCGATTCCTCTTCCTCTTCTCTTAAATATAAACCTGTAAGTCCCACCTCCCTCTTCTCTATTCTTTTCTAAAAACATGTATTTTAAAACCCGACGGAATCGGGGTTAATCCGATGTCCGATTTGGTTCTTCATAAAAATCTCACTTTTTCTTAAATACAATCATACTAAACCCTTACATGTTGACTATTAAATATTAACATGTCATATTGAACAAGTTCCATATCAAAACGATTTCTATTTCAATTTTTATCGTACTTTTCACTAAAATACCATGCAGTTTACTTTCTACCTTAAAATGTCATCAATTTTGCTATGCCTTTAATTAGATCATAAGGTAATGACCTACCTCCTCACACTCATATGCAACATAGCACAATACCATTCGGTAACATAGAATACAGGAAAATGAAATTTTACATATAAATACCACTAGCTATTAAAATCGTTTTCTACAAGATTACGTATTCTTATAAATCTTTGCAAAGTGCCGCTACAACCCATTCTGGAGAACCCAACTGGGATGGTGTGGATTATCGTATATCCCTGGGCTTAGTAGTACGAGATGCAGACCTCCGCAAGGAGCATTCGGTCTCGAGAGATTTAAAATATGAATATCTTAAGAAAATGAGATTCTAGAAAATAATAAATTAAAATTATTTTATATAAAATATATATATATATATATATATATATGTATTATCAAAATACCTATTTTTGATATGATATAAATATTCCAACTTTTCTAAATCAAAAGAATCACTTTGCATTAAAATACCATGAAGTCCATACAAGTTCAATATTACAATTAAATAGCCTATATTATGAAATTAGGTTATTTTCACTAGAAATATCATAAATATAAAATCTACATCTATGACAACTCTAAAGACGATAATTCAATACTTGGGGTGTATTTTGAAAATTATACAAAAGTATTTTTACATAAAATCCCCTCAAGTTCTATAAATTACCCTAAGGACCCTAGTAAATATAGATTTAAGCGGGACCAAGCTCTTGAGCCCCAGGGAGCCAGAGAAGTGTGTTCTTGCCTATTTAAGGTAGATAACTTAACAACGGTGTTATCAACACGGTAATCGTCTTTAAAAAAGACACAAATCCTGCCGCCCATGTGCAGCGGTTACCGATAATATCAAAATAATCAGGACTTCAATTTCTTTTCTAATTGTTCTGACTCAGACTGAGTCTCATTATAAATAATCTGACTTGAATATGATTCAAGTATCCAAACTACAATTCAACATGAATCCATGAATCCATATATTCAAACTATTCAATCTATACAATCTATACAACTTGACTGAACCGAACCATGGATATACTTCCATTTACATGATTCTCCAGTTACATTCATTTACATGATTCTCCAGTTACATCCATTTACTGATATCATGGTTCGGCAAGTCATCTATACAATTTTCAAGACAATACAATACCATCAGTACAATTATTACTATCAATACAATAAATACACGGGGTATTGGGGTAGTTCATTCATGAATCCAACAGAATCTCAAGAGCCCCGCTAGATCATGAATCCATGTCTACTAACACAAGAAAGCTATCATGAGGGCCCGTGTTTCCATGCTCCTGGATTACAGCCTGTTGAGTTTGGAATACTTCGACGACGGTCGAAGTCCCGTTACTAACATTTGATTTGGGCCTATGGTTCCCTACCCCTGCATTACAGCTTGTTGGGTTTGAGAACACTTTTGAGATTGGTTGACATTCACCCTTGTACTTACGTTAATAACAGTATTAACACTAAATACAACAGTATAATAAAATAATACAACTTTAAAAGCTATACTCTCTCTCTCTGCCTATTCTACTTCTCCCTTATCTTTGGGACTTACCGAGCGATTTGTTCGCTGGCGACATTCTTTTCCTTTCTTTGAATGTCGTCAGGTGTTTCGGACCTTCCATAGATCGAGCCCAGCACTGAAGATTTTGACCAGTTTACTGAAGATCCCGAGCTGTAGTTTCACTTGTATATTTTCCATTTCATTTAAGTACTTTCCATTTCTGTTATGCCATTGTTTAGGCATTACTTTTATTCAGATGTATTTACTTTTCCATGCATTGTACAAAAGAGTGTTAATAAATAAAGTTGATGTTCAGTTATACCTACTGTCTTTGTCCCTTGTGCATTTTTATTTATATTGCTTAGATACGCTCAGCGTATTTACTTCAGAGTAAATACGTAGCGGCCTCGTCGCGTCTCCTTCGCCGTAAACCGGGAAGCGGGACGTGGCACATTCCATAGAAACATAACTCGGACGAGAAGTATTTCGTAACGAGGAGCGCACCTTTGCTTGATGTTCTCTGCCAAAAGACAGGGACCGAGACGTTAGGACGTCTGGCCTGAATTTGAGGGCAGATGCTATTTGGACTTATCTATCAACCTCTCCGAAGATATCAAGTTCATTTATGGCACCATATATCGGAGGTTTGGACAAACGTGACCGTTGTAGCATGATTTTATCAGATTCCCCCTCATTTGTGAGGGGTTTTGATTGTGGGGACGCTCTTCCCTGCAGATGCAAGCCTCTGTAGTTAATTACGTTATCGCATTATGATAACCCCTTTCTTCTTCTCCAGCAGTTCAAATCATGTCATGTGTATTTTGTTTATTTTGGTTTCCCGTGGATTCTATACGGAGACTAGTTTATGTCGTCGCCCGTAGAGTGCGGATCAATCCAAATTCGTATATTTTAGATTTGGGTTTGGGTCAAGGATTTGCTTGACAAGGTTTTGAACTTAGGTTTTATATTCCTTCAGTTCAGAAATATTTTGTTTGATTCAAAGACCATTAATCCGGTTTGAGATTAAGATCAACTTAAATCTATAAGTAAGCATTTGGGCTCAGTTTGTTTTCGCTAAGGATACGTTAGTCTTGTTTGAGACTAAGATCAACTTGACAATATTTTAGGATCATTTTTATTTGAGATTAAGCAAAAGGGCATTTGGGCTCAGCTGCAAAAAAAACTTCAGAGACTCGTCCAATTTGGGCTTAGTCTACTTAGTCTTTTTTTATTCAAAAATGCTAAGCACTTATTTGGGCTCTGTTTGTTCAGCCCTTTCTTTGTATGGAAAAGTGCTAAGCACTTATTTGATCTCTGTAGCTCATATATATGTCATGTGAAGCATTCAGTCAAGGGCGCTGCCCAACAAATGTTGAAAACTTTAGTCATTTTGACTATATGTGAAGTGCTAAGCACTTCTTATGGCGTCCACGTGAGGTGCATGTGTGGCGCTGGGCACTGCCCAATTAGTGCTAAGCACTCAGCCATTTTGGCTACATATGAAGTGTTAAGCATTGTTTATATGGCGCCCACGTGAGAAGCACGTGAGGTGCTGGGCACTACCTAATCAGTGTAAAGGACTTAGCTGTCTTCGGCTGTATATGGAGTGCTGAGCACTTTATTCAGCGTCTACGTATGTTTCACGTAAGGCTCTGGTCTTCTATTTTGGACGCCCGTGTATTTTTCACGTGAGGTGTTAGGCACTGTTAAAAGGGGCGCCCACGTGGGAAGCACGTACGGCGCCAGTCTTTTTTTAAATGGAGATTCAATCTCCGTTGATGTTTTCAGAGAGATTAAACCTCTGTCAATGGTATTTTGACCATTAATGCTCGCCAAAATCACTATTATTGAAGATTTCGAGTTGAGTTTTTAAAGAACTAAGTTCTTAATTTGAAGGAACTGAGTTTCTGGAGTATTATGGACTCCATCTTATTTCTTTTTAAATTTGTTCTTCCCTAAATGTTTGATTCTCAAGAACAAGATCTTCCCGATGAGAATTAAATTCTCAACTTATGGGAGACTTATCTTGTGGATCTCAGATCCAGAGAAAGAACTAAGTTCTTTTAAAAGGGTTAAACCCTTAAATGTGATATGATAGGCAAATGAGATATTTTTATCTCTTTTCTTTACTTAGGGTTTTAAGAAGGAAAATCTTCTTCTTTGAGAATTGAATTCTCTGTTCTTTTTGAGAGCTCACTGTATTTTTGCAGAAGCTTATAGGGATTTTTTTCTATATGAGACTTGAAGTCTCGGGTTTTTTATATAGTAGAGGTAAGTTTGTTAATTAATTTTGAGAAAATCTCTCATTGAGAGAATCCAATTGATTTAATTGGACTCAAAATTGATTTAAGGAATTTTACCCACCGTTGGATCTTTGATCCAAGTGTTTCTGTCTTACAGAATATGTTCTTGTTTTTAACAAGATTGGGGAAATATTTTCCCATATACAGAATTTATTCTGTCAAGTGGTGATTTTTATTCACCATTGGATTTTTAATCCAAGGGTTCTCTGTTTTTCAGAGAGCAATCTTTTTTTTGGTTTAGAAAGATTGAGAGAATATATTCCCAAAATAGAATTTAATTCTTACTCAGAAAGCGTTTCTGTGCTTTGCATATTGGCGCCGACGTGAGGAGCACGTGCGGCGCCACCATAGGATTTAATCCTACAGGATTGGTGCTGGCGCCCTTGTGAGGGGAACGTGAGGTGATTCCTCACTAGAGCTTAGCTCTTTTTATATTGTTTGAATTTTGGGGAAACAAATGCCCCTCACTACTTTGCCCATGTAGGTATGTATGTGGGTTAAGTAGTGCAAAGTTATGCATCTCCGTAGAATTGATAGCTCTGGAGACAGTTTTAGGTCCCTGTCGCCTAAGACGTTTTCATCTTCATAAGTTGTAAGGGTCTCAAGAAGGTTTTTCTCCATATGAGTCGTGAGGATCTTATATGTGCGTATTCTCCCTAGAAATCATGAGGATTCCTAAGTGTCTTTCACTTTCGTAAGTCGTAACAATCTCATGCAAGTATTTTCTCCTTACGAGTCGAGGGGACCCGTAAGTGGTTTCTTTACTTTATTAGCGAATGTGGCCCGTGGATAGTATACAAGAGTTAGTTTGGACCTCTTTGTAGGGCCGCGATGGCTTAGAAAACAGGTTTAGATCTGTCGCCTAAGGCTTTTCAAGTTTATGAGCCGTGGGGGACTCATAAAGATTTTTCTCTCTACGAGTCGAGAGGATCTCGTAGGTGTCTTTTCTCCTTAGAAGTTGTGAGGACCCCTAAGTGTGTTTTCTCTTGAGAATCGTAAGGATCTCACAAGAGAATTTTCCCCTTACGAGTCGAGAGGACTTGTAAGTGGTTTCTCCTCCTCATCAGTATGCGACTTTGGAGAATGTGGCCCGTGGATAGTATACAAGAGTCAGTTTGGACCTACTTGTAGGGCCACAGTGCTTAGAAAATAGGTTGATATCCCCTTCGCCTAAGGCTTTTCACTTTCATGAGCCATAAAGGTTACATAAGGATATTTTTCCCTACGAGTCGAGACGAGTTGAGAAGATCTCGCTGGTGTATCCTAACGTGAAATATAGATAACCTCTTTTTTGATAGAGGTCCAATAGATTTGTGGTACTAGGGTTTTAGTCCATGGTACCGTCGCGTTACCTGATATATTCCTCAATATGCAGTCTTTAAGCCGCTGTTCAAGTAGCCCCGCAACTGTCATTTCTCTGATCCCTTCGGGGGATGGACAAGACATCTTCAAGTAATCTCCTCAGGTCATATTACCATCGGCAGAGCAAGCGTTAGGAATTTTCCATAACACTTTTTACTTGAGGTTAGGCTCAATTTGGTACCCTGATGAGTCATAACCGCACCCTTCTGGGGTGGGATGATCTCCAATGGTCTTTTAGGCTTTATATGAGTTTCCATCGAGACCTGAAGCTGGGATTATGACGTCGCTTCATTTTTTTGTTTTGACGATGTCGTATCGATTCTTTACTAAACTAGGGTAGACATCTGTAGGACCTCCATGCTGCATGTATTGCGATTGAAGTTCGGAGCTAGCGATATGTCATCGCCCCAATTTCATTTGATAATTGTGTTCGCATCCTGTTGAAGTGAGGGGGAACGCTGAGATGGTCCCTAGGTTGTATATATACCGTCGATACTCAGAGCTAGGATTTTGCCATTACTCCATTTTATTTGATTGTTGTGTCCGCCCCTGCTGAAATGAGGGGAACGTCGAGATAGTCTATAGATTATATATAAACCATAAAGACATGGAGCTAGGATTTTGCCATTACTCCATTTTTGCTTTGACCCTTGGGTCTTTTGTTGACGTTGCATCTACATCTTGCTGGTATGAGAAGTACATCGCGCTGGTCTTTAAGCTGTAGACTTTGCCGTTAAGACCTGGCTCTCTCTTTGAGGAGCTTGGTGGGAAAATATGGTTCTCTTTCTTTCATTTGTGCTCATGGATTGTATAGAGGGGTCGGTATGGACCTACCCGCAGGGCAGAGGAAATTTTATTTTATTTTATTTTAATTTCCGCGATACTCTATCTTTTCATCTTTTCATATCGCGAAAGTCGCGATTGCCCAATCGTTTCGGCTATTTTTCGCGGTGTCCAATCATTTCGGCTATGTATTTTTTATTTTTATTCGCTGCTTTTTATTGCGAGTTTCCCAAACATTTCGACTTTTTTCATACGCATTTTTTTTGCGACTCGCTGAGTTTTATTATGAGTTAGGTACTTGAGATCTGATACCAATCTTGGCATCAACATCACTGCAACTGGAATATTTTCAGGAGCGAATCATCATTTGCCGTGAGAGGAATTGGAGTTTAACACCTGTTTAGGCATCAGTATCGCTACAACTGAAATATTACCAGGAGCGAATCATCATTTGCCTTTGTCGATTTGAACAAAGATGGCTTAGTAGATAGGATTAGGATCCTGTCGACTAAGACTTTTGACTTTATTAGCCGTAAGGGTCTCATAAAGGTATTTCTTCCTACGAGTCGAGAGGATCACGTAAGTGTATTTTCTTCTTGGGAATCGTGGGGATTCCTAAGTGATATTTTCTCTTGTAAGTCGTAAGGATCTTTCAAGAGTATTTTCTCCTTATAAGTCGAGAGGACTTACAAGTGTCGTTCACCATATGGGGACATTTCTCGCAATTGGTGGACTTGGTAAGGGAATATTTATTTGTGCCTGTGGATTGTATACAAGGGTCAATATTGGACCGCCTGTAGGGCAGCTTGGGGGATATGATGGCTTAAAAAAAGGTTTAGATCCCTGTAGCTCAAGTCTTTTGAATCCTATGAGTAGTGTGAGTCTCATAGGGAGGAATTCTCCTTATGAGTCAGGAGGATCTCATAAGTGTATTATCTTTTTTTTATGAGATTGTGTCCTTTCGGATTTTCACAAGGTCACCGGTAGTCCTGCTGTTTTTACTCACGGCGCCCTTTCGGGTTTTCATTCGTGCCCATTTCTCTTGTGGACATACCGTTTTTTTAAATTATTATTATTATTTTTAAACGGCGAAACTCTCGAAAATAGCTCCGTCGCAGGCGACCCATATGTTTGCCGGTGAGATTTGGGGGTGGCTTAATTGCTCGAGTAGCTATACAGCCAGTGGGACTTGAGTTGGAATCTTTGCTACTAAGACTTTGATTGTAATATAGATCTCAAGAGAGTATATCGCCGTATTTGGGGCGACGCGCTAGTTTAGGGACGTTCCAGTCCATTATCGCCATGTTTGAGGCGACTTTTTAGTTTAGGGACTTTTCGGTCCGTGGTTAGTTTAGGAGCATCTCGGTCCATTGTCGCCATGTTTGAGGCGGATAGTTAGTTTAAGGACTTCTCAGTCCGTTATCGCCATGTTTGAGGTGGATAATTAGTTTAAGGACTTCTCGGTCTGTTATCACCGTGTTTGAGACGGATAATTATTTTACGGACTTCCCGGTCCGTTGTCTCGCCGTTTTTAGGGCGACGGAGCTTTTTTATATACTACTCTCAGAATTCTGACTTAGGAAGATAACGAATGGACACGAGCGTCGTCATCTATCATCGACCTAAGTCGTGACTCATCAAGCGTAGTATTTTTTGAGAAATCGGCCGTTTATTGGCCGGAAGGGTCTTTCGCCATGCATATTCATGAGCAGGTAGGCTCCACCTTAGTAGACTTTGTCTATAATGTACGGGCCTACATAGTTCGGCTTGAATTTCCCTCGTTTTGCACGATTGGGGATCATGGGTCTTTTGACGACTAGCATGAGTTTTCCTTGGCGGAATGTTCTCAGCCTGGTCATTTTTTCGTATGATCGCATCATCCTTGCCTTATAAGCTTCCAGGTTTTGTTGTGCTATAAAGCAAGTTTCGTCGAGGGCATTGAGCTCCTCAGGCCGAAGATGAGCATTTTCTTTATATGTCAGCTCGTACCAAACCTCTACTCGTAGAGAGGGGAGCTCTATTTCTAGGGAAAGCACTGCTTCTGTGTCGAATACCAACACGTATGGTGTTGTATTCGTAGCTATTTTGAACGTTGTTCAGTACGCCCAGAGAGCTTCATGCAGCCTTTCGTGTCAGTCTTTTTTTATTTCTCGACACCGTTTTCTTTATAATCTTTATCAAGGTCTTGTTGAAAGCTTCAGCTAGACTGTTGGCACGAGAATTATAGACTGAAGAGTATCTCCAATCTATTTTATGTTGTTGTGTGAAGCGGCTGATTTTATGACTTCTATAAGCTGGCCCATTATTCAAGATAATTCATTGCGGAGTGCCGAACCAATAGATGACATGTGTCCTGAAGAAATGGAGGATATTCTCCATCTTCACCTGCCTTAGTTGTACCACCTTTGCCCACTTGGAGAAGTAGTCGGTCATTGCTAATATTAACCGATGTCCCTTGGATGATACTGGTTCAATTGGGTCAATTATATCGGTTCCCCGCATTTCGAACTGCCAGCTAGCTACTGTTAGGTGTAGCAGATTTGGATGTTGGCGGATAAAGTCTCCCTGAATTTGGCACGAATGACACTGCTGCGCATATTCGAGGCAGTCCTGAATCATTGTGGGCCAATAGTAACCCATTTTTTTAATCTTCAGCTTCATCTTTTGCCCATCTTGATGAGAGTCGCAGAGTCCGTCGTGAGTTTCTTAGATGACTCTCTTCGCTTCTTCTGGTCCCAGGCATCTTAGCCATAGACAGTCGAACGATCTCTTATATAAAGTATCATTGACGAAGGCAAAGGAAAGAGCTCGTTTCATGAGCTGATGTGTAGACGACGCATTTTTTGGCGTTCGTTGGGATCTGAAGTAGTCTATGAAGACTTCCTTCCAATCCTTGACCTTTTCTTCGTCCTCTATTTGAAGGGCAACTTGTTCGGTCGTTTCTTTTCCTTCGGATGGCTCTATCAGGTCTTCCGAAGATATATCTGCTGGCGCGAGAACCCTGTGGCTTTACACAATGATCTTTACGTCATCGAGGTCTTCATCTGCCAGTTCATTAGCCAATTTGGCCAATGCATCCTCCTTGCTGTTTTTGTCACACGGTATACTCTCCAGGATGTAGGAGGGGATTTGTGTCAGCAGTTGCTGCACTCATTCGCCATACTTTATCAGTTCTGACTTGCATGTCTGATAGTCGCCATTTACTTGGCTAACGATCAGCTGAGAGTTTTCATATATGAAGAAGTCATTGATTCCCATGTCGACAGCGATCTCGAGACCTACTATCAAAACTTCATATTCAGCTTCGTTATTAGTCCTCAGCTCTGTTAAAGAAATGGCGTAACGCAATATCCCTTCTTGCGAAGTCACGAAGATAAGGCCCACTGATTGTTGTTGAATTTTCTGTGTTTAAATTTTAATTACCGCAATCAATACGGTGTCTCTTAGTAGCTAGCCGGTTGAGTACAGGTCGATCCATATGGAGATGGAATCTTTTTCTTTATTTTTTAACGAGTTAATCTGATTAAGTCGGGTTTTGTTTTAAGATCTACGAATGAGATAAAAGGTGATAAAATACTTGCTAGGGTTAGGATTAGGTTAGTTCGAGTTTAGGAATTTCTCACATCTTTCAATGCCTTAGTTATAAATATCGGTGTTAAGGTAATCGGCAACAACGGGGATTAGCACGGCTAGGAAGAAACTTACAAGTCTAAGCTAGGCTTTCCATGCTTAGTTTCTTCCTTTTGGTCCTTATGTAAGTGCACGACAGCACCCCAGTCGTCCGAACGAGGCCAAAATGCGGAATACAAGAACTTTTCTAAAAAATAGAACCGGCGCTACCGTGAACTTTTAACCCGGATCGGGCCATTAACCTGATACTAGCAAACTAAAGAACGGGTAGAGAGATATACCGAGCGATCCGTGTCCTTCGGTCTTCTCGTCGTCATCCCGATCTCCCCGCGGAATCTCCGGTCTTCATCTCCTCATCGAAAGGGCACCACATCGCCGGATTCTTTTACGGGCTCCCACCTCTGGACCGAGGCAACTCGGGCACGAAGTTGGCGAGTCGACGTGTCCAAGAATGCTGTAGGCTAAGTGTAGATTACTATGTCTCTAGGGGTTGTTTAAGTTGCCATTTTGGAAATGGAAAGGAGATATGAACTTTTGTGATGAACTTAGGGAATTTTATAAGCATGAAGAGAACAAGAATCCCTCTCCAAAATTTTGGCAGCCCCTCTCCAAGAATTGGCCGGCCCAAGCTAATGAGAGAGTGAGAGAGGGAGTGGATCAATAATAATGCAAGAGAGAGAAAAGGTGATGATTAAGAATCATCATCACAACAAAATCCACACTCATAAACCCATCACTACTCAAATCAAGTCATGATGAACAAATGAAGTCAAAAGATGGTGGAACCATCATGAAGCTATCATGTGCTATAAAAAGTCTTCTCCATTGTTAATTGCACAATTGCAAATAACCCCCTCCACCAATTTTCAGCCAAAGAAAGGAAACAAAGGAAAATGGCCGAAACGGAAAGCAAACTGGCAACTTCAGAAAAACGATCCCGTAATAAATTACAGGAAAACCCCGCGACTGTATATACATACCCGCATTTGTATTCCGACCGAATACAAATGCAATGAGAAAAAATCTACACTGTACAATACTAGGATCCGTCTTAAACCAAAGCCCGCTAGTATTATCCGTCCGATCATGATCCGTGCAATACCACACGTACATGATCGAACCCTGCCATATCTCCATACGGCCTCTACAGCGTTTCGCCCGAAACTTGATAAACTGTCTGTGGGGGACTCTAAAGACTCGTCAATATTTTGACTGTGGATTTAACCAGTAGCACGTCAGAGGTATTAGCCATACGTAACGGGCTATCAGGTATTGACCAAAAGGGACATCGATGAGCGAACTCATCCTGACACCCTACTGAGCCTGTCAGTGACAATATCCGTACAGTCCGGTCCGTTTGTCTATGAGCATCGCATGGCGGGCCTAGGGGGTTTGTAAAAATCAGACCCCCAAAAGCGGTACAAGTCGTGTCGGAGTGTAGCCCAGAACACCCTGAGATATTACTGGAATACCTACCAGTAAATCCCCTGCCTTGGCCAACGACTTCGTGTAATGGCTCTCCTAGACACAGCACGACCTCACCCCCAATACCGGGAGAGACGAACCCCTAAAGATCCGCTCACTGCCTCCATGTGGCTCGGGACTGTACCCAACTAAAACCTGTTTGCACGACTCCTTTGAGCCATGGTAGGGTAGTAATCAAAGTACAGTGGGAACTCAAACGAGACAAATGACGATCTCAGGTCGATGAATTAACCTGTACACATGTCACCAGGGAACTGCTCTCTGACGTCTGGTATAAGACCAAATAGTATGTTCCCGGCGAGTCCTGTCCGGTGTACTCATAACCCAATGAGCACCTGTATACATCTTAGGTGAACCAACTGACACCAGTGGCTTTTGAGACCAGCCACCGCCCCTCATCGGGGTCTCGACTGTATACACTAGTCTACTCTGGAGTATCGATGCCCTGTCTCGAAACTCCCACGACTAGGGACCTTTTAAGGATGTGCTTATAGACCCCAGCTCCCACGTATATGATCGCCATCATACTGCTGGTAGTCAAGCAAGAATCCTAAGGGCTCTATCAATGCGCAATAGTGGCCTGTAAGGTCACCTAAAGTAGTACACGATGATAAAGATAAACCAGATAGCATACTATCATCTTGAGTAAGACTGTCCTACCGGCATAGGTCCTCTCTCAATCATTGCAATCACGTGCCTGTGATCCAATAATTGACTATGAGGGCACTATCTCCAACAATTTCCCACTTGCACTCAAGGCTAATTATTGCGATGTCGCATACTCACTGCCCGTGTGATACCGAACACCCAACTCCTCTACTAATCAGTCTCACAAAACCCATTTGCGAAACTAATGCGTTCGATAAATAGCCTCAGTGAGTGGATCCGCTCTATTGTTTCTTTCTATGTCTCTCTTAATCTCAAGTTCGCGGAGAAAGCCATCTCCCGAAATGAGCAATACCTGTCTTAGAATATGTTCGGATGTCTGATGGGACCTAGTTCATAAATGAACTCCAAATCCAAACTTCTTAGACTGTATCGTCAACTGAACTTAATCAGTATCCTGCGCCATGCCTCCCTCAGTATCCACCTGGACCACCTGTCCAAAATACTGCCCCTTGTCAGAGGGAAAACAATAACTCTGACAGCCACTCTGTCATCCAGGTCACCTTGGAAGCCTGGAAAGATAACTGTCTCCCGAATGAGGCTCTCGATATCATATCCCTAGAACATCCACTTATGTTCTAAAGCTGCTTCCGATCGTTTCTCCAGGATAGGATCAATATCAACTTATTGCAGCTTGTGCAAAAACAACATCTGGTGTGGTACTTGATATCTCATGATTGACTCAATTGCCTAAGCAAGTGATCTGCCAATCATGCACATCCCTCTCCCCTTTAGTCTGTAAGACACCTTTAGAGAGGGTGACTCCATCACCTACAGGTACACTACTATGTCAGGAGTCGGCCATTCTAAAGCACCTCTAGAATGCTGTCTAAGCACCCTGATTGGGAAACTACCCAAATCTAGATCTAAAACTATAGATCTAGTAACCAGAATGCCTGATATAATATCTATATCCTATGTGGAGAAACCACTGTGTGACAACCAAAGTATAACCGATCGTAGTATAGGAATTTCACTTCCTACTCTGTGTATGTCATCCAAATACCGGGACATCACACCCTACTACCTTCTTAACAGATCCATCCCCTATTCTGATGATGTCAAACCTATGACTGTCACGTTAGAAATAGATGATCTATCTCCGCTACATCTGCTTTAATCTATAAATAGACATAAGCCACTTGTCCACTATGCTTCCGCTGCTCCCACTGACTACGACAAACCTCTGGTAGAGTCGTATAGACGTACACTTCTAAAGCTAGTTTAGAACGACGCTACACTCATCCTCCTGCCGGGTCTCACAGTCTGGAACAACAGCAATGGCAAGTCTGGGTAAACAAGAACCTCCCTGTCACCGTCTTTGAGCATACCGAAGTACCTCTCGAGTGTCTGAGGTTACCCACCATATCTGCGGAGTGGCCAATGGAATGTCAAGTCAGGTTGAATCTTTAGGTTCTTATAAAATTTTCAGTAATCGTTTGCGGTTCTGGAATCACTTCCAATTCTACCATACTCCCACTACTGTTTTCTGAAAAAATCCATTTTTATTAAAACTGTGGCGAGTCAAGAACAATATCACTATTGATCTTCCAGATGGTAGAAAATCAACCCTCGTCATAGCCCGGGTCGACCCACAAACAGCCATTACAGAAACGTGCCTTGAGTAGTCCGGAGTCTGGTTTTAACCATAAGCCGGACGACTCCCCGTACCTTAACATCGTTAAGATATGAACTGTTCTATATCCAATATAGAAACAGAGGCACTGATTTAATTGTACCAGATTCAAATCATGCAGCTGTCTCCAGTGCATGTCAACAAAATGGAGAGAGGCCGATCAGCATTACTCAACTTAGGAGTACTTCCAATTATGAGTAACCTGAAAGAGAAGCAAGTTCTCTTAATCATTACTATTAACTGAATACCATACACAAGTATCTACATCTTCGATCACCTTGAAGAATCCCAATACATGCAACACCTGGTTCTCTACTTTATTCATATACCTATAACTTCTCAAAATTTGGACCTTGCGTTTCTATGAAACACTTGTCTAAAAACTAGAGAAGTCATAAGTAAACTGAATATAGTACGAGGACCAACCCCTATGTCCTAATGGACACTGGATAACATACAATACTCTGTATAAGTCCCCTGAGTCTAATAACTCAAACCCTGTGTGTTGTAGGTTGAAAACTGTACTTATGGTTAAGAAGAATTACACCGCTGTTTAATGCTCCTTACCTAATCATCCACTGATATAGGTAAATGTCATGGACATAATTTCAAAAAGGTATATCTCACTCTATAAAAATAGACGTACAGATATATCAATTTGAAATTGGTTCATAACAGCGGATATTCAAAACCAAATATTTGTCGTCCAGCAAACAACCCAGGTGACTTCCTAAAATATCACCGATTACAACGAATCCCGATATAATGAGGATGATCACCCAATTCCCAATAACTTACTCCCACTCATCATCTGTAAAACCATACAGATGTGAGAATCAAACCTGGTAAATACATACCCTGGAGCAAGTGTCTAATTGGGAAATCAGTTTTCCATTAACAGTACACAGTGAAAATGAAACATTGAAATGTTTCATAGGGGTATCCTGGTATTCCTAGTAATGCCTCTTCCATTATCAGATTCACAACTGTAACCGTATATTTCTTTGTCATCTCTCCAAATCCCTTCATATGTCTTTAGTCATTACCTTCTGTACACCTCTTTAGGCCAAATGGTTTTCTTCCTTCCCTACCGTTTGGCACCAGCCTATGGTTTGGAAGAAGACTATCCAATAAGCATAATGGGTGTACTGTCCTAATCCTAGGAGCACTCGCAATGCGAGAGAAGGTGAAGATAAAAGATAACCGAATAAACCTTATTCCTATTTCTCCTGAACCAGAATCCATCCCCGAACTGGAACAAGTTCCTTTCGAGTTCGTATATAACCATACGATGGAGTATCCAATAAACTGTGGATCTTCGTAGTGATACGGAGTGTTCTGGAGAAATACAAAGGTGAAGCGGGAGTGGTAATGAAATACTTGGCTTGGTCGTGAATAGCAGTCGCAATTTACTTTGCCCTCCTTCTAATCCCTTTATTTGTCTTAACTTATTACCTTCTGTACACCACACTTAGGCTAATCGGCTTTCTTCATTCCCTACCATTCGGCACTAGCCTAAGGTTTGGAAGAAGACTATCCAATAGGCGTAACGGGTGTACTATCCCCTAATCCAAGGAGCACTCGAAGCCTGAGAGAAGGTAAGAGGAAAAGACAACTGAATAAGCGTATTCATTTTCTCCAGAACCGGAAACCATCCTCGAATAAATTCTTTCAAGTTCGTATATAACCATACGATGTTTTTATCCAATGGAAGTGGACGTTAGTAGTAATACAGGGTGTCCTGGAGAAAAGGATAAAAGTAAGAGTGGCAATGAGGTCTGCAACTCTGACAATCCAAAAGCCAGTCTTATAAGAAGGTTCGGTTAATCTTGGTTACTGAGTCATAGTCTAGGGTCGGGTCATGGTCGCTGCCAAAGAGAGAGAGAAAAGAAACACTCAGCGTGCACTCTAACCTAGATCATAATGGTTATCAATTTATCTAATCAGGAAACCTCCCACTATACCATCAAATTCTCCTCCAAACCTGAAAGAAGAATTAGTCGGGATCACCCGAGGAGTAACCAACACATCAGAGGGAATCGGGATCCAACTATCATCGCATGCTAACGTGATGGAATCCACTCACGCTATCACACTCTAGAAGGTATGCGCATATCTGGCAAGTTTCAGTTTCTTTAGAAACTCCCGATGTGATTTTTACC
This sequence comes from Agapanthus africanus, assembly GCA_030015575.1. Classification (NCBI taxonomy): domain Eukaryota; kingdom Viridiplantae; phylum Streptophyta; class Magnoliopsida; order Asparagales; family Amaryllidaceae; genus Agapanthus; species Agapanthus africanus. The sequence goes on along the minus strand of JASDDO010000019.1, from coordinate 397,577,981 downwards.
CCATGCTCTTATGACCTTGAGTTTGGCCAACAAATCATAAGTCACATGTCAAGTTCTACCCGTCATTCTCCAGGTTAATTTGAACCCACCCGTACCTACTCTTGACTTTGGCCAACAAGGCAGTACGACTGTCCCAAATCAACGCATCTATCTATGCTGCATATGAATATCCAATAGCTACCAATCACTGTGCCTTGACTTTGGCCAACAAACACAGCTTGAATACTATTGACTATCCATATGAAATGACGGAGGGCTACGAATGGTTTTTGGCGAAAAACCTTTAACGTAATGAACTTGATATCGTTGAAGAAACCGGATAGCTTTATAAAAATATAGTGACGAAAACCTTTGCTAAAGAGGTCACTCCCGGTGAAGGGATCTCGGCTCTTTCCCCGTAGAATGAGGTGCAGGATATTCCAACTGAATACCACGATGCAAAGCCAAAGTAATCGACTATAGTGAAGTTATTACCCTGACGCAAACTTCTGTCTAAGGGGTCACTCCCGGTGAAAGGATCTCGGCCCTTGCCTCGTCGACTGAGGTGCTGGATATTCATAACAGAATACCACTGTGCAAAACAAAAGAGAACGTCCTTACAATAACAGCTTTTTGAAAAATGTTCCAACAACATCAGAATAGGTTTGTTTAGCTTGCATTGATCCGATTCAATGCAGTCCCATCAATTGATCACACCAATAAAGAACGAAAATAATGATGTACGTATATGCCATCCGCATTTGCCACGGGGTTTCGTCATCACCCGTTAGGTTACTTAACTAACGACAGAGCGGGGACTGGACTAGCACGGATGCAAAACATATACAACATCTACTAGTATATATATATATCAATATATAATATTCGCTCAAGGTATGAAAATGCAACATCACAGAAATGTAATAAGCATCACAGAACAATACAGATATCTGGGATCCCCGGGTTTCATAGAGCCGCTACTGAAACCAGACGTTCCCCTGGTCGTGTGGATAGCCTGTGCAATGAAATCCTAGACCCCTACGGGCGCGGCAAGTTACCTACCAAAACCTGAAGCGAGGCAGCCCCCTTCAGCAACGTGAATGGGCCACCCAGCACTTCACGGAATCCGGTAACTTGGGCACCCCTCCTTGGGTCAACCTATACCCCCTACGAGTGAGGCGAATAGCCCGTCAGTTCTAAAGTGAAGCCCCTTCCGTCTCAACGCCATGAGATGCGGGCCCGTTGCCCTCTAGAACCCGGCTACCCGTGCACCCCTCCGCGGAGTAATCCTAGTACAGAAAGTAAAATATACAACGGGTACATCGACCTCAGCCCGGTCGTGCCCTAAAAGAATAATATACAAACAGGCAGTGACGGCAGTCCACATGTCGGACGCTCGCCCCTCAATATCAAATGTACATAAAAAAAACCAAAACTGTACTAACATTGCATCCAGGCTATCCACCACGACAATCCGCAACATCACAGCACAACAAAGAATATCAACGTGAATGTGACGTTCGCAAATCCGTCTAAAAGGGCTATAGCAGTTAGACAGGATTTACCGATCAAGTGACATTCACGGTCGCAGATAGAATGTAAATACTGTGAACTAACATGTTTAAAATTTTCGATCGATTGAATTTTCCGAAGTGGGCCCCAAGCACTACTGTAGCACTCAAAATAAATCTGGGCCCAAAAAGAATATACCAGAAACCCTATTTCCATGTCAGAAACCTACTGTAGAAATTTGGTGCAGTTTGGCCACAATTAGGCGGCGGATCCGCGGCCAAAACGTGGTTTTGGCCGCTGATCCACCGCGCTACAGTAACTTCAGCCGACCAATTTTCACAGAATGCTTATAAAACCCTGCACGTATTTTTGCAATGTACCAAATAATTTTTTGAGCACAGCAAAAATTCGACAGAAACCTGGACTTGAAAATGGGGTTTTTGGAAAATCCGTTCGATCGAACTTGTAAACACGTTAGAGCAAGCTATACTAGGTTAATGGCCTGGCTCTGATACCTTTGTAAGTGCACGGCAGCGTCCCGGCCATCCGAACGAGGCCAAAATGCGGAATACAAGAACTTTTCTAAAAACTAGAACCGGCGCTACCGCGGGCTTTTAACCCGGATCGGGCCATTAACCTGATACTAGCAAACTAAAGAACGGGTAGAGAGATATACCGAGCGATCCGTGTCCTTCGGTCTTCTCGTCGTCATCCCGATCTCCCCGCGGAATCTCCGGTCTTCATCTCCTCATCGAAAGGGCACCACATCGCCGGATTCTTTTACGGGCTTCCATCTATGGACCGAGGCAACTCAGGCACGAAGTTGGCGAGTCGACGTGTCCAAGAATACTGTAGGCTAAGTGAAGATTACTATGTCTCTAGGGGTTGTTTAAGTTGTCATTTTGGAAGTGGAAAGGAGATATGAACTTTTGTGATGAACTTAGGGAATTTTGTAAGCATGAAGAGAACAAGAATCCCTCTCCAAAATTTTGGCAGCCCCTCTCCAAGAATTGGCCAGCCCAAGCTAATGAGAGAGTGAGAGAGGGAGTGGATCAATAATAATGCAAAAGAGAGAAAATATGATGATTAAGAATCATCATCACAACAAAATCCACACTCATAAACCCATCACTACTCAAATCAAGTCATGATGAACAAATGAAGTCAAAAGATGGTGGAACCATCATGAAGCTATCATGTGCCATAAAAAGTCTTCTCCATTGTTAATTGCACAATTGCAAATAACCCCCTCCACCAATTTTCAGCCAAAGAAAGGAAATAAAGGAAAATGGCCGAAACGGAAAGCAAACTGGCAACTTCAGAAAAACGATCCCGTAATAAATTACAGGAAAACCCCGCGACTGTATATACATACCCGCATTTGTATTCCGACCGAATACAAATGCAATGAGACAAAATCTACACTGTACAATACTAGGATCCGGATTAAACTAAAGCCCGCTAGTATTATCCGTCCGATCATGATCCATGCAATACTGCACGTACATGATCGAACCCTGCCATATCTCCATACGGCCTCTACAGCGTTTCGCCCGAAACTTGAGAAACTGTCTGTGGGAGACTCTAAAGACTCGTCAATACTTTGGTTGTGGATTTAACCACTAACACGTCAGAGGTATTAGCCATACATAACGGGCTACCAGGTATTGACCAAAAGGGACGTCGATGAGCGAACTCATCCTGACACCCTACTGAGCCTGTCAGTGACAATATCCGTACAGTCCGGTCCGTTCGTCTATGAGCATCGCATGGCGGGCCTAGGGGGTTGGTAAAAGTCAGACCCCCAAAAGCAGTACAAGTCGTGTCGGAGTGTAGCCCAGAACACCCTGAGATATTACTGGAATACCTACCAGTAAATCCCCTGCCTTGGACAAGGACTTCGTGTAATGGCTCTCCTAGACACAGCGCGACCTCACCCCCAATACCGGGAGAGACGAACCCCTGAAGATCCACTCACTGCCTCCATGTGGCTCGGGACTGTACCCAACTAAAACCTGTTTGCACGACTCCTTTGAGCCGTGGTAAGTTAGTAATCAAAGTACAGTGGGAACTCAGACGAGACAAATGACGATCTCAGGTCGATGAACTAACCTGTACACATGTCACCAGGGAACTGCTATCTGACGTCTGGTATAATACCAACTAGCATGTTCCCGGCGAGTCCTGTCCGGTGTACTCATAATCCAATGAGCACCTGTATACATCTTAGGTGAACCAACTGACACCAGTGGCTTGTGAGACAGGCTACCACCCCTCGTCGGGGTCTCGACTGTATACACTAGTCTACTCTGGAGTATCGATGCCCTGTCTCGAAACTCCTACGACTAGGGACCTTTAAAGGATGTGCTTATAGACCCCAGCTCCCACGTATATGATCGCCATCATACTGCTAGTAGTCAAGCAAGAATCCTAAGGGCTCTATCAACCCAGAATAGTGGCCTGTAAGGTCACCTAAGGCAGTACACGATGATAAAGATAAACCAGATAGCTTACTATCATCTTGAGTAAGACTGTCCTACCGGCATAGGTCCTCTCTCAATCATTGCAATCACGTGCCTGTGATCCAATAATTGACTCTGAGGGCACTATCTCCAACACCTTGTCCATTCGTTCTTAGCTCTTAGCCTTAATCTCCAGTTAATCCAATCACAACCGGTCTAACTAGGGAATCACCGCTATCATGTAGGATAGGATGCAGTAGTGAGCGAATTATGGTTCAATTAAAGGGAGTCCGAATTTAATATGTCGGGCAAAGAAAGGAGTGAGAGAGATTTCCTTCTCTCAAACCTTCCTTCTCCTGCCCTAACAAGTGAGGAATTACTCACTCATTAAAAAGATAAAAATAAAACAAAAGGGATGGCAGAAAGAATTTAGGTTTAAGAAGAATTTTACAACTAGCTATTTGAGACCTCACCTAGGCAAGGATCTTACTCAAGCATCATCGTTGTTAAAAAGAAATATAAAAGAATAAAAGACAAGAAGAACACTAATTTAATTCTACATCTAAGTTGACAAATGAAAATTGCAGATGCGATAAGAAAACACGAGACATATAAAAATAAAGACTTACTTTTATTGATGACCTCTCAAAAACTCTCTACAATTTTGCATTAAGAAAGATAAAGAACAGAATTAAGATTCTAAACTAAAACTAAAAAGAGGCATGCTAATTTGGCTTTGAGCTTTTCTATTTATAGATAGAAAAACCCTAGGTTTACATTTTGATCCATACACGAAATTACAAAACTACCCCAAGAGAGCTGAGTCAAAGTACCCACATTACCACTGACATGCGCCAAACGCGGCCGCGGTTCCGCGGCAGAAGTGCCTGATTAGCCGCGGTTCCGCGGCCAATTGGTGGAATCGTGGGGTTTTCAGGGCTTCTCCATGTTGCTTATATCTTCTGTTTTATTTACTTGGTTTCTCAGAATCTCTTCAATTTCCTTCAAGATTTCCAACAGTGCAGAATGATGTGGACTTTTGCCTTGAACTCCGCGTTGAAGTCTTGGATCTTGTGCTGCCCTTGTACTTTGTGCATTGAAATGCCTAATGATTTTCCATTTGTCCCTTGAACTGGTAGGCGGCATCATACGGATGGTTAGCGGAGATCAGTATTCATCTGTTGTTGGTCGTAGTCCCGCATTTGTTGTGATTTTTCATGAATTTCACTGTAAAGAACTGAGAACCTGTAACCTGCAATTATTTAGCAGACATGGATCAAAAGCACCTATTTATATGCAATGTGATTAAGAATGGGCGATATAACAATGCAAAAATCTAATATGAACAAATACCCCAAAATTATCTTTTGCTCGTCCCGAGCAAAGCCAATTTTATTCTCAAAAAAATCCTAACCTCACTTTCGCAGGGAACGCGACTGCACTGAGCTCGTGCAACAAGCCGTTAAACCTCTAGGTGTCCCTAGTAGGAGGGGTGTTGTTTTCTGAGGGTTTTCAGCGGATACTACCCACAAAATCCGATCAATTTGGCCGTTGACTCTAATTCTTCAATTCAGTATTCTAGCAAGAAAATCTATCATCTTTAATTTAGAAGTTATCAACCCGTATTTTTCACACTTTCTATTCATTTAACTTAAGATCATATACGTTTTGCCAGTTTATAAGCTTTCAGCATCTCTTGAGTTTTCCTTCTAAGGCGCAATCTTAACTCAGGAATTTTTATCATCTCTACTGAAAATATAAGCCATATCTTTTATTCCTATCTCTCCTTCAAACTCCAATTATATACCCCTACGTGTGTGTAATTATCACCCCTTCACTTGGAAATTCAATTCAAGCTATCATACTCTTGTCCATCTTCCAAAATACTTTTAGTTGGTGAATTTTAGATGAAATTGCTCACACATCCTTCATGCGACCGTTAATATTTCTTGAGGTACTAAACGACCAATTACAAAATGTGCTTGCGCATTTAGGCGCCATTCCTCGTCTTGCAATACCTATGGCTTAGCAGTGATTCCCAAACCAGTTGGTCTAAGGCACTAGATGATAAAGCACCCTCGCTATATTTTTTTATTTATGCTGCCTTAAGTAATTACAAAACCAGTGTTCATTTTTTTTATCTCTTTATTCACCACTTATACTTTTATTTTATTTTCCTTCATACTAAGGATTTTAGACAAAAGCATTTCAAGGTATCCTCTACTATCCCAAGTTTCAAGATGTGTGTGAGTGCATGAAGTAGGGTATATATTTTCAGAATTTGGACTTAAGCTTCAAAATTATTTTTCAGATTTATACTTCAGATAGAGCTTTCAATATTCTTCCCTTATTTTGATTTACCCCAAGAACTGAACTCAAAATTTGCCTATTTCTAAATAAACTACAAGAACGTATATTTTCTACAGTTAAATTTTAAGAAAGGTTATTTTAGGGTTTTTAATTTACTAAGTTTAGGATCTAGTATTTCCTAACTAGTCAACCGTCATGTTGAACTTAAGTCAAATATGGCCAAAATTGAAATTTTCAAAAAGAAAATTAATTTTTAATTTTTCAATTTTTATAAAAAAAATAATATTCTTTTTAATATCTTTTTATATCTTTTTATTTTTATTTCTTTTTAGCTAACTTGACGACAAAGTTTTTAATTTTTTTGGAAATTTTTTCGATTTTATGGGTTTTTAGAATAAGTATGCAAATGCAAAATATACATATGAATGCGAAGGTAGAAAGCTTACCGAGCACACCCCCAAACTTAAACTTGACAGTGCCCTCACTGTCAGGCTACACCAAGAGGACCAAAATTTTCCGCGCTTCCTAAAAGAAATATATACAAAGAAAAAAGCAAAACAAAATACACACACACACACACACAAAAAGGTTCCCCCCAAACTTAAGTGAAACAGTGTTTCCACTGTTTAAGCGTTAAAGTTCAGAGTTAGGGGGAAAAAACACAGTATCAAGCTATACAAGGCCTTACACAGGCCAAAAGTTAGTACCAACCATTCAAAAAATTTATCGTTATAAAGCGGCGGTTGGTGAATGAAAGGAGTGTAGAGAAAAGAAATGAGAAACACACGAGACCGTGTGGAGATAGAAGCGGTATACGGTCTCGGTGGAGGAGAAGAATGGCGGAAGGGAAAAAGAAATAGTGTACGAACTTAAGAGTGAAAATAAATTGAATAAATTAGTACAATCTGTAATGATCGATGTGAAAAGATGGATTGCACTAATCTATCAATATGGCAAAAAATTAGGTCAAATCCCTCAAGATTCGTGAGAAAACATGGAGATGCCGAACTTGGTAAACCAGACATAGATAATGAAGGTGAAACGGTGTCTTGCGCGGTCGGAACAATGGAAAGGATGGAGAGGAGTGGTTGAGGAAGGGTAACAGTTAAAGGTTGAAGATGGTGTACACAGTCAGTGGAAGGGGCAGGATGAATTGGAAAATCCGACTCATCAAGTAAAACTGGTTCATCCTCAACACTATCCTAAAAATTCCCCTCAAAAGTTATCTTATCCATGCATTTATCATCAAAATCCAGACGCATATGAAGTTCGGGAAAAACAGTTAATGATTCGGGATGATGAATTGGAGAGAGAAACTCATCCAAATCTGTGGGTTCATCATCCGAAATATTCCCAGCGTCAATTTCCTCAATCAAGTGAAAATCAATTTTTTCCGACACCTCATCAAAAGAATGTATATTAATCAATTCAGGTTCTAGAGTGGACGTATAGAGGTCGAAGGATTGGTGATGGTTTCACTCGAAAAGGACCCTTCACATTCAGGTAAATCAAACACTACAAAGTCGCACAACTCATTAAACGTTCTATCTTCAACTGGTGAATCATTTGGGACACTTGATAGACATTCAAAACCGGAGTTGTGGGATTCAATTTGGGATGAGTAGGTTTGATTTGGAAGGGTGCACAGCTCACTCTCTCCACTCAAATTCTCAATCTGTCCAACCGCCTCATCATACATTGGAAAATTTGGAATTAGTTGGAAACTAGCTACCGGGTCACTAGGTTGTATGAGGGAGGCTATGGACGCATTCAAATCCATCATCTGTTGGCATGACGCTACCCTAAAGTCTTCCAACGACTATTCTAAACTATACATGGGTTGTGAAGGGGTTTCAGTAAAAGATTCAAACTCATTTGGATACTGGAAACTTCCAAAAGGTTGTTCAGAAGCAATGTCTAGGGAAGCTGCAAAAGTTGGGTAGGATGGATAGGAATTGAATGGTTGGACAGGGGTATGATCAACATACGGATAAGAAGGTGAATGGAATTGCTGATCCAAACAATTCGCAGTGGTTAAAGGAGTGAAAGATCGGCTCCGGGATTGTTCAATACGTTCAGCGATGGACAATGAACGACTCACAAAAGGGGTATCAACGTAAGAGGGTGGGGGAGGTTAAAATGGTTGATACGAAGTGGATTGCGGAGTGCAAGTGTTTGTCCTAGACACATCTATCCGATCTTTCAAAGATATTTTGGGCATAGAGGGGTCGTTTGAAATTCGACCAAAGCAAGAACCGTAGGAAGTAATGTCTGGTTGTGGGTACCAAAATTCGGCAAGAGTTTTGCGAGGTGGGGTACCCATGTTGGAAGAGTGAAAATGTAGGAAGGGAGGGAAGCGGTGTATATTTTATTTTTATTTTATTTATTTATTTTATTTTTTTTAAAATTGTTTGTTTTTGGAGTTTTTAAAAATTGTTTGTTTGAAAGAATACAGAATTATGGGACTAAACCTTTTACAAGAACAATCACAATCACAATATGCACATCATACCTAGAGCTATGGTCTTCTAAGTCCACTAGACTGCTCCTAAATGTTCCAAAGTGATAAGTTGTGAGATAACCCTCAAATCGTCTCTTCACTGCCAATTGTGGCCAGGTAAGCACAAATGAAGAAAGGAGGGTTCCGCTCACGAATCACCGTGAGACGGGCCTTTTAAAATTACCTTTCTCACTTGTCTAGCCAAGGCACCACAAAATCAAGTTTAGATAAACGATTGAATGCCCACAACCTTCCTCTGTCCTAATGAGCACAACAGTTCTTAGTTGGCTGAGTCTAGATATTTTTAATTAAGCTTAAGGGTGATGCGTATGCTTTTAGTGATTTTTAGAGTCTTAGGAAGGGTGATGAAATCCCCACCTAATCTGAGTTGGTGTTATAGCTCCTTAAATTCCGTATTAATTATGTAAAGCAGTAACAACCAAAAATCTAAAACACTTGCAAAAAATTTTATTTTGGCTGCGGCGCAAACAATCCTGCACAAAAATCAGTTTATTGGAGAGGGGAAGAGAATTTGCGCAAAGAATACTGCAGAAAAATTTTGTCAGTGGAGTTCAGAGGAAGGAAGAAGAGAAATGAGATACTTACAGAGAAAATTGGGTCGCTGACGTCAGCAGTTGACCGCGGTTCTGTGGTCAAACGTGCTCTTGTGCCGCGGTTCCGCGGCTGTTCTGAAGGTTGACGTCTTCAAATTTGTTTTCTGTGCTGAGTTGGTTCTCCTATTCCTGTTTAGAGCCCCTGAATCTTGATTTGTTTACTGAGTTTGCTCCAGAACTGAACTAGACCTTCTTCCAATCCTGCACACTTGCACAAAGATTTTTCAAAAATAACAAGATGATTTTTATTTTTGTTTTTTTTGGTTTTTTCAATTTTCATTTTTTTAAATTTTTAATTAACTCGAAATTACACAAAAAAAGAAATTACCGTCTCCCCGGCAACGGCGCCATTTGATTGTTGTTGAATTTTCTGTGTTTAAATTTTAATTACCGCAATCAAGACGGTGTCGCTTAGTAGCTAGCCGGTTGAGTACGGGTCGATCCACCGGGAGATGGAATCTTTTTGTTTATGTTTTAACGAGTTAATCTGATTAAGTCGGGTTTTGTTTTAAGATCTACGAATGAGATAAAAGGTGATAAAATACTTGGTAGGGTTAGGATTAGGTTAGTTCGAGTTTAGAAATTTCTCACTTCTTTCAATGTCTTAGTTATAAATATTGGTGTTAAGGTAATCGGCAACAACGTGATTAGCACAGCTAGGAAGAAACTTACAAGTCTAAGCTAGACTTTACATGCTTAGTTTCTTCCTTTTGGTTATTGTCTGTCCGTTCTTAGCTCTTAACCCTAACTTCCAGTTAATTCAATCACAACCGGTCTAAGTAGGGAATCACCGCTATCATGTAGGATAGGGTGCCGTAGTGAGCGGATTATGGTTCAATTAAAGGGAGTCCGAATTTAATATGTCGGGTAAAGAAAGGAGTGAGAGAGATTTCCTTCTCTGAAACCTTCCTTCTCCTACCCTAATAAGTGAGGAATTACTCACTCATTAAAAAGATTAAAAAAAACAAAAGGGATGGTAGAAAGAATTTAGGTTTAAGAAGAATTTTACAACTAGCTATTTGAGACCTCACCTAGGCAAGGATCTTACTCAAGCATCATCGTTGTTAAAAAGAAATATAAAAGAATAAAAGACAAGAAAAACACTAATTTAATTCTACGTCTAATTTGACAAATGAAAATTGCAGATTAAAAAATGCGATAAGAAATGCGAGACAAATAAAAATAAAGACTTACTTTTATTGATGACCTCTCAAAAACTCTCTAAAATTTTGCATTAAGAAAGATAAAGAACAGAATTAAGATTCTAAATTCTGAAACTAAAAAAGAGGCATGCTAATTTGGCTTTGAGCTTTTCTATTTATAGATAGAAAAACCCTAGGTTTACATTCTGATCCATACACGAAATTACAAAACTACCCCAAGAGAACTGAGTCAAAGCACCGACACTGCCACCGACATGCGCAGAACGTGGCCGCGGTTTCACGGCAGAAGTGCCTGATTGGCCACGGTTCCGCGGCCAATTGGTGGAATCGTGGGGCCATCTTTTCAGGGCTTCTCCATGTTGCCTATATCTTCTGTTTTATTCACTTGGTTTCTCAGAATCTCTTCAATTTCCTTCCAGATTTCCAACAGTGCAGAATGAAGTGGACTTTTGCCTTGAGCTCTGCGTTGAAGTCTTGGATCTTGTGCTGCCCTTGTGCTTTGTGCATTGAAGTGCCTAATGATTTTCCATTTGTCCCTTGAACTGGTAGGCGGCATCATATGGATGGTTAGCGGAGATCAGTATTCATCTGTTGTTGGTCGTAGTCCCGCATTTGTTGTGACTTTTCATGAATTTCACTGTAAAGAGCTGAGAACCTATAACCTGCAACTATTTAGCAGACATGGATCAAAAGCACCTATTTATATGCAATGTGATTAAGAATGGGCGATATAACAATGCAAAAATCTTATATGAACACCCACCCCGGCTTTATAGAAGATACTCCATCGAAGTAGAGTTCCCGTTGGGAATCATTTTCTTCTTTCTCTTCTTCGATTGTGTCGAACGCATGTTTATCCGGCAACTCGCAATTTAAGAGGGAGTCAGCTGGTAGCGGATGCTCCGTGAGAAAGTCGGCAATGGCCTGGCCTTTCACTACTTTGAGGGTCGATACATTATCGAGAACTCCATCAGGAGGAGGGCCCATCTGGCGAGCCTTCCTATTAGTATGGCCCTTGACATCAGATATTTGAGAGGGTCCACTTTTGATATGAGATGGACCTCATGTGCCAAGGCGTAATGTCTGAGCTTTGTTATTACGAAGATCAGTGCCAGGAAATGCTTTTCGATGGGGGGGTAGTGGTTTTCTTCCCCCAGGAGAACTTGACTCAAATAGTATAAAGCTCTCTCCTTTCTCTAGTCGTTCTCTTATGCCCATAACGCGCCTAGAGAACCCTCAAGGGATGTTGTATATAGGATTAGGGGTTTTCCCTTAACCGGAGCGGTCAATACCGGCGGATTTTGCAGGTATTGCTTGATTTCGTCTAGTACATTTTGGCACTTTTGATCCCAGACGATTGGGGTCCCCTTCTTCATCAGATGACTGTAGGGACGGCATTTTCCGGAAAGGTTTGCTATGAATCGCCGGATATATGCAGGCTTTTCTTGAAGAGATCGCAACTGTTTGAGCGTCCTTGGTGTGGGCATTTCCATAATCGCCTTGATCTTTGAGGGATCGATTTCGATACCCCGGTGTCGTATGATAAATCCTTGAAATTTGCTTGAGGAGACTCCAAACGCGCATTTTAGAGGATTCATCTTCAAATTATACTTCCGAAGACGTTGGAACACTGTTTTTAGATATTCCCAATGCTCCTCGTGAGATCTGCTCTTTACCACAAGGTCGTCAATGTATCATTCGATGATCTCGTGTATGAGGTCATCGAAGATCTTTTTCATGGCCCTCTGGTAGGTAGCGCCAGCGTTTTTCAGACCGAAGGGCATCACCTTATAGAAGAATATGCCTAGCGGTGTCCGGAAGGCGGTATGCTCTTGGTCTTCAGGATGCATTTTTATTTTATTGTATCCTGAAGATCCATCCATGAAAGAGATGACCTCATGAGTAGACGTGTTATCGATCATTAGCTCGGTAATAGGTACTGGAAAATCATCCTTCAGGAAATCTTTGTTAAGGTCCCGAAAGTCCACGCAGATGCAAACCGTCCTATTTTTCTTCATCAATGGGGCGATGTTGGCAATCCAGTCGGAATATTGACCTTCTTGGATGAAGCCGGAGTCGATGAGTTTTTTTATTTCAGCATTGATGCTCATCTCAAGTTCGAGTCGCATCCTTCTCGGCGTCTGTTTGACTGGCTTTATATCCGGCGATATGGGCAGTTTATGTATTGCCACCTTCGGATCTAGATCCGGCATCTCGGAAGAGTTCTATGCGAAGCAGTCTTTATATTGTATGAGCACGTCCTTTAACGTGGCTAACTGTTTTTCAGATAGTAGCTCACTGATGAACGTTGGCCTCGGATCATTTTTCGTCCCTAAGTCAATTTTCCTTATGTTGTCTGCTGTACTATGTATCCCATCTTCCAGCTATTTTGGGGCTGGTGGAAACTCTAAGATTACCTCGTCCTCATCTTCATTTGTGAAACACCTGTAGAAGTCATCCATAGTTTCATACCCTCCCTCTTTTGAGAGTGATATCGTATGGAAAGTAAGAGTTCGCTTCCCTTTTTGATGTTGAGCTAGTCCTATCCTCATGGTATAAGACCTCTTTGGCTCATGCTTTTGCGGAGGGGCTACCCTCTAGCTGTCGGATAAAGCGAACATATTTTATTGATACCAGTCCTCTATCCAGTGTTTGAAGGTGAAGCGGTCTTCGAGAGGATGACCTATTACTCGGTGATAGGAGCAATAATCTGGATGATGGACCTCGTTTATTTGTTCGGGGTGCCGAGACTCCGAAAGTGTCATCATTTGGTTCTTCATGATAAGATTGAATATTTTGCTTGTCTTTTCTTGGGGGAAAGAATATTCTCGACCTATCTTCTTTATAAAGGATGGGCTCCAATCGACTTTTTCTCGACTGCACGGCTTCTTAGATCCACTTTGTTGTTTTCGAAAGTTGTTTACGTTCTTTGCCCTGTTTTTGCCTCTATTTCGGGATTTTCCTCTTTCATGAGAACATACAGCGGGCCGGGGATGAAGAGTATTATAGTCTTCTTTCTTCGCAGACTGCCGATTGATACGTTACGCCCCCCTAGACTTTTCATAAATGGCCATTTCGCGACTGTGATTGTCTCAGATCTTTTAACAAGCTTCTTTTATTAGCTTGTCTATTTGTTTTTCGAGCGATGGACATAACATTCTTAAAGCGGGATTTCGCTCTGTTTCGACGTCATGGTCATTTGGAAGAGCGTTTCCTCTTCATTGAAGCCGTTTATGACGTGGCAGCTGTGGAAGTACTTCCGTTTTCTGGATTGAACGTATCCGAGCCCAGTTGTCTCCATCTTCCCGTTGGGCATCTTTTGCTGCGTCCCGCGAGTATCCCAAATCTTTTTGTAGAATTAGGCTTGTCGAACAGTTTGTTCGAGGGGTACACCTTGGCATCTTAACAGCCTTTTCAATCCCTCCGCATAGTATCTTAGCAGACGGATTGGTTGAAGCTTGTCAGGTGCAAAATCGGCACAATACCAAACTTTTTTTCTACTTTGGTCTCCGTAGATTGGTAGAAGAGGATCGCCTTTTCAGCTCTTCGGTTGGGAAGGACGTAGAAAGTCTGTAGTTTTTGTACGCTGTATGTATCGAGCGCATCAAGTTCTTTGTAATGACGAGGCGGAGCCATTATGATTTGCAGACTCTAATCTGCTCCGGCGAGGGTTTGCACTGACGGGCGGATGGAGAACACTGTGTTGGCCTCGTCCTTAGAGTCACTGCTAAAGACCAGAATAGAGTAGATGGTCTGGGCCTGTTGTTTTCTTTTTAGGGTTGCCCCGAGTAGACTATTTCTTCATTTTCCTCGGTGTCGCTCCCAAAGATCGGGATAGTGGCGACGGGCTTCTATTTGTTCTCTGATTTATGAAACCTTTCCGTAACCTCGAAGTCTGGTAGGAAGTATTTTGCGTCTTCATATTTTCGGACCTCATTTACGGAGAACGGAATTAGCTCCCCTATGACGGTGTCCTCCAATCCATCCTTGAAATACTTCATACACTAATATTGTGTAGAAGAGGTGACATTATACTCATGTAACCAAGGCCTGCTGAGCAAAGTATTATAGCGATTCTTGGTGTCAATGACATGAAATATGATGTCAGTGATGAGCAGACCGAAGCGTAACATCAGTATTACGGACCCGAGCGTCCGTGACGACTGTGAGTCAAACCTGGAGATGGTAATTTTTTCTCGGGCTAGGTGCTAAACGTTCATGCGAATCTCCTTCAGCACTCTCACGTTGAGAAGGTTGACGGAGGATCCGTTGTCGACAAGGATTTTCCCTATCTTGATGTCGTGGCAGTACCCGGTGACGTATAACAGGCGATTGTGTTCGCATGTACCGAGAAGGAGATCTTCATCGCTAAATATATTGTCAGCCGTGTGGACCTCTGCCAGTTCATCTTTCATTTTCTCTTCCACGAAGAAGGCTTGGAACTGATCGGGCTCTTGTAATGCCTTGATCAGAGAATCTCGTGCCTATTTGGACAGGAGGAGAGCATCTGATATGCTCAGTTGTGAGGGTACTTTCCTCAGATGTGCTAGGACGTTGTAATCCACCTTGTTTTTCCTAGGCGGGTCCCTTACTGCGAGCTTTTTGACAACTCCATCGTCGAAGGCAATTTCATCAGATATTTTTTCTTTCCCTTTGTCTTCTTTGGTCGAACCTTTGTTTGTAAGTCCGAGATTTTTTTCAGGCAACGTGCGATTACACAGCTAAATATTCTCGCAGTTCTTCTCTTCCTCTTCTTTTTTAGAGCTGGATTCTTTGAAGAGAGGGCAGAGGGGTATTTCGTTCTCAGAATCGCTCCCAAAAGTAAGAACTTGGGGTTTTTCCTCTTCCAAACTGGTACCAACCATATGACGGTTGCCAGTCGTTTTTTCACACGCATCTGTCGCAATTTTTTGCCGTCGACGAGGTTCACGCTTCATTCTCTTGAATTGTTTTTGATGGGCAACGTATCCTTACTACCACTTATTGAAGGCACCGCATTCCTCGGTGGGGTGGGTAACCCTTCGATGATATAGGTAGTAGTTTGGATATGAATCCTCTCCGTTGAGGCATATGACCCCGGGAGTGCTTCCTACGAGAGGTGGCAGTCTCATTCCCATTGACAGGGCTTTGGCAAACCGCTTCTCTGTCTTGATCCTGCTCTTATTTGTAGCAGGTGTGCTTTAGTTTGGTTGGAGTACTTTACGACTCATCCTTACCGCAGCTTTTTCATCATGACGCTGACGCTTAGCTTTTTCGTATATGGATGTTTCGCGTTTTCGGTCAGCTTTTCTTTTTCGAAAGGCATCGTTTAACAACCTATCGATCGGGTCTTTTGGCAGTTCTGGGGATTTCAGCGCCGATCCTGCCTCCAATTCCTCTGCATTGTTTTCTGACGCTGAGGGAGTTTCTTTGTCATTTAACAACGAATGGGAGACCATGTGGCAACTTGCTACATAGTCTTTGGTTTCTTCTAATGAGTCATTTTCCTCATTGTTGTCACTATCTTCGTTCTCAAGAATATGCTTGATGAACTCTTCGAGCGTGACTGGTGTCCGCGCCTTCTAGTTGTACTCCTCCAGCGCGTCAATGTACTTTTATAGGTATATGCGCTTGTCGTCATACTCGGCAGGATGCATAGGATTCTTGGTCTTCTCCTTCTTCTTCGAAGACTTTAAAGGCTTGACTTGGGGGTTTTTCCCTTTGTCAAACACTTTCAGTACGGGACGCGGTTTTAGAATCCTTTCGATGATTTCGAGTTCAAGTGGGTTTTTCCACCTGACTGCTGGACATACTTATAGATCCTTCAGCATTCTTTTAGTTTTTGCTGAAAGAACGACTTCCCATGGAGTTTCTTCCACGAGCGAGTATGATTCCCACGGCGCATCCACCCTTTTGGGAGTGTGCTTCTAGGGCGGGTTTACCCTCCTATTCTCAGACAGCGTGAATTTCCCCTGTTGATACTGGTCCTCAACCCAGTTCTTGAAGATGTAGCAATCCTCAATTGGGCAGCTCACCATTTTGTGATAGGAGCAAAAGTTAGGGTTGTTAACATCTCCGGGTTGCGGTGGACGCCGTAGGTCTGGCAATGTGATGAGTTTGTTACGCACTGCCAATTTAAATAGTCTCCTCGTCTTATCGCGGGAAATAGAATAAGCGCGCCCTAGTCTTTCCTCCAAGGACGGATGCGGGCGCGCGTTGTTTGGGCGAGCAGCCGGTTTTAGGCCGCTTGGTTGTTGTTGCGTGTTGGCAACGAAGGCCACTTTCCCTTTACCCTTGTTATTTCGAGGGTCCTTATTTGAGGAGGAAGGCTCGTGGCCCATCTGGTCCATTTGGGCCAGTTTATAAATCAGAGCCTGGAAGGTGGTCGGCTTGAAGAACGTCATAAACTGGGACACGGTCGTTTGAGGATCAAAGGTCCCGATGAATGTGCCCACGGTGGGAGATTCTTCGATGCGTTGTTCGCACTTTGACCATAGGTTCCGCCACCGGATTGCGTATTGAACCCAGGTTTCTCTCGGCTTTACCCTCGCATTGATTAATGTTGTAATTGGAGTGCGCTTGCTCGCACTGGCGAACCGCTGTGTGAACAGCAGTTCTATCTCTGTGAATGTTTTCACGGAGTCGTTTGGGAGCTCCGAGTACCATTCAAAGGCCGTTTCTGACAGGCTGCCAACGGTCTGGCAAAGCAACAGTTTGTCGTCACTTCCAGGGTTGCCGCACAGAGCTCTGAACTGAGCGATATGCTAGTAGGGGTTGCATGTCCCTTTGTACACATGGAACTTGGAGATCGTATATCCCGGCGGGTATTTGATTTGGTCATACCAGCCTGGATACGGCCGCCGAGTTCTGAAAATTTAGCCAGCCGCTTCATTAGCTTGATGAGCTCTTATTTGTTAAGCTATATAATCATCAAGAGCAGCCTCGGAGATCGCTCCTCCTTGGCTGTTGATAAAGCCGGAAGAGGGTTTGATGTTTCCCCTCTGTCATCCTCGATGATTATTGGCGGATCCTCAGCTGGGGGTTCTGGCTGGATCATCATTCCAACCATATCCTGAAATAAGAGCGCCATCTGCTTTATGTTAGCAGCTTGTTCAGCGGCATCTTTATCTTTTCTTTCAATCACCCTTCGCAGAAACTCTGTATCGGTCTCCTGCTCTTGGCGCTGTTCGGCTGCTGTGTCTGGCTTTCTTTCTGCCCGGTAAGTACTGCCATTTTGGTTAGTATTTCCTGGAGCTTTTGTTGTTTCTCCTGAGCTTTCGTCAGCGACCGAATTTGCGGTCGATGACCTACGGAAGCACAGCTTTCTTCTTTCCTCGAAGCCATATGGACCGTATGTACGATCATGCCCCCAAACTTGGGGCGTTTGGGTCCATCGCCTTTGGAATTTGCCGCAGGTGGTGGGATTTTCTCCGGCCTCATCCTTTTGTGGGAGGTCAAAGTTGAAGGAGCCATTATGACAGGCACCCGTATAGCAAAAGTCTCTCGCTATATGACAGATGGATGGTCTTTCTCTTGCCGAGCCTTCAATTTCATCGGTCGACGAGAGTAGTCTTTGTCGATCACAGAGTTTTCGACTTTCCGCCAGACTCTATGAATTTAGGAGGAATGCCGCTGATGAGGCAGCTCCGTCTTTGCCTGCACTGTGGCTTTTATGGGCGGAGGCGATTTCTTTAGTACCGTCGTTGGAGAGTTCTTGCGTACCTCCTGAGCAGAACAAAGCTATTCCCGGTTGGAACAGCAGTGTCAACTTCCACCATTGGAGCTGGTGGGGTAAGTCCAGAAGGGGTATTGTCCCCAGCTTTTCTCACTCGGCGCTAGTGACGATGTCGAGCGTGCCTTGCAAAAGGGGCCGCCTCAGTTTTAGAAGCGGCTTCTTCGTGCGATCGGCTTTGCTGAGGGGCTGCTGTTGGTGTCAGCCTGTTTAAGACCGACTTCCTAATTAATGTTTGGGGAAGGCCGGTCAATCTTTCGAAGACCGACTTTCTGATAGGGAAAGCACCTTTGACGACGTCACCTGTAGGAGGAGTTGGGAGGGCTATCAATTTTAGGTCAACCCCTTCAGGTAGTACGAGCCAATTTGCGGGCCCATTCGAGCTTTTGCTCAGCCTGTTGAATACTGAGACACCAGATTTGGACGGCCATTGAGAGGGGCCGTTGTGGTCGTCAGTCGATCGAAGACCGACCTCTTGGGAGCTTCCTCTTGTGGCGCTGAAGCACCGAAACTCACTAGTGGGAGCATGGTCCCAAAGAACAATCCAGTAGTGGCTTGTGTAACTTAACCCACCGGTATTGAAAAGATAGAGGCCGTGTTGGGCCCGTAGGTCACTCCTCCAGTTGGGGTGGAGTGAGAGTTGTTGTCGCAAGAGGTGCAATTGGAAGCCATCAATTTTTTCTGCACAGGAGCAAGACACCAAATTTTAGTACCTCGAATCCAAAGGCTACCATAGCGATCCGCGATTTCGTTCGCGAAACATGACACACGAAGTATGGAGTAGAAAGAGGAAAAGGTCCCACCAGGTGTGCCAGAATCTGTTCTCCGCCGAAAGACAGGGACCGAGATGTTGGGACGTCTGGCCTAAATCTGGAGGCAGATGCTATTTAGACTTATCCATCCACCTCTCCGAAAAAACCAAGTTGACTTATGTCACCATATATCGGAAGTTTGGACAGACGCGACCATTGTAGCGTCAATTCATCAGATTCCCCTTCATTTGTGAGAGGTTTTTTATTGTGAGGACGCTCTTCCCTGCAGGCACAAGCCCCTGCAGTTAATTATGTTACCACATTGCGATAACCACTTTCTCCTTCTCCAGCAGTTCACTTCATGTCGTGTGTATTTTGTTTATTTTAGTTGCCCGTGGATTGTATAGGGAGACTAGTGTATGTCGTCGCCCGTAGGGCGCGGATTAGTCCAAATCCGTATATTTTAGATTTGGGTTTGGGTCAAGGATTTGCTTGACAGGGTTTTGAACTTAGGTTTTATATTCCTTCAGTTCAGAAATATTTTGTTTGATTCAAAGACCGTTAATCCAGTTTGAGATTAAGATCAATATAAATCTATAAGTGAGCATTTGGGCTCAGTTTGTTTTCGCTAAGGATACGTTAGTCTTGTTTGAGATTAAGATCAACTTAACAACATTTTAGGATCATTTTTACTTGAGATCCAGCAAAAGAGCATTTGGGCTCAGCTGCAAGAAAACTTCAGAGACTCAGCCAATTTGGGCTTAGTCTACATAGTCTTTTTTTATTCAAAAGTGCTAAGCACTTATTTGGGCTCTATTTGTTCAGCCTTTTCTTTTTATGTAAAAGTGCTAAGCACTTTTTTGAGTTTTGATGCTCAAATATATATCATGTGAAGCATTCAGTCATGGGCGCTGCCCAACAAATGTTGAACACTTTAGACATTTTGACTAAATGTGAAGTGCTAAGCACTTCTTATGGCGTCCATGTGAGGTGCACGTGCGGCGCTGGGCGTTGCCCAATTAGTGCTAAGCACTCAGCCATTTTGACTACATATGAAGTACTAAGCACTTTTTATATGGTGCCCATGTGAGGAACACGTGCGGCGCTGGGCGCTGCCCAATCAGTGCTACGCACTTAGTTGTCTTCGACTGTATATGGAGTGCTGAGCACTTTATTCAGCGTCCACGTGTGTTTCACGTGAGGCGTTGGTCTTCTGTTTTGGGCGCCCGCTTTTTTTTCACATGAGGCACTAGGCACTGTTAAAAGGGACGCCCACGTGGGAAGCACGTGAGGCGCTAGTCTTTTTTTAATGGAGATTTAATCTCCGTTGATGTTTTTAGATAAGTTAAACCTCTGTCAATGGTATTTTGACCATTAACGCTCGCCAAAATCATTATTTTTGAGAAATTCGAGTTGAGATTTTAAAGAACTAAGTTCTTAATTTGAAGGAACTGAGTTCTTGGAGTATTATGGACTCCGTCTTCTTTCTTTTTATATTTGTTCTTTCCTGAATGTTTGATTCTTAAGAACAAGATATTCCCGATGAGAATTAAATTCTCAACTTATGGGACACTTGTCTTATGGATCTCAGATCCAGAGAAAGAACTAAGTTCTTTTAAAAGGGTTAAACCCTTAGATGTGATATGATAGGAAAATGAGATATTTTGATCTCTTTTCTTTACCTAGGGTTTTGAGAAGGAAGATCTTCTTCTTTGAGAATTGAATTCTCTATTCTTTTTTAGAGCTCACTGTATTTTTCCAGAAGCTTATAAGGGTTTTTTTCTATATGAGACTTGAAGTCTCGGGTCCTTAATATAGTGGAGGCAAGTATGTTAATTAATTTTGAGAAAATCTCTCATTGAGAGATTCCAATTGATTTAATTGGACTCAAAATTGATTTGGGGAATTTTACCCACCATTGGATCTTTGATCTAAGTGTTTCTGTCTTACAAAATATGTTGTTCTTATTTTTAACAAGATTGGGGAAATATTTTCCCATATACAAAATTTATTCTGTCAAATGGTGATTTTTAATCACCATTGGATTTTTAGTCCAAGGGTTCTCTATTTTTTAGAGAGCAATCTTTTTTTGTTTAAAAAGATTGAAAGAATATATTCCCAAAATAGAATTTTATTCTATTATTGGATCATTGATCCAACCGAGAGTATCTTTCTTATTTAGAAAGATTTGGGAAACATTTTCTTCTAATATAATTTAATTCTATATTTTGATGATTTATCATCTCCGTTGGATCTTTGATCCAACGGCTCTGTTTAACAGAGAGTATCCCAACTTTTTGTTAGGGAAACATAGAATTTAATTCTACTGATTTTGACTTGGGCGCTGGTGCTCACGTGTTGTGCACGTGAGCGCCGCTTAAGAATTTAATTCTTATTGTACTACTGTGCTTTGCACATTGGCGCCCGCATGATGAGCATGTGCGGTGCCCTACAAGAATTTAATTCTTACCCAGAAAACGTTTATGTGCTTTGCACATTGGCGCCGGCGTGAGGAGCACATGCGGCGCCACCATAGGATTTAATCCTAAAGGATTAGCGCTGGCGCCCTTGTGAAGGGCACGTGAGGTGCTACCTCAACAAAATTTAACAGAGCTTAGCTCTTTTTATATTGTTTGAATTTTGTAGGAGCACTTGATTTGCAAGGGGTGATGCTAACTTGACCACGATACTATATCCTACAAAATTTACTGGAGATATTGGAACAGTAGTTGGTGCCCTCTTTTTGAGGATAATAGGCAGTGGTACAGTCTTCACGGCCACTGGTTTGGCCTTTGGTGTAAAAATGGAGGGATATACTTCTTTGCGGAACGAAGAGGATGAAAATTTTTGTCAGAGAAAGGGTGAGACTCCATGTTGCGTGAACATCCCTCTTGTGGATTAGAAGGCGTGGGAATGTAAAGATCTTCCACCACCATTTTCACTTTGTCACGGGAATAGCCTCCTTGTGGTACCAGTCGTTAAGACGGTGTTCTCCGCCGAAAGATGCGACCGCAACGTTGGGACGTCCGTCCTGAATTTCGAGAGCAGATGCTATTTGGTTTTATCCATCCACCTCTCCGAAGATACCAAGTTGATTTATGGCACCGTGTATCAAAGGTTTAGACGGATGCGGGCGTCATAGCAGACTTCATCAGATTCCCCCTCGTTTGAGGGGTTTTTGATTATGGGGACGCTCTTCCCTGCAGGCACAAGCCCCTGCAGTTAATTACGCTACCGCATCGCGGTAACCACTTTCTCCTTCTCCAGATGGTCAGTTCATGTCGTGTGTGTTCATTTTATTTTTGGTTGCCCGTGGATTGTATACGGAGACTAATTTATGTTGTCGCCCGTAGGGCGTGGATTACTCCAAATCCGTATTTTCGTAGATTTGGGTTTTGGTTTGGGTTTAAGGATCGTTAATCTCATTTGAGACTAAAATCAACTTAAACATTTTTTAAGGATACGTTAGTCTAATTTTAGACTAAGATCAACTTAACGTTTGTTAAGGACACGTTAGTCTAATTTTAGACTAAGATCAACTTAACAAGATCATTTAGATCCAACAAAAGAGCATTTGTACTCTATTGTTTTAGTTTAGGGACATTGCGGTCCAGTGGGTTTAAGAACATCATAGTCTATAGAGTTTAAAGACATCATAGTCTAGTTTAGAGACGTCATAGTCTGTAAAGTTTAAGGACATCATAGTCCATGAGTTTAAGGACCCCACAGTCCGTAAAGTTTAAGGACGTCATAGTACATGAGTTTAAGGACCCCACAGTTCGTAGAATATTTGGTTGTTGGGACCCGTCACCTCTCTGAAGACGTTGAAGGATTGCAATGACAAATATCAGAGGAGTGACGAAATGTACCCTTGAACCAATGTTGGTTGGGGGACCTGTAGTTGGATTGATTTAAGGATCGTTAGTCTCGTTTGAGATTAAGATCAACTTAAATGTTTGTTAAGGATACGTTAGTCTAATTTTTAGGCTAAGATCTACTTAACAGGATCATTTAGATCCAACGAAAGAGCATTAGGGCTATATTGTTTAGTTTAGGGACATTGCGGTCCAAGTTCAGATGCAAACATGGGTTTGAAAATGCACCAGATAGTTATTGGTCATTGAGACCCACCACCTCTCTGAAGACGTTGAAGAATTACAACGACATGTTTCAGAGGTGTGAAGAGATGTACCCTTGAACCAAATGCCAGATTGAGAAGGAATGGGATGAACATTACTTTGAATGCCATCTGAGATCAATTTTGAAAGACCTGAACGTAATCAGGGCTCGGTTAAAAACAAGGTTTTGGCTTCGGGAGACTTAGCTAACTTGGGCTAAGATTGGCCTATCATAGTGTTAAACACTAGCCTATGTTCGGCGCTCACGTGCTCCCACGTGAGGTCTTAAAGTGTTGTCTAAGCACTGAATATTTGAAGCGCTCACGTGAGGTCACGTGAGGCGTTTTGAAGTAGTGTTAAATTCTGAAGATATGAAGCGCTCACGTGGGGTCACGTGAGGAGTTTGAAGTAGTGTTAAACACTGAAGATTTGAAGTGCTCACTTGGGGTCACGTGAGGTGTTTGAAGTAGTGTTAAACACTGAAGATATGAAGCGCTCACATAAGGTCACGTAAGGCATTTGAAGTAGTGTTAAACACTGAAGATTTGAAGCGCTCACGTGAGGTCACGTGAGGCGTTTGAAGTAGTGTTAAACACTGAAGATACGAAGCATTCACGTGGGGTCACGTGAGACGTTTGAAATAGTGTTAAACACTGAAGATATGAAGCGCTCACATGAGGTCATGTGAGGCATTTGAAGTAGTGTTAAACACTGAAGATATGAAGTAGTGTTAAACACTGAAGATATGAAGCGCTCACGTGGGGTCACGTGAGACGTTTGAAGTAGTGTTAAACACTGAAGATATGAAGCGCTCACGTGAGGCGTTTGAAGTAGTGTTAAACACTGAAGATATGAGGCGCTCACGTGGGGTCACGTGAAACGTTTGAAGTAGTGTTAAGCACTGAAGATATGAAGCGCTCACGTGGGGTCACGTGAGATGTTTGAAATAGTGTTAAACACTGAAGATATAAAGCGCTCACGTGGGGTTACGTAAGGTGTTTGAAGTAGTGTTAAACACTGAAGATTTGAGGCGCTCGCGTAAGGCGCCTGAGATTTGGCACAGCTTCTTTGAATTTGTTCCCTTTTTCTTTTCTGAGTGCTGAGCACTATTGGGTCACGTGGGATTACGTGAGGCCTCCCCAAAGACTGAAATCTGCCTCTGTTTTATTCTCCTTTGGAAAGTGCTAAGCACTATTAAGGGGTCACGTGAGGCGTCCCAAAAATAGGGTTTATTCCTTTTTCTCTTTTATAAGTGCTGAGCACTTCTCAGGGGTTACGTGGGGTCACGTGACTAGATCTCAGTCTTTCCCTTTTTTTGTTCCTCAAAGGTATTCACGTGGGGACACGTGAGCTTTTATTGTGTAACATTGAACACTAATATGCATCACCAGGCTGTTCTTCTATGGTTCTGAGGAATCACGTTCTTCTTTAGTTCTTTGTAGGGATTAAATTCCTTTTAAAGGGTTAAACCCTACTTCCAGAGGAATTAAATTCCTATATGTTTTGTAAGAGTTAAACTCTTTTGGATTCAGTTCTTTCACCTAGGTTTTGGATCTGCATGACAGAATCTTCCCGATGAGAATTAAATTCTCGACTTGTGGGGAGATCTGCTTCTGCAGATCTTAACCAGAGGAAGAACTAAGTTCTTTGAGAAGAGTTAAACTCTAGGTTTGAGAATTAAATTCTCTTTTTGTGGGAGCTTTTGGGAGGGGTTCCTCTTCTTTAGAGAATTAAATTCTCTCTCTATTTTTCTTCCCCTCTCCCTCTGTCTGTGTATGTGTGATTTGTGTCAAAAACTATCTATTACCGCAATCAAGAACGGCGTCGCTTGGTAGCTAGCCGGTGAGTACGGGTCGGTCCACAGGGATGTTGTGAATTTCCTAATCGCTCTTACGAGTTAATTCCGATGGGCGTCGGATTGATTTAATCTAAAAACTGAATTAATCTAGATCTAAATCTTGCTAGGGTTAGGTCTAGGTTAAGTTTGGAAAGTCTATAAATCTCACCGCTTTCTATACCCATATGAAGATCTAATTAGGTGTTATGGTAATTATTAATAAAAGGGATTAGAATCATCGGGAAATTGTTTTCTTCCTCTAGTTTCTTGTCCTTCCTTTATCAATCCTTACCCTAACCTCCATGGAAGACATCACAACCGGGCCTTTATACTACGGTATCACCGCTACCTCGAGGGATAGGGTGCCGTAGGGAGCGGTATGTGCATGTATGCATAGAGTCCTATGAAAATATATGATGGGCAAGAAAGGGGATGAGAGATCTTCGTCTCTCAAACCTTCCCCAGATCTAACCCTAACAAGCGAGGAGACTACTCACTCATTAGGGAATTAAAATACATTTATCTAGGGCAGAGAATAAAAGATTAACTAGGGCAATGAATTAAATTTATCTAGGGTAAGAATATAAAATTAACCTAGGGCAGAAAATAAAGAACTTACAAAAAATGATGCTCTCCAAAAGAATGCTGAAATTTATTAATGAAGGGAGGCATAAAAAATTACAAGCTTTAGAGTTCCTATTTATAGAGAATAGGAAACCCTAGGTTACATTTTGATCCGCATGTCTACAATTACAAATATACACCTAGGAAATCTTTTCAGAGCAGCCAACTCATTTTGGTAAAAGTTTATCGAAGTACGGGCATTATACGGCCGCGGAACTGCGGCAATGGCTGGCTTGGGCCGCGGTTCCGCGGCCCTTTGACAAGATTGGATGATCATTTTTCCTGGGCTGCTTCAGGGTTCTTTGGGCTTTTCATTTCTTTAGTTTTTTCTCCATTTGGGTTTCTGCATTAGTTCCAGATCTTCAGTGAACAATTTGCAATGGCTTTTTAACTGTTTGCCTTGACATTTTGGACCTTACGTTGCCTTGTTGATTGTGAACTGTTCTTCGTCTAGGCTTGACTAAGATCCTCCTATTTGTTGGTCAAAAATCCTTCTTTTGTGTCGTCTTTTGTCTTTTTCACTGTTTTCGCTCCAAGAACCTGTAACCTGTAACATGTAGCAGACATGCGTCAAAAGCACCTGTTTATTTATAAAAAGAATAAGAATGGAGAATATAATAATGCAGTATTATGGTGTGAACAAATACCCCCAAACTTATCTTTTGCTCGTCCTCGAGCAAACTTATTTTTTTTATTCTCTACAAAAAACCTAACCGCACTTTCGCAGGGAAACGCGATTGCACTGAGCTCGTGCAACAAGCCGTTAAACCTCTAGGTGTCCCTAGTAGGAGGAGTGCTGTCTCCTGAGGGTTTTCAGCGGATACTACCCACAAAATCCTATCAATTCGGCCCATTGACTTTTGTTCTCCAATTAGGTTTTCTAACAAGGAATTCTATTATCGCCGACTCGTAAATTATCCACCCATATTCTTCACACTTGCTCATCATTTAACTTAAGATTATATATGATCTATAGACTTACTTAGCTTTCGGCATTTCTTAAGTTTTCCTTCTAGGGTTCCATCTCCACGTAGGAATTTTTATCAACTTTACTAAAGATATAAGTTCTATTCTTCATTCCTTTCTCTCATCTAAATCCCAATCACATACCCCTACGTGTGTGTAAAGATCACCCCTACACTTGGAAATTCAAATCAAGCAATCATACCCTTGTCCGTTGTCCAAAGTACTTATTAGTAGGTGAATTTTTAAATGAAATTTGCTTACATATCCTTCATGCGACCGTTAATACTTCTTGAGGTACCAACGCCCGATTACAAAATGCGTTTGCACTTTAAAGCGTAATTCCTAGTTTTGCAACACCCAAGGCTTTAGCAGTGACTCTCAAACCAGTTGGTCTAAGGCACTAGGTGATGAAGCACCCTCGCTAAATATTTTTCTATTTTTGCAGCCTCAAGTAATTACAAAAAACAGTGTTCATTTTTTTCTTTATTCACACTTGTATTTTTTTTTCATTTTCTTCGTACTAAGGACTTTAGACAAGAGCATTTCAAGGTCTCTTCTACTATTCCAAGCTTCAAGGTGCGTGATTGTGCAAATTGTAGGGTATACATTTTCAGAATCTAGACTTAAGATAGAAATTATTTTTCAAACTTATACTCTAATAAGAACATCAATACTTTTCCTTTGTTTCGACTTAGCCCAAGAAGTGAACTCAAAATTTGCATATTTTTAAATAAACTACAAAGGCATATACTTTCTACCGTTAAACTTTAAGGAGGGTTATTTTTAGGGTTTTTAATTTACTAAGTCTAAGATTTAGTTGTTCCTAACTAGTTAACCTATATGTCAAACTCAAGTCTAATATAGCCAAAATTGAATATATTGATTTTTATAATTTTTGAAATTTTCAAATTTTTATGGGTTTTCAAATAAGTATGCAAATGCAAAAATATGTACATATGAATGCGAAGGAAGAAGACGTACCGAGCATACCCCCAAACTTAAACTTGACAGTGTCCTCACTGTCATGCTACACCAAGAGGGTCAAAATTGTCGGCACTCCCCTGTTTATTTATTTACAAATTTTTTTTTATTGTTTTGAATTTTTTTTTTTTATAGAAAAAAAAACAAAAATATATACATGTATACAACAAGGTTCCCCCCAAACTTAAGCTTGGCCTTACACAAGCCAAAGATTAGCACCAACCATTCAAAAATCTTATCATGGTAATGGTCAAGTTGGTGAAATGATGGGGTGTAGAGGAAAGAAATGAGAAACACACGAGACCATGTGGGAAGAAGGGTAGAATATGGTCTCAGTGGGGGAGAAGAATGGCGGAAAGGAGAGAGAAGGGTCACGCGATCTTGAGGGTGTAAATCGAGTGAATAAATTAGCGCAATTTGTGATGACCGATGTGTTAAAAGCGATTGCGCTAACCTATCAACCCGTCGAGAAATGGGATCAAATCCCTCAAGATTCGCAAGAAAACATGGGTACGCCGAACTTGGTATTTGAGATGAAAGCGTAACGGTCACTTGCACGGTTGGAACAATGGGAAAGACGAAAGGAAGTGAATTAGGGATAATATCATTCTCACCGTAGTAAACTGTCTCGAACTTGAAAGATTCCATTAATGGTTCGAAACTACTGTAAGCACCCGAGTCTGATGGTTCAACTAACTCATCTGAAAATGTAAATGACTCAAACTCGGGCGGTGAGTCATCAACATCGTCCGAAAAAGTGAAACGCTCGTAAGTGTTATCGGCTGTGAGAACTGTGTCAGATTCAAAGGAAAATTTTTCAAGCTCATAGTCTTCAAGCGTGGTCGGAACGATGGAAAGGAGGGAGGGTGATATAACAGTCAAAGGTTCAGGAGGGTGATATAACAGTCAAAGGTTCAGGAGGCTGAATTGGAAAATCAGACACGTCAAATAAAAATGGTTCAACCTCTATATGGTCCTCAAAACTCTCCTCAATACTATCCTTATAATTCTCCTCAAAATTCAACTCATCCATGCCATTATCATCAAAGTCAAGAAGCATATGAGATTCGGGAGAAACATTTAATAACTCGGAATGATGATTTGAACATAAAATCTCAATTAAATCGACAGGTTCATCATCCGAAATATTCTCGGCGTCTATATCCTCAATCAAGTGAAAATCAATTTTCTTAGACACCTCATCAAAAGCATGGATATCTATCGATTTAGGTTCAAGATGGGAGGTGTAAAAATCGAAAGGATTAGGTGCGGTTTCACTCGAAAGGGGTTCCTCACAATTTGGCAAATCAAACACTACAAAATCACACAACTCGTTTTTATTTTGAACTTGTGACTCATTTAGGACATTCGATGGAAAACTGGAGTTGTGGGCTTCAATTGGGTAAGGGTAGGTTTGATTTGGAAATCCTCTCTCATTCTCACTCTGTCCAACCGCCTCCTTACACATTGAAAAATTTGAAACTAGCGGGAAACTAGCTACCGTTTCACTAGGTTGCATAAGGGCGGCCACGGACGCTTCCACATTCCTAGTCATTTTGTTTGTTGCTGCGATATATGCCTCCAACGACTCTTCCAAACTAGACTTGGGTGGTAAGGGGGTTTCGGTATAAGATTCGAAATCGTGTGGATATGCAAAACTCCCTAATGGCTGTGTGGAAACAGTGTCTAGTGAGGGTGGTAAGGTCGGGTAGGACTGGTAGGAAGTGGGTGATTGGACAGGGGTAGGGTCAACATATAGATAAAAAGGTGAATAATCGTGCGGACCCCTAGAACTAGATGAGTGGAGAGGGGTGAAAGATCAGCTGCAAGATTGAGCAATATGCTCAGCAATGGACATCGGCTGAGGAGTTACAGCAGGACTTGGAAAAGTGGTGTCAACATATGGAGGTGGTGAAGGTTGACTTGGTTGACACAAGGTGGGTTGAAAAGTCAAACTGTTTCTCCTAGACGCCTCTATGTGATCTTTCAAAGATTTTTTAGGCAAGGAAGGATCGTCTTTAAATTGACCGAACAAATTGATGTACGACGCAAGATTAAGTTCGGGATACCATAGTTCGGCAAGTGATTTATTATGTGGGGTCCCCATGTTAGAAGAAAAGGGTGAAAAGAAAGAAAGTTGAGTGGTGCAAGGATTTGTTTGCGGCAAAAGTTTGCAAGTTATCTAATAAAAATTGTCCCCCTTTTTTTTCTTTATTCTTTATTTGGAAATTGTTGCAAAAAAATTTTGATAAAAGATATGCAACAGAAAACTGTTTCTTGCAACCTATTTCTAATTTAAGCGGGGCCCAAAAATCCTGCACAAAATCGTTATTTGGAAGGGAATATATTTTTAAAGTGCACAAAATCTTGCAGGCATTTCCGGAAAAGATATTTCAAAAATTACAGAGGAGGAACAGAGGAAGCTTACAGAGCAAATTTCACGAACAGAGGACACCAAAAGGCCGCGTGTCCGCGGTATAAACGCGTTACTGCCGCATTTTCGCGGCAGTCTAGTCAGCACGAGTCCCCAAAACTTTTCTGTTGCTCTGACTCGACAAGACGGCCGCGGTTCCGCGGCCTAAGGTAGGTTTTGGCCGCGGAAAGGCGGCGCTTTGGGCGGTTCACTGCTCCAAAAAAAATTTCACTGTTCTGTTGTTTAAAATCTCTTCTGTTCCGATATCCCGTTTTCTGTATCGCTTTTTGGAAATCTCCAGATCTGTTTCGATTGTTCCTGCAAGATTCACACAACAAAGTACCCTTTCCAAAAAATAACAATTGATATATTTTTATAAGTTTTGGATTTTTTTTAGATTTTTATGATTTTTTTTTAATTTTGATTAACCCGAAATTGCGAAAAGGAAATTTCTACGCCATCCCCGGCAACGGCGCCATTTGATTTGTGTCAAAAACTATCTATTACCGCAATCAAGAACGGCGTCACTTGGTAGCTAGCCGATGAGTACGGGTCGGTCCATAGGGATTTTGTGAATTTCCTAATCGCTCTTACGAGTTAATTCCGATGGGCGTCGGATTGATTTAATCTAAAAACTGAATTAATCTAGATCTAAATCTTGCTAGGGTTAGGTCTAGGTTAAGTTTGGAAAGTCTATAAATCTCACCGCTTTCTATACCCATATGAAGATCTAATTAGGTGTTATGGTAATTATTAATAAAAGGGATTAGAATCATCGGGAAATTGTTTTCTTCCTCTAATTTCTTGTCCTTTCTTTATCAATCCTTACCCTAACCTTCATGGAAGACATCACAACCGGGCCTTTATACTACGGTATCACCGCTACCTTGAGGGATAGGGTGCCGTAGGGAGCGGTATGTGCATGTATGCATAGAGTCCTATGAAAATATATGATGGGCAAGAAAGGGGATGAGAGATCTTCGTCTCTCAAACCTTCCCCAGATCTAACCCTAACAAGCGAGGAGACTACTCACTCATTAGGGAATTAAAATAC
Source organism: Agapanthus africanus (assembly GCA_030015575.1). Classification (NCBI taxonomy): domain Eukaryota; kingdom Viridiplantae; phylum Streptophyta; class Magnoliopsida; order Asparagales; family Amaryllidaceae; genus Agapanthus; species Agapanthus africanus. Next base: position 397,546,985 of record JASDDO010000019.1, on the reverse strand, counting down.
ATTTATCTAGGGCAGAGAATAAAAGATTAACTAGGGCAATGAATTAAATTTATCTAGGGCAAGAATAGAAAATTAACGTAGGGCAGAAAATAAAGAACTTACAAAAAATGATGCTCTCCAAAAGAATGCTGAAATTTATTAATGAAGGGAGGCATAAGAAATTACAAGCTTTAGAGTTCCTATTTATAGAGAATAGGAAACCCTAGGTTACATTTTGATCCGCATGTCTACAATTACAAATATACCCCTAGAAAATCTTTTCAGAGCAGCCAACGCATTTTGGTAAAAGTTTATCGAAGTACGGGCATTATACGGCCGCGGAACCGCGGCAATGGCTGGCTTGGGCCACGGTTCCGCGGCCCTTTGACAAGATTGGATGATCATTTTTCCTGGGCTGCTTCAGGGTTCTTTGGGCTTTTCATTTCTTTAGTTTTTTCTCCATTTGGGTTTCTGCATTTGTTCCAGATCTTCAGTGAACAATTTACAATGGCTTTTTAACCATTTGCCTTGACATTTTGGACATTGCGTTGCCTTATTGATTGTGAACTGTTCTTCATCTAGGCTTGACTAAGATCCTCCTATTTGTTGGTCAAAAATCCTTCTTTTGTGTCGTCTTTTGTCTTTTTCACTGTTTTCGCTCCAAGAACCTGTAACCTGTAACATGTAGCAGACATGCGTCAAAAGCACCTGTTTATTTATAAAAAGAATAAGAATAGGAAATATAATAATGCAGTATTATGGTGTGAACAATGTGTCTCCCCTCTTTTTGAACTTGGAGTTTATCGGGATCCCTCTGTTATTTGGAAAGAGAGATCATTGATCATTGGGACCCACCACCTCTCTGACAACGCTGAGGGATTACAGCGCCATATATCAAAGGTGTGGAGGGATGTTCCCTTTGAACCATGTCCCACTTATCAGGAGGAAAAATATGTTGAAGCTTAAACTCCTAACTGCTGAAAAATGCCACTTTGCGTTCGCACACGTGCGTCGCACGTGTTGGGCGCATGTGCGTCGGACGTGGCGGGCGCACGTGCATCGCACGTGGCGTTTGCACATCATGGGGGGCAGCTAAGGCCATAACTTTGAGAACTAAGCTCACATGGAGAGCTAAGCTCCTTTGAGAATTAAATTCTCCCACGTGCGTTGCACATGTTTGGCTCATGTGCGTTGCACGTGGCGTGCATGTGGCGGGCGCACGTGCATTGCACGTGGCGCACAGGGCGCTTGCGCATATGCGCATTTTGGGGGGGCAGCTAAGGCCCTAACATAGAGAACTAAGCTCCTTTGAGAATTAAATTCTCCCACGTGCGTTGCACATGTTTGGCTCACATGCGTTGCACGTGGCGCACATGTGGCGAGCGCACGTGCATTGCACATGGCGCACATGGCGCTTGCGCATATGCGCATTATGGGGGGTAGTTATGGCCCTAAGTTGGAGAACTAAGATTCTTTGAGAATTGAATTATCTATCTTTTCTAAGAGGTATCCCCTCTTATTTATATGGGAGTGGTAGAGAAGTGATCTTTTTTTTCCCGATGTGTGACTAAAAATGCATCCTACATGTAGTAGAGCATTACTTTAGATTACACGTGTGTAGCATATTTGCTCATAATTTTTGATCCTTGATGAATTATGAGGCCCATAATATATCAAATCGAAAGATTTTTCGAGACGCTTTCGATACCATCAGAATTTAGCTGTTTCACTTTCGGGAGTTTGTCAAAATACAGCCCGGAAAATACTGGTTGGATTTTTCTTCCTTAGATTACACATGCGTAGCATATTTACTCATAACTTTTGATCCCGGATGAATTATGAGGCCCATAATATATCAAATCGAAGGTTTTTTCGAGACGCTTTCGGTAATATCAGAATTTAGCTATTTCTAATCGAGAGTTTGTCAAAATGTAGCTCGGAAAATACTGGTTCACATTTTCTTAAGCGTATCGCTGCCATTTGATACCTTGGGCTTTTTTGCGCAGAAATTTTTGGCGAGAATAAATGCCGCCCACTACTTTGCCCATGTAAGTATGTACGTGGGTAGAGTAGTGCGGAGTTATGCATGGCCATAGAATTGATGGCTTAGGAGACAAGTTTTAGGGTCCTTGTAGCCTAAAACTTTTTCATCTTCATGGGCCGTAAGGGTCTCAAGAAGGTTTTTTCTCCCTACAGGTCGAGAGGATCCCGCAGGTGTATTTTCTACTTAGGGGTCGTGAGAAATCCTAAGTGCATTTTCTCTTGAGAGTCGTAAGGATCTCCCTTGAGAATTTTCTCCCTTTCAAGTCGAGAGGACTCATAAGTGATTGTTTCCCTCCTTGTCGATATTTGACTTCAGAGAGTGTGGCCCGTAGATAGTCTACCTTGACTTCCTTGCAGGGAAGCGATGGCTTAGGAGACAGGGTTAGGATCTTCCACCTAAGACTTTTCAATTTTATGAGCCATCAGGGTCTCATAAAGACTTTTCTCCCTATAGGTCGAGAGGATCCTGCAGGTGTATTTTCTTCTTAGGGGTCATGAGGACTCCTAAGTGCATTTTCTCTTGAGAGTCGTAAGGATCTCACAAGAAAATTTTCTCCCTTACAAGTCGAGAGGACTCATAAGTGATTGTTTTCCTCTTTGTCGAGATTCGACTTCGGAGAGTGTGGCCCATAGATAGTCCATCTTGACCTCTTTGCAGGGCAGTGATGGCTTAGGAGACAGGGTTAGGATCTGTCACCTAAGACTTTTCAACTTTATGAACCATGAGGGTCTCATAAAGACTTTTCTCCCTACGAGTCGAGAGGATCTCGTAGGTGTATTTTCTTCTTAGGAATCGTGAGGATTCCTAAGTGTGCTTTCTCTTGAGAGTCGTAAGGATCTCACAAGAGAATTCTCCCGCTTATAAGTCGAGAGGACTCGTAAGTGGTTGTTTCCCTCCTTGTCGAGATTCGACTTCGGAGAGTGTGGCCCGTGAATAGTATGCAAGAGTCCATCTTGGACCAACTTCCAGGGCCCCAGTTTTTAGGAAACAGGTCCTTATCCCCATTGCCTAAGGCTTTTCCCTACGAGTCGAGACGAATCGAGAAGTTCCCACAAGGATACTAATTTCCTTACTAGTCGAGACGAATCGAGAAGTTCTCACAAGGATGTCCTAACGTCACAGTTAACCTCTGCTCTTTACAACAGAGGTCCGTTAGGGTCTGTGGTACTAGGGTTTTATCCGTCGTACCGTCGCGTTGGCTGATATATTCCTCGATAGGAAATCTTGCTGTTCGAGTAGCCTTGTGACTGTCGTGTCTCTAATCCTTTCGGAGGCTGGACAAGACATCTTCAAGAAATCTTCCAGGTAGTATTACCGTCGAAAGAGCAAGCGTTAGGGATATTCCACGTCACATTTTACTTGAGGTTAGGCTCAGTTTGGGAGCCCCGATGAGTCATAACCACTCCGCGCTGGTGTAGGATGATCCTCGATAGTCTTTCAGGTTTTATATGAGTTGCCGTCAAGACCGTGAAGCTAGGAATATTGCCTTCACTTTGTTTGCTGGCATTGCGTCTGCTGTATCGAGATGAATGTCGCGGTTGTCTCTAGGTTGTTGGTGTACCGTCGAGGCTTAGAACTAGGGATTTTGCCATGGCTCCGTTGTTGGTGTCGCGTCTACATCTTGTTGGAGGAAGAACGCTGGGGTGACATCGCATCTGCTGTATCGATACGAATGTCGAGGTGGTCTCTAGGTTGTTGGTGAACCGTCGGGACCTGGAACTAGGGACTTTGCCGTTGCTCCTTTGTTGGTGTCGCGTCTGCATCCTGTTGGAGAAAGAACACTGGGGTGACATCGCTTCTGCTGTATCGAGACGAACGTCAAGGTGGTCTCTAAGTTGTTGGTGAACCGTCGGGACCTCGAACTAGGGACTTTGCCATGGCTCCGCTTTTTTATGTTGCGTCTGCATCCTGCTGGGGGAAGAACGCTGGGGTGACATCGTGTCTGCTGTATCGAGACGAACGTCGAGGTGGTCTCAAGGTTGTTGGTGAACCGTCGGGACCTGGAACTAGGGACTTTGTCGTGGCTCCGTTGTTGGTGTCGTTCCTGCATCCTGTTGGAGGAAGAACGCTGGGGTGACATCGCGTCTGCTGTATCGAGACGAACGTCGAGGTGGTCTCTGGGTTGTTGGTGAACCGTCGGGACCTAGAACTAGGGACTTTGCCATGGCTCTGTTGTTTTGTGTCGCGTCTGCATCCTGCTGGGGGAAGAACGCTGGGGTGACGTCGCGTCTGTATCCTGCTGGAATGAGTAGGAACGCTGTTGTGGGTCTCCAGGCTGTAGATGTGGCCATTGATACTTGAAACTAGGGACTCTGTCGTGGCTCCGAGATTGATTGTCGTATATTCCTACAGAGACACTGATTTCTCTGTGGGTCGGCGCGAATCGTGATGCTCTCGCCAAGGACATTGATTTCCCTGAATCGAGGTATTTGCCAAGGGCACTGATTTTCTCGGAGTTGAGATGAATCGAGGTATTCCTGCAAAGACACTGATTTCCTTGCGGGTCGACGCGAATCGAGATGCTCTCGTCAAGGACGCTGATTTCCCTGAATCGAGGTATTTGCCAAGGACACTGATTTCCTTGGAGTTGAGACGAATCGAGATATTCCTGCAAAGACACTGATTTCCTTGCGGGTCGACGCGAATCAAGATGCTCTCGTCAAGGACGCTGATTTCCCTGAATCGAGGTATTTGCCAAGGATACTGATTTCTTTGGAGTTGAGATGAATCGAGGTATTCCTGCAAAGACACTGATTTCCTTGCCGGTCGACGCGAATCGAGATGCTCTCGTCAAGAACGCTGATTTCCCTGAATCGAGGTATTTGCCAAGGACAATGATTTCCTCGGAGTTGAGACGAATTGAGGTATTCCTGTAAAAACACTGATTTCCTTACGGGTCGACGTGAATCGAGATGCTCTCGTCAAGGACGCTGATTTCCCTGAATCAAGGTATTTGCCAAGGACACTGATTTCCTTGGAGTTGAGACGAATCAAGGTATTCCTGCAAAGACACTGATTTCTCTGCGGGTCGATGCGAATCGAGATGATCTCGTCAAGGACACTGATTTCCCTGAATCGAGGTATTTGCCAAGGACACTAATTTTCTCGGAGTTGAGATGAATTGAGGTATTCCTGCAAAGACACTGATTTCCTTACGGGTCGACGCGAATCGAGATGCTCTCGTCAAGAACGCTGATTTTCCTGAATTGCGGTTTTTGCCAAGGACACTGATTTCCGTGGGGGTCGAAACGAATCGAGGTATTCCTGCAAAGACACTGATTTCTCTGCGGGTCGATGCGAATCGAGATGCTCTCGTCAAGGACGCTGATTTCCTGAATAGAGGTTTTTGTCAAGGACGCTGATTTCCTCGGAGTTGAGACGAATCGAGATATTCCTGCAAAGCCACTGATTTCCTTACGGGTCGACACGAATCGAGATGCCCTCGTCAAGGACGCTGATTTCCCTGAATCGAGGTATTTTGCCAAGGACGCTGATTTCCCTGGGGGTCGAAACGGATCGAGGTATTCCTGCAAAGACACTGATTTCCTTGCGGTTCGATACGAATCGAGATGCTCTCGTCAAGGATGCTGATTTCCCTGAATCGAGGTATTTGCCAAGGACACTGATTTCCTCGGGGTTGGTTGAATTGTTTCCGAGACGGAGCGCTGATCCGGCGGGGAAGTCATTGGTTGACTCTAGGTTGTATGTGGATCGTAGAGTCTTGGAACTAGAGACTTTGCCGTGGCTTCGTTTGGTGATATTGCGTCCGAATCCTGTTAGAGTGAAGAGGATCACCGTTGCTGATTTTTTTAGGCTGTAGATGTTGCCGTTAAGATTTGGAACTAGGGACTTTGCAATAGCTCCGTTTCGTTGTGTTGCTTCCGTGCCCTGCTGGCATATTTAGGAACGTCGTTGTTGATCTTTTGGGATGCAGATGTTACTGTTAAGATCTGACTTTCCCTTTTGACAGGATCTGGTGGGGGACATGTGGTTCCCTTTTCGTTTATGCCCATGGATTGTATACAGGGGTCAGTATGGACTTACCTGCAGGGCAAAAAGTTTCATTTCATTTTTTTTATATTTCTTTTGTTTTCTTTCCGCGATACTCTATCATTTCAGCTTTTTATATCGCGGAAATCGCGATTGCCCAATCATTTCGGCTATTTTTCACAGTGCCCAATCATTTCGGCTATTTTTGTTTTTTTTATTCGCTGCTTTTTATTGCGAGTCGCCCAATCATTTCGGCTATTTTTGTATGCATATATATTTTTACTTGCTGACTTTGTTGCAAGTTGCCCCATCATTTCGGCTATTTCATATTCATTTTTGGCTCGCTGAATTTTTATCGCGAGTGTGGAACTTGGAATCTGGTGCCAATCTCAGAATCATTATCGCTGCGACTGGAATATTGCCAGGAGCGAATCATCATTTGCCGTGAAAGGACTTGGAATTTGATTTCGATTCAAGTATCAGCATCGCTACAACTGGGACATTGCCAGGAGCGAATCATCCTTTGCCTTTGTCGATTTAAATAAAGATGGCTTAGCAAACAGGGTTAGAATCCTGTCGACTAAGGCTTTTGACTTCATGAGCTGTAAGAGTCTTATAAAGGTATTTCTCCCTACGAGTCGTGAGGATCTCTTAGGTGTGTTTTCTCCATAAGAATCGTGAGGATTCTAAAGTTTGTGTTCTCTTATAACTCGTAAGGATCTTACAAGAGTGTTTTCTCCTTGCAAGTCGAGAGGACCTACAAGTATTTGTTCACCGTGTGAGCATATCCCTAGTCGCTGGTGGGACTCTGTTAGGGAAATGTTTATTCATGCCCATGGATTGTATACAAGGGTCAATATTGAAACGCTTGTAGGGCAAAATCGGGGTGTATGACGGCTTAAGAACAGGTTCAGATCCCTGTAATTTAAGGCTTTTGAATCCTATGAGCCGTGAGGGTCTCAAAGGGGAATTCTCCTGACGAGTCGTGAGGATCTCGTAAGTGTGTTTTCTCCTTAGAAATCGTGGGGATTCCTAAGTGTGTTTCTCTCTTGTGAGTCGTAAGGATCTCACGCGGATATTTTCTCCCTACAAGGTCGAGAGGATCTTGCAAGTGTTTTTTAACGATATTACGCCCTTTCGGGTTTTCACAAACTCGCCGGTAGTCCTGCCGTTTTTACTCACGGAGCCCTTTCGGGTCTTCATCCGTGCCCATTTTGCTTATGGACATACCGTTTGTTTTTTGTTTTTTTTTTTGTACAAGTTTGCGCCCTTTCGGGTTTTCACAAATATGGCCGATAGTCCTGCTGTTTTTACTCACGGCGCCCTTTCGGGTTTTCATCCGTGCCCATTTTGCTTGTGGACATACCGTTTATTTTGTTTTTTATGTCAGCCTTGGGATGCTGCGGTCCATAGTAGTTTATAGACGTCTCAGTCAGTTGCAAGTTTTAGAACATTGCGGTCCATTGTTAGTTTAGGGACATTTTGGTTCGTTGTTCGTAAGTCCGAGATTTTTCGGGGCAACGTACAATTACAAGCTATATATCCTCGCAAGTCTTCGTATCTTTCGTGTCAGAGGTATATTCCTTGAAGAGAGGGCTGAGAGCTATTTGTTCATCAGAGTCGCTTCCAAAGGTGAGAACTTGCGATCCCTCGTTGTCAACTATGTGACATTTGCCGGCAGTTCTTTTGCGTTCATCTGTCGTGCTTCTCTGTTTCCGACGAGCCTTGCGCTTCACTCGCTGGACGTGTTGTCGGTGGGAAACATATCCTTCCCACCAGTTTTTAAAGGCGTTGCACTCTTCAGTAGGGTATGTAGTCCTCCGATGGTACAAGCAGTAGTTTGGATATGCGTCTGTTTCGTCGGGATGTATCACACCAGGAGTGTTTCCTTCGGAAGGTGGCAGCCTCATCCCCATCGACATGGCTTTAGCGAACCTTTTCCTCGTCTTGAACCTGCTTTTATTTGCGGCGGATGTGCTTTAATCTGGTGGGAGTGTTTTAACCCTTTCGTCTGGTCCCCGACGTTTGGCTTTTTCAAATATGGCTACTTCGCATTCTCGATCAGCTTTGCTTTTCAGAAGAGCTTCGTTCAGGCATGCGTCAATCATCTCGTCTGACGGTCTTAGGAGTTCCGGTTCAGGATCTGCCCCCAGTTTCTCTGCATCCGGAGCTTCTTCACCGTTTATTAACGAGTGAGAGATCACGTGGCAGCTTGCCACATAATCCTCAGATTCATCTGATGAGTCTTCTCCTTCATCTTCATCGCCATCTCCATTTTCAAGGATATGGTTAAGGAATTCTTAGAGTGTGACTGGAGTTCGCGCCTTTTAGATATATTCTTCCAGTGCGTCAATATATTTTTGCAGGTCCGTGCGCTTGTCATTAGGCTTCACGGGATTTTTGGTCTTCTTCTTCTTCTTTGAAGACTTTGACGGCTGGGCATGGGTGTTTTGACTATCATCACCAACTTTCAGCGTTGGGCGCGGCTTCAGCATCCCCTCAATAATCTCGGGTTCCAGCGGACTTTTCCACCTGATCGCCGGGCATGTGTGAAGATCTTTCAGCATTCTTTTCGTCTTAGCTGAAAGAGCGACCTCCCATGGAGCTTCTTCTATAAAAGAGCATGATGCCCCCGGCGTGTCCACCCTTTTAGAGGTGTGCTGTTGTGGCTGGTACTGTATTTGATCGTACCATGTCGGATACGGTCGACCGGTCTTGATTGATCTATTTGCGGCTTCACTAGAGTAGTGAGTCTTGATTTGCTAAGCGGCATATTCGTTCAGCTTTGCTTTTGAGAACATTTCCTCTTCAGCTGTTGATGAGACTTGTAGAGGATTTGAAATGTCACCCTTGTCTTTAAAAGTGACTACCGGCAGTTCATTCGCTTGTGGTTCTGATTGAACCGTTATTCCAACCATATTCTGAATCAGAAGGGCCATCTGATTCATTTTAGTGGACATTTCTGCTGCTTCTTCATATCTCTTTTTCAGAGCGCACTTTAGAAAATAAATATCCGACTCCTTCTCTATTCTTTCTTCGGGTGCGTCCTCGGGACTTTCCTTAGGCGATGGATTAGCGTTTGCTGCCGCCTGAGCGAGCATATCCTGCAGCTTTTCATGTTTGCAGTTGAACTTTTGTCAGGGACCGAGTTTGAGGTCGGTGACTAGTAGAAGCTCGAACTTCGTCTTTGGAATTCACCACATAGACTATGTGAACTACCATGCCCCCAGGCTTGGAGTGTTTGGAGTTTTGGCCTTTGGAGTTTGCTTCGGGCACTTAAGCTTTATTGGGCCTCTTGTTGTAAAAAGCCGCTTTGAGGAACCACTGTATCAGAATCCGTCTTGGGGTGAGTCCCCTTCACCTGCTTCCACACCTTATATTTAGATGAGGAAAGTTGTCTTAGGGAGCGAACTTGTTTCTGCTCTCGTGGGATCTCCATGGGCTGCGGAGACTTCTTCAATATTGCGGTAGGAGATTTTTGTCTGACCCTTCACAACAATTTAAAACTGTTCCCAGTTGGAACAACAACATTCACTGCTAGGGTTGAAACAGGACCATATGGAGAACTGCCCCCAGCTCATTTTGTATGACGCTGATATCGACGTCGACCGTTTCTTACGACCGGGATTTGATTAGCTTCAGGATTTTGCCGAGCCTGCCCCCTGTTTCCTTTTAGAGCTTGAATATTCTGCCCCTTACGTCGATCTTGGTCCTTGGCATGTGCTATTTGTTTGAGGACTGATTCCGTCGGCAAAGTTGCTGCTTGGGGAACCAGCCTGTGGACGACAGACTTTCTCTGGGCTTCCTCCATCGGCGTTGAGGTACCGAGGGTGGGAGGTGGGAGCATCGACCCAAAGAGAAGCCCGTTAATTTCTTGAAGAGACGGATTATAGAGATTTGAGCCTGCAAGTGGCCCATACTTGACTCCACCAGATATGACAGAGCCCGAGTTGCTAGGGTAGAAGCAAACGCTATTCTTCATATAGACGAAACACCGGCTTCAGTATCCCAACACCCAAGGGCAACCACAAACATACATACCGCGATTATTTGATCGTGGAAAAACACGACACACGAAGTGTGGAGTGGAAAGAGGAAAAGGTCCCATCGGGCGTGCCAGAATCTGTTCTCCGCCGAAAGACGCGACCGGAACGTTGGGACGTCCGTCCTGAATTTCGAGGGTAGATGCTATTTGGTTTTATCCGTCCACCTCTCCGAAGATGCTAAGTTGATTTATAGCACCGTGTATCAGAGGTTTAGACGGATGCGGCCATTGTAGTAGACTTCGTCAGATTCCCTCTCATTTGAGGGGTTTTTGATTATGGGGACGCTCTTCCCTGCAGGCGCAAGCCCCTGGAGTTAATTACGCTACCGCATCGCGGTAACCACTTTCTCCTTCTCCAGATGGTCACTTCGTGTCGTGTGTGTTTGTTTTATTTTCGGTTGCCCGTGGATTGTATACAGAGACTAATTTATATTGTCGCCCGTAGGGCGTGGAATAGTCCAAATTCATATTTTCTTAGATTTGGGTTTTGGTTTGGGTTTAAGGATCGTTAATCTCATTTGAGACTAAGATCAACTTAAACATTTGTTAAGGATACGTTAGTCTAATTTTAGACTACGATCAACTTAACGTTTGTTAAGGATACGTTAGTCTAATTTTAGACTAAGATCAACTTAACGTTTGTTAAGGACACGTTAGTCTAATTTTAGACTAAGATCAACTTAACAGGATCATTTAGATCCCACAAAAGAGCATTTGTGCTCTATTGTTTTAGTTTAGGGACATTGCGGTCCACTGGGTTTAAGGACATCATAGTCCATAGAGTTTAAAGACATCATAGTCTAGTTTAGAGACGTCATAGTCTGTAAAGTTTAAGGACATCATAGTCCATGAGTTTAAGGACCCAAAAGTCCGTAAAGTTTAAGGACGTCATAGTCCATGAGTTTAAGGACCCCACAGTCCATAGAATATCTGGCTGTTGGGACCCGTCACCTCTCTGAAGACGTTGAAGGATTACAACGACAAATATCAGAGGAGTGACGAGATGTACCCTTGAACCAATGTTTATTGGGGGACCTGCAGTTGGATTGATTTAAGGATCGTTAGTCTCGTTTGAGATTAAGATCAACTTAAATATTTGTTAAGGATACATTAGTCTAATTTTTAGGCTAAGATCTACTTAACAGGATCATTTAGATCCAACAAAAGAGCATTATGGCTCTATTGTTTAGTTTAGGGACATTGCGGTCCAAGTTCAGATTCAAACATGGGTTTGGAAATGCACCAGATAGTTATTGGTCATTGGGACCCACCACCTCTCTGAAGACGTTGAAGAATTACAACGACATGTAACAGAGGTGTGAAAAGATATACCCTTGAACCAAATGCTAGATTGAGAAGGAATGGGATGAACATTACTTTGAATGCCATCTGAGATCAATTTTGAAAGACCTGAACGTAATCAGGGCTCGGTTAAAAACAAAGTTTTGGCTTCGGGAGATTTAGCTAACTTGGGCTAAGATTCGCCTATCATAGTGTTAAACACTAGCCTATGTTCGGCGCTCACGTGCTCCCACGTGAGGTCTTAAAGTGTTGTCTAAGCACTGAATATTTGAAGCGCTCACGTGAGGTCACGTGAGGCGTTTTGAAGTAGTGCTAAACACTGAACATATGAAGCGCTCACGTGGGGTCACGATAGGAGTTTGAAGTAGTGTTAAACACTGAAGATTTGAAGTGCTCAAGTGAGGTCATGTGAGGTGTGTGAAGTAGTGTTAAACACTGAAGATATGAAGCACTTACGTGAGGTCACGTGAGGCGTTTGAAGTAGTGTTAAACACTGAAGATTTGAAGCGCTCACGTGAGGTCACGTGAGGCGTTTGAAGTAGTGTTAAACACTGAAGATACGAAGCGTTCACGTGAGGTCACGTGAGACGTTTGAAATAGTGTTAAACACTGAAGATATGAAGCGCTCACGTGAAGTCACGTGAGGCGTTTGAAGTAGTGTTAAACACTGAAGATATGAAGCGCTCACGTGGGGTCACATGAGACGTTTGAAGTAGTGTTAAACACTGAAGATATGAAGCGCTCACGTGGGGTCACATGAGACGTTTGAAATAATGTTAAACACTGAAGATATGAAGCGCTCACGTGGGGTCACGTGAGACGTTTGAAATAATGTTAAACACTGAAGATTTGAGGCGCTCACGTGAGGTCACGTGAGGCGCCTAAGATTTGGTACAACTTCTTTCAATTTGTTCCCTTTTTCTTTTCTGAGTGCTGAGCACTATTGGGTCACGTGGGATCACGTGAGGCGTCCCCAAAGACTGAAAGCTGCCTCTGTTTTATTCTCTTTTGAAAAGTGCTAAGCACTATTAAGGGGTCACGTGATGTCACGTGAGGCATCCCAAAAATAGGGTTTATTCCCTTTTCTCTTTTATAAGTGCTGAGCACTTCTCAGGGGTCACGTGGGGTCACTGACTAGATCTCAGTCTTTCCCTTTTTTTTGTTCCTCAAAGGTATTCACGTGGGGGACACGTGAGCTTTTATTGTGTAATATTGAACACTAATATGCATCACCAGGCTGTTCTTCTATGGTTCTGAGGAATCACGTTCTTCTTTAGTTTTTTGTAGGGATTAAATTCTTTTTAAAGGGTTAAACCCTAGTTCCAGAGGAATTAAATTCCTATATGTTTTGTAAGAGTTAAACTCTTTTGGATTTAGTTCTTTGCCCTAGGTTTTGGATCTGTATGACAGAATCTCCCCGATAAGAATTAAATTCTCAACTTGTGGGGAAATCTGCTTCTGCAGATCTTAACCAGAGGAAGAATTAAGTTCTTTGAGAAGAGTTAAACTCTTGGTTTGAGAATTAAATTCTCTTTTTGTGGGAGCTTTTGGGAGGGGTTCCTCTTCTTTAGAGAATTAAATTCTCTCTCTATTTTTCTTCCCCTCTCCCTCTGTCTGTGTATGTGTCTCCTCTCTTTTTAAACTTGGAGTTTATCGGGATCTCTCTGTTATTTAGAAAGAGAGATCATCGATCGTTGGGACCCACCACCTCTCCGACGACGCTGAGGGATTACAGCGCCATATATCGAAGGTGTGGAGGGATGTACCCTTTGAACCATGTCCCACTTATCAGGAGGAAGAATATGTCGAAACTTAAACTCCTAATTGCTGAAAAAGGCCTCTTTGCGTTCGCGCACGTGCGTCGCACGTGTTGGGCGTACGTGCGTCAGACGTGGCGGGCGCACATGCGTCGCACGTGGCGCTTGCACATCATGGGGGGCAACTAAGGCCATAACTTGGAGAACTAAGCTCCTATTGAGAACTAAGCTCCTTTGAGAATTAAATTCTCCCACGTGCGTTGCACATGTTTGGCTCATGTGCGTTGCACGTGGCGCGCATATGGCGGGAGCACGTGCATTGCACGTGGCGCACATGGCGTTTGCGCATATGCGCATTATGGGGGAGCAGCTAAGGCCCTAACATGGAGAACTAAGCTTCTTTGAGAATTAAATTCTCCCACGTGCGTTTCCCATGTTAGGCTCACGTGCGTTGTACGTGGCGCGCATGTGGCGGGCGCACGTGCATTGCACGTGGCGCACATAGCGCTTGCGCATATGCGCATTATGGGGGGAAACTATGGCCCTAATTTGGAGAACTAAGCTCCTTTGAGAATTGAATTCTCTACCTTTACTAAGTGGTATCCCCTCTTATTTATATGGGAGTGGTAGAGAAGGGATCTCTTTTTTTCCGATGTGGGACTAAAAATGCATTCCACATGTAGTAGAGCATTACTTTAGATTACACGTGCATAGCATATTTGCCCATAACTTTTGATCCCGGATGAATTATGAGGCCCTTAATATATCAAATCGAAGGATTTTTCGATACCATCAGAATTTAACTGTTTCTCATTCGGGAGTTTGTCAAAAACAGCCTGAAAAATACTGGTTCGCATTTTCTTCCTTAGATTACACGTGCGTAGCATATTTGCTCATAACTTTTGATCCCGGATGAATTATGAGACCCATAATATATCAAATCGAAGGTTTTTTCAAGACGCTTTCGATACCATTAGAATTTAGCTGTTTCTCATTTGGTAGTTTATCAAAATGTAGCCCGGAAAATACCGGTTCGCATTTTCTTAAGCGTATCGCTGCCATTTGATATCTTGGGCTCTTTTGCGCAGAAATTTTTGGCGAGAACAGACGAGTATAAACATTCTATATCCTCATTTCCTTTACCATGGTAGTACTCAGTTGATGTCATTCTACGTTGATGTCTGACAGTGGGTGGCATCTCACTAACGATGATAACGTTAGGAGATGTGGACCTCTTTGTACAGGTCTGTATAGCTATGCCGGCGGGACGCATAAATTTGGAGCACTTCCAAATGAACTTGGAAACTACCAGGGTGAAACCATTGTCATTGAGCACAACATCCGGATTGGGTGATTGTGAGGGACCAACCGGAATCATAATTGGGGTAAGGCCCGCAATATCTTGTCTTTAAGAGATTACCGTCATGTCATCAATTGGAACCCAGATTGCAATGGAACCATCTTTTGTAATGAAAACTCTTAGAGTGTTACTTCCATTGAAGTTCACTGTATTTGCCATGATCACCTTTTTTTGTAAAGATGAGTAAAATTAGTAAATGGCAAAAACGGTAAAAAACAACATTTATTTATATTTTACTAAAGTTATTTTTCAAAGATGGGGGAAAAGTGCGCTCCCACTGTGGTCGCCAAAAATCTGTTTGACGGCGAACCGGCTTGCACCGATCCATCGCGTAGTCGTGTTTTATTAGTATGGTTTGAATGTGTTTGAGCCATTACCCGAAGTAGAGAATAGCATTCTCGTATTCCGCAATGATCCAAACAACTCATCATCTTAGTATTATCTTATTTTAAACACACATAATACGGAATGAGTGTGACGAATCCAATACTTGAAAAATATAGAACCATAAAGATGGTACTTTTTATTCAGTATTGAATCAATCAAGTCATGTCCATAGCGTTATTAAAATAAAACAAAGCATATTATACATACTTAGAGTAGGGCTTCTATAAGATAACTCGCCGATCTCTTTAATAGAGTAGGGCTTTAGTAGAGTTGTATAAATCCTTATTCTTGGATTTTGAAATAAACATAAAGGTTGGGTTGCGCACTTCCCAAACAATACGTAAATAATATATAAGTGTTTGCTTTGTTAATTATCTCTAAATAGATTACCCCCGATTCAAAAAAGAACACATAAAAATATAAATAAATATGACATTTTAAGAGTTTTCTATCATTAATAAAGAGATGAATCCATTTACTAGTAACATTCCATTGATCACATAAGAAATATAAACACAAGATTGCAAGAAAGAAAGAAATAGATGTATAGGATTGTCAGGAACTATCCCGACATCCTTACCTCTTTTGTAAGGAATGAGAAGAACCAAACCAAACCAAGAATGAAGTAAACTTTCTCTTTATTTTTTAAGGATGAGAATGGGTGTATGTATAGTTTTGTGGAGTGAGTGGTATAGAAAAATCTATGTGAAATGATAGGCATCCACCCTGTTTTTATAGACTAAGGGGTGGCATAATTATAAATAAAATGAGAGGGAATTTCTTCTTTGAATTCAAACCCTTTAAACTACTCCCTCTAAAACAAGAGGAGCGGATATGTTCAAAATGTCTTGTACTATACAAATTTGTACAAGAACTTGTCTACATTTTGGTCTTAAAAATGATTGAGTTTGAACTTGACCGTCCCTAATGTAAGTGCACGGCGGCGCCCCGGCTGTCAAACTGAGGCCAAAATGCGGAAGCGATGATTTACTTTAAACTTTTGAACCGGCACCACCGCGCACAAAAATCCCGGATCGGGCCATTAATCTAGTCCTAGCTAACTAAAGAACGGGTAGAGAGATATACCAAGCGATCCGTGTCCTTCGGTCTTCTCGTCGTCGTCCCGATCTCCTCGCGGAATCTCCGGTCTTCACCGCCTCGCCGGAAGGGCACCACGTCGCCGGCTTCTTTTACGGGCTCCCACCTCTTGACCGAGGCAACTCGGGCATGAAGTTGGCAAGCCGACGTGCCCAAGGTTGCTGTAGGTTAACTGTAGAATAATTTGTCTCTTTGGAGTTTTGAGGAGTTGCCATATGGTGGAGGTAGAGGAATGAACTTTTTGGAGGAGGAGCTCTATCATTTTCAAAGCCAAATGAGAGTAATTCACTCACCCAAAAATTGGGATAGCCCATGAAGAATTGGCCGGCCACATGTGATGAGGAGGAGAGGGTCAAGGTCCAAAGGGGGGGTGTATCTCAATAATGCAAGAGAGAGTGTGGAGTTATCATGAAGCATGATCACAAGACAAGGTCCAACACTCCACCAACTAATCATCACAAACAAAAGTCAAGGAATCATGAGGTTATGAAGTCAATGGTGGAGCAACAATCATGACACTACAATATGCAAAGACAACCCTCCAAAATGCTTATTTGCACAAATGCAAATAAGCCCTCCTCCACCAATTTTCGGCCAAGGAAAGATACAAAGAAAATTGGCCGAAACGGAAAACAAACTGGCAACTCCAAAAAACTGATCCCGTAATAAATTACAGGAAAACCCCGCTACTGTATATACATACCCGCATTTGTAGTCCGACCGAATACAAATGCAATGAGACAAATCTACACTGTACAATATTAGGATCCGGCTTAAACCAAAGCCCGCTAGTATTAACTGTCCGATCATGATCCATGCAATACCGCACGTATCTGATCGAACCCTGCCATATCTCCATACGTCCTCCACAGCGTTTCGCCCGAAACTTGAGAAACTGGTCTGTGGGGGACTCTAAAGACTCGTCAATATTTTGGTTGTGGATTTAACCACTAGCACGTCAGAGGTATTAGCCAATATGTGACGGGCTACCAGGTATTGACCAAAAGGGACGTCGATGAGCGAACTCATCCTGACACCCTATTGAGCCTGTCAGTGACAATATCCGTACAGTCCGGTCCGTTCGTCTATGAGCATCGCATGGCGGGCCTAGGGGGTTGGTAAAAGTCAGACCCCCAAAAGCGGTACAAGTCGTGTCGGAGTGTAGCCTAGAACACCCTGAATACTACTGGAATACCTACCAGTAAATCTCCTGCTTCGGCCGAGGGCTTTGTGTAATGGCTCTCCTAGACACAGCGCGACCTCACCCCCAATACCGGGAGAGACGAACCCCTGAAGATCCACTCACTGCCTCCATGTGGCTCGGGACTGTACCCAACTAAAACCTGTTTGCACGTCTCCTTTGAGCGTGGTAGGGTAGTAATCAAAGTACAGTGGGAACTCACATGAGACAAATGACGATTCTCATGTCGATGAACTAACCTGTACACATGTCACCAAGGAACTGCTATCTGACGTCTGATATAATACCAACTAGCAGGTTCCCGGCGAGTCCTGTCCGGTGTACTCATAACCCAATGAGCACCTGTATACATCTTAGGTGAACCAACTAACACCAGTGGCTTGTGAGACCGGCCACCGTCCCTCGTCGGGATCTCGACTGTATACACTATTCTACTCTGGAGTATCGATGCCCTGTCTCGAAACTCCCACGACTAGGGACCTTTTAAGGATGTGCTTATAGACTACCAGCTCCCATGTATATGATCGCCCTCATACTGCTGGCAGTCAAGCAAGAATCCTAGGGGCTCTATCAACGTGTAATAGCGACCTGTAAGGTCACCTAAAGCAGTACACGATGATAAAGATAAACAAAATAGCATACTATCATCTTGAGTAAGACTGTCCTACCGGAATAGGTCCTCCCTCAATCATTGCAATCACGTGCCTGTGATCCAATAATTGACTCTGAGGGCACTATCTCCAACAATCTCCCACTTGCACTCAAGGCTAATTATTGCGATGTCGCATACTCACAGCCCGTGTGATACCGAACACCCAACTCCTCTACTTGTCAGTCTCACAAAACCCGTTTGCGAAACTATTGCGTTCGAGGAATAGCCTCAGTGAGTGGATCCGCTTTGATGTTTCTTTCTATGTCTCTCTATATCTCAAGTTCGCGGAGAAACCCATCTCCCGAAATGAGCAATACCTGTTTTAGAATTTGTCTGGATGTCTGATGGGACCTAGCTCATAAATGAACTCCAAATCCAAACATCTTAGACAGTATCGTCAACTGAACTCAATCAGTATCCTGCGCCATGCCTCCCTCAGTATCCCCTTGGACCACCTGTCCAAAATACTGCCCCTCGTCAGAAGGAAAACTATAACTCTGAAGGCCACCCTGTCGTCCTGGTCACCTTGGAAGCCTGGAATGATAACTGCCTCCTGAATGAGGCTGTCGTTATCATATCCCTAGAACATCCACTTATGTTCTAAAACTGCTTCCGCTCGTTTCTCCAGGATTGGATCAATATCAACTTATTGCACCTACTGCAAAAACAACATCTGGT
Organism: Agapanthus africanus; assembly: GCA_030015575.1. Taxonomy (NCBI): domain Eukaryota; kingdom Viridiplantae; phylum Streptophyta; class Magnoliopsida; order Asparagales; family Amaryllidaceae; genus Agapanthus; species Agapanthus africanus. The sequence continues at coordinate 397,528,492 of JASDDO010000019.1, read as the reverse complement.
GTGGTACTTGACATCCCATGATTGACTCAATTGCCTAAGCAAGTGATCTGCCAATCATGCACATCCCTCTCCCCTTTAGTCTGTAAGACACCTTTAGAGAGGGTGACTCCATCACCTGCAGGTACACTACCGTGCCAGGAGTCGTCCATTCTAAAGCACCTTTAGAATGCTGTCTAAGTACCCTGATTGGGAAACCACCCAAATCTAAATCTAAAACCATAGATCCAGTAACCAGAATGTCTTATATAATATCCAAGTCCTATGTGGAGAAACCACTGTGTGACAACCAAAGTATAACCGATCGTAGTATAGGAATATCACTTCCTACTCTATGTATGTCATCCAAACACCAGGACATCACACCCTACTACCTTCTTAACAGATCCATCCCCTGTTCTGATGAAGTCAAACATATGACTGTCACATCAGAAATAGATGATCTATCTCCGCTATATCTGCTTTAGTCTATAAATAGACATAAGCCACTTGTCCACCAATACTTCCGCTGCTCCCACTGACCACGACAACCCTCTGGCAGAGTCATATAGACGTACACTTCCAAAGCCAGTTTAGAACGAAGCTATACTCATCCTCCTGCCGGGTCTCACAGTCTGGAACAACAGCAATGGAAAGTCTGGGTAAACAAGAACCTCCCTGTCACCGTCCTTGAGGCTACCGGAGTACCTCTTGGGTGCCTGAGGTTACCCACCATATCTGCGGAGTGGCTAATGGAATGTCAAATCAGATTGAATCTTTAGGTTCTTATCAAATCTTCAGTAATCGTTTGCGGTTCTGGAATCACTTCCAGTTCTACCATACTCCTACTACTGTTTTCTGAAAAAATCCATTTTTATTAAAACTGTGGCGAGTCAAGAACAATATCACTATTGATCTTCCAGATGGTAGAAAGTCAACCCTCGTCATAGCCTGGGTCAACCCACAAACTGCCATTACATAAACGTGCCTTGAGTTATCCAGAGTCTGGTTTTAAGCATAAGCCGGACAACTCCCCGTACCTTAACATCGTTAAGATACGAACTGTTCTATATCTAATATAGAAACAGAGGCACTGATTTAATTGAACCAGATTCAAATCATGCATCTGTCTCTAGTGCATGTCAACTAAATGGATAGAGGCGGATCAGCGTTACTCAACCTAGGAGTGCTTCCAATTACGAGTAACCTGAAAGAGAAGAAAGTTCTCTTAATATCCATCACTATCAACTGAATACCATACACAAGTATCTATATCTTCGATCACCTTGAAGAATCCCGATACTTGCAACACCTGGTTCTCTACTTTATTCATATACCTATAACTTCTCAAAACTTGGACCCTGTGTTTCTACGAAACACCTGTCTAAGAACTAGAGAAGTCATAAGTAAACTAAATATAGTACGAGGACCATCCCCTCTATCCTAATGGACACTGGACAATATACAATACTCTGTACAAGTCCCTTGAGTCTAATAACTCACTCCTTGTGTGTCGTAGGTCAAAAACTGTACTTATGGTTAAGAAGAATTACACCGCTGTTTAATGCTCCTTACGTAACTATCAACTGATATAGGTAAATGTCATCGACATAATTTCAAAAAGGTATATCTCACTCTATAAAAATAGACGTACAGATATATCAATTTGAAATTGGTGCATTATAACGGATATTCAAAACCAAATATTCGCCGTCCGGCAAACAACCCAGGTGACTTCCTCAAATATCACCAATTACAACGAATTCCGATATAATGAGGATGATCACCTAATTCCCAATAACTTACTCCCACTCATCATCTGTAAAACCATACAGATCTGAGATTCATACCTGGTAAATACATACCCTGGAGCAAGTGTTAATTGGGAAATCAGTTTTCTTTTAACAGTACACAGTGAAACTGAAACATTGAAATGTTTCATGGGGTATTTTAGTATTCCTAGTAATGCCTTTCACTTATCAGATTCACAACTGTAACCGTATATTTCTATGTCATCTCTCCACATCCCTTCATATGTCTTTAGTCATTACCTTCTGCACACCCCTTTAAGCCAAATGGTTTCATTCCTTCCCTACCGTTCGGCACCAGCCTATGGTTTGGAAGAAGACTATCCAATAAGCATAATGGGTGTACTGTCCTAATCCTAGGAGCACTCGCAATGCGAGAGAATGTGAGGATAAAAGACAACCGAATAAACCCTATTCCTATTTCTTCTTAACCAGAATCCATCCCCGAACTGGAACAAGTTCCTTTCGAGTTCGTATATAACCATACGATGGAATATCCAAATAACTGTGGATCTTCGTAGTGATACGGAGTGTCCTGGAGAAATACAAAGGTGAAGTGGGAGTGGTAATGAAATACCTGGTTTGGTTGTGAATGTCAGTCGCAATTTACTTTGCCCTCCTTCTAATCCCTTTCTTTGTCTTAACTTAATACCTTCTGTACACCATTTAGGCTAATTGGTTTTCTTCATTCCCTACCGGTCGACACCTGCCTATGGTTTGGAAGAAGACTATCCAATTTGCATAAGAGGTGTACTATCCTAATCCAAGGAACACTCGTAACCTGAGAGAAGGTAAAAGGAAAAGACAACTGAATAGTCCTATTCATTTTCTCCAGAACCGGAAACCATCCTCGAATAAATTCCTTTGAGTTCGTATATAACCATACGATGGTTTTGTCCAATGAAAGTGGACATTCGTAGTAATACGGGGTGTCCTGGAGAAAAGGGTAAAAGTAGGAGTGGCAATGAGGTTTGCAAATCTGACAATCCAAAAGCCGGTGTTTAAGAAGGTTCGGTTAACTTGGTCACTGAGTCATAGTCTAGGGTCGGGTCAATGGTCGCTGCCAAAGAGAGAGAGAAAAGAAACACTCAGCGTGCACTCTAACCTAGATCAGAATGGTTATCACTTTATCTAATCTGGAAACCTCCCACTGTACCGTCAAATTCTCCTCCAAACCTGAAAGAAGAATTAGTCGGGATCACCCGAGGAGTAAACCAACTTATCAGTGGGAATCGGGATCCAACTATCATCGCATGATAACATGACGGAATCTGCTCACGTTATCACACTCCAGAAGGTATGCGCATATCTGGCAAGTTTCAGTTTCTTTAGAAACTCCCGATGTGATTTTTGCCCCATGCTCTTATGACCTTGACTTTGGCCAACAAATCATAAGTCACATGTCAAGTTCTATCCGTCATTCTCCAGGTTAATTTGAGCCCACCCGCACAAGCCCTTGACTTTGGACAACAAGGCTATACGACTGCCCCAAACCAACGCATCTATCTATGCTGCACATGACTACCCAATAGCTACCAATCACTATGCCTTGACTTTGGCCAACAAACATAGCTTGAATACTGATTGACTATCCATGTGAAACGACGGAGGGCTTGTTAGTGTATATGCCCTAGAGGCCATTACTGTATCATACTGGTTTGTATATTACTTAATGGATGCTTGGGATATTCACCTTGTATATACAATCTTACTCAAAATAGTAGTATGCTACTTGGTTTGTTTCTACTTCAATGTGTACATGTGTTTATTTTTGTATATCGCCTATACACATTAGTAGAGCCCTTAGGATCTTTGCTTGATTACCAGCGATGTGATGGCCGTCACACTAGTGGGGCTGGGTAATCTATAAGCACATCCTTATGCAGGTCCCTGGTCGCAGGACTATCGAGACAGGGCATCGATACTCCGGAGTAGACCAGCGCATGCGCTTCTCATCCCAGTGTGGGAGACGGTCTGTCCCACAGCCGTCAGTACGTCGTACTTGAGATAGTATGCGGGTGCTCGTTAGGTTACGGGTACACTGGACAGGACTCGTCGGGAACTGACTAGTTGGTATTATACCTATCGTCAGTTATCAGTTCCCAGGTGACATGAGTACAGCTTAGTCCGCTGACTTGACACTGTCACTTCGCCTCGGGTGTGTTCCCACTGTACTTTGATCACTACCCTACCACGGCTCAAAGGAGTCGTGCAAACAGGCGGTGGTTGGGTGCAGTCCCGAAGCACTTGGAGGCAGTGACGGTTAGACAGGATTCGTCTCTCCCGGTATTGGGGGTTGACATCGCGCTGTGTCTAGGAGAGCCATTACACGAGTAGTCCCTGGCCAGGGCAAACGAGATATACTGGTAGGTTTCCAGTGTTATCTCAGGGTGTATTGGGCTTCACTCCGGCACGACTTGTACCGCTATTGGGGGACTGACGTTTACCGCCCCCTAGGCCCGCCATGCGATGTATCAGACGAACAGACCGGACTGTACGGAGAATGTCACGCTCAGGCTCAGTAGGAGTTCAGATGGGTTTCGCCTCGTCGGTCTTCTTGTCGGCATTACCTGGGGACCGTTACGCACAGCTAGTGCCGCTTGCGGTCTGTGGTTAAACCCACTGCCAGCGTAGTGTCGAGTCTTTAGAGTCCCACACAGAAAGCTTTTCGCCTTTAGGCAAAAGAGTAGAGGTCGCATGGTATTGCGACAGGTCGCATGGTTTTGCGACAGGGTTCGGTCACATCCGTGCACTTGTGCACGTACAGTGTCCGGACAGTTTACACTAGCGGGCTTTGGTTTAAGCCAGATCCTAGTGTACCTTATGGGATTGGATTTATCCAGTTTGCATTCGTGTTCCTCGGAACGCGGATGCGGGTGTGTATGCACAGTTGACAGGGAGGCACAGACAGCGGATTCTCATTAGGGTTGTTGACAGTTGACCGTTGACTTTTTGACTTTTTGCTCAACCCTAATGAGAATATGATATGTGATTAACTATTATATTAATTAAGTATTATGGTGATATGGTTGTTGACTTGTTGACTTTTGTTGACTTGTTGACTTTGGTGACTTGTTGACTTTTGTTGACTTGTTGACCGGTTGACTAGGCTTGACTAGTTGACCATCATGATAACCATGGTTATCATTTCATGCCAAAGACTTTTTCTTGCTTGTTCATTTGAGTAAAATGAGTGCATGACATGATAAGGTTATGGTTACTTCAACCATCATATAAGACTTTTGTTGATATGATGAGTTATCATTGCTTTGGATTATGAGAGGGTGAGAGAGAAAAGAGAGCCTCATTCTTTCTTGCTCATTCTCTCTCTTGTTCTTGAGCTCTCCTCTTGCTCTCACCCTCAACCTCTTCCTCCCTCTCTTGATCTATGGTTCTCTTGTCTCATGAGTTGAGAATCAAGAACCATAGATAAAATCCCATTCTAAATCATCTCTACTCATTCTAGTTCACTAGGTTTAGCAAACCAATTGAACTAGTTTCTTCAAAGAACGAAGAAGGAGCTAAAGGTTGGAGCTTTCAAGTGGATCTATCTTCGGCGTACGGAGACAACGAGAAGGAGCCATCGAACCACCATCGGAGCTTGAAGAGAAGGAGTTCAAGTTTAGGTATAACCATCTTCATCCGAGTAGCTAAATATCTTTAGCTTAGTTTGCTAGTTTTAGTTTAGACAACGATCCCGACCATAGTTTAGTCCATGTTGCTTCTTGCGATAAAAATTCGTTTTTTTTATACCGTTTCCGCCTCCCCGTAAGAACCGGGGGTCGCAACGTGGACTTACAGTGGTATCAGAGCCTAACTAAACTTAAACTAGCTTGGTAGTGAAGTGTAACGAAGTTCGGAACCGAAAAAAATCACAAAACCGGATAATCACAAAAACTGAGTTTCTGTTGAAATTTTTTCTGCTCAAAATGAAAAACTTTATACTCCTAAATTCGGCTCAGGGTTTTGTGTGAACACCCAAGAAAAACGATACAGTGATTCGCCTAAAGTGCCGCGCTTCCGCCGCGTGATCCTTCTTAGACGCCGCGGAACCGCCGCGACTTGGTGTCTTCTCTGCATCGTTTTTCGTGCAGTGTGTTTGTGTGTTGGTTTTGGGATTTTTAAAATATATTATATGTGCCCAGATTTTCCAGAAAAGAAATTTCCTTTTGGGGTCCTATAATTCCGTATTTTTTCCGAACTTCACTGCACTTTGACTATGATGGTTATATCTGTGATGCTTGCATGTATTGAACGTCGGCTAATCGCTATAAGTCGATTAGTCGGGGTTATACATGATCTGTAATGTGCTGGAATGTGTATATGAATGTGTTGGACTGTCGCGGGTGAATAGCCGGGGTGGATGTGAGATGAGCTTTTGTTTTTCTTTCATTCATTGTAAATGTAAATTGATGTAATAATTATTATTTGTTTGACCGCACAACCGGGTCGGGGTTGTAGCCGTCATTGTATAATTCTTTTTACTGTTTTTGCTCCTAGGATAGACCCATGGAGGGGTGCACAAACTACCGAGTACTTGGCGGGTAGTTTGCCGCACCCGTAGGGGTCTTGGGTGGGGTATTTGGCTATTCACCGCGACCGTGTTATCCGCTTTTCGTTTCAGGCTCGAAAGGATTGCGGATTGCTAGTATATCCAATGCATTCATCTGTGATCTGTAATGTCTATCATTGCTTATTATTTAGGCGTTGCTTATGTTTTATAGACGCGCTAGCCCAGCCCCCGCTCTGTCGTTAGTTAAGTAACCTAACGGGTAATGACGGGGCCCAGTGGCGAATGCGAATGGCATAAGCGTACGTCATATTTTGGTTGTTTTCTGCAATGGTAGGGTTAAATGATGGGACGCATTAAAAGAACTAATGCAAGAATATCACGCATTAAAAGAACTAATGCAAGTAATAAACCAAGTTAAAGTCGTTGGAACACTTTCGAAAAACCACTCGGTTCTTTTCAAAACAAACTTTTAAAATACGGAGTTTGAGCCACTCCATTTAAAAGCTATCTCGTTCCATCGACCATATCAAGTTCACTACGTTCACGGTTTTGCCAAAACCATCCGTAGCCCTCCGTCGTTTCACATGGATAGTCAATAGTATTCAAGCTGTGTATGTTGGCCAAAGTCAAGGCACAGTGATTGGTAGCTATTGGGTGTTCATGTGTAGCATAGATAGATGCGTTGGTTTGGGACAGTCGTACTGCCATTTTGGCCAAAGTCAAGGGTAGGTACGGATGGATCCAAATTAACCTGGATAATGACGGGTAGAACTTGACATGTGACTTATGATATTTTGGCCAAAGTCAAGGTCATAAGAGCATGGGGCAAAAATCCACATCGGGAGTTTCATAAGTACTGAAACTTGCTAGATTTGCATACCATTTGGAGTGTGATGATTCTGGTAGGATTCCTTCAGTTTCGTCACGCAATGATATTTGGATCCCGATCCTACTGTGAGTATATGCTACTCCTCGGGAAATTTCTCACTTAACGATCAATGCTATAAACCTAGTAGGTGCCTAGAAAGGTGTTAGCGGGGCTACGCCCCCAGGGAAAAGAGGTTCTCTAATTAAGGAACTTCGCGAAAGCGTTGGAAAACCTCCCTCGAAGTACCGACACCGGCCTGGCTGAACGGTTAAGCAAGTATTGTACGGTGGGATTGATCCTGACTAATTCTTCCTTTATGGTTTGAGGAGGGATTCGAGAAACAGTGGGAGCCATCCTGTTTAGACAAACTAAAAACCACTCTAAACTTGCAAGAGCATCATGCTGAGTGTTTCTTCTTCTCTCTCCTAATTGCAGCGACCAATCAACATGACTGGACTTAAGTTACTCCTAGATAAAAACAAACTGACAGGGCCAAACTACAAAGATTGGCTCAGGAATGTCAAGATAGCAATCACTTATGACAAGCTGGGGTATCTTCTTACCACCAAAGCTCCCCCTGTCCCTGGTCCAACTTCCAGCGTCGCGGATAAGGAAATCCGCAAGACTTGGGAGATTGATAGCGCGAAGGCCAAGTGCCTCCTGCTTGCCTCGATGGACAACGAACATCAGAGGAGGCATGAGAATATGGACATGGAGTCCATATTGCTCCATACAAAAGAACTGTATGGAGAGCAATCACGTATCGCAAGATACGAAGCGTCGAAAAAGTTATTTTCGACAAGAATGGCCGTCGGATCATCAGTAGCCGAGCACGTGCTAAAGATGATCGGCTTCATTGAGGAGCTCGCTGACCTAGGGATCACATTGGAGAGTGAGCTATATACGGATATAGTTCTCCAGTCCCTTCCTTCCACTTACGCCCAGTTTATACTGAACTTCAACCTACAAGAAAAAGAGGTTGAACTATCAGAGCTCCTCAACATGCTGAGGAGCGCAGAGGGCACCCTACAGAAAAGTAGGGATACATCCACTTTGTTTGTAGGAGGATCATCTTCTTCTAGGTCCAAGGCGAAAGCCAAGGGAAAGAAGAAGAAAGCCCCCGCCAAACCAAGGGGCGGTGTTAGTAAAGTGGATACGAAGGGAAAAGGTAAAGCAACAAAGATAGCGGGGAAGCTTGTGGATAAGGAAGAATGCTTCTATTGTCATAAGAAAGGACACTGGAAGAATGATTGCAGGGCCTGGAAGGCCAGAACACAGGAATTGAAGCAGGTTGCAGCTTCAGCTTCAGGTGTGTATGTTATTGAAAACTGTCTTTCAATAAACTCTACTTCCTGGGTATTGGATACCGGATCAGGATCTCATATCTGTAATTCTTTGCAGGCGTTGAGAAACCGTAGTGTTTTGAAAGCAGGTGACATGACCCTCAGAGTTGCAAACGGAGCTAGCATGGATGCTAAAGCCGTGGGGGACTATCACCTGGGAATGTCAGATGGACATGTTTTGGTTTTGCGTAATTGCTTTTTTGTACCCAACGCAACTTGTAATATCATTTCTGTATCTTTAGTTTCTAAAGAAGGTTATGAATTTGCGTTTGTAAGTAATGTTGTAAACATTCACCTTAATCAAGTTTTGATTGGGTCAGGTACATTGAGTAATGGTATATACGTGTTAAACCAACCACAGATTTTCAACGTCCAGAATACACACAAAAGAAAGTCTCCAGAAATAAATCAGACTTTCTTATGGCATTGTAGATTGGGTCACATCAATGAGAGAAGGTTGACTAAGTTACATACAGAAGGATATTTGAATGCGTTCGAATATCAATCGTATGCCACTTGTCAATCTTGTCTCAAAGGAAAGATGACAAAGACTCCGTTTACTGGACAAGGAGTAAGAGCGAGCGAGCTCTTGGGACTCGTACACAGTGACGTGTGCGGTCCAATGTCTACACATGCCCGAAGCGGACATTCTTACTTCATTACTTTTACGGATGACTTCTCAAGGTACGGTTATGTCTTCTTAATGAAACATAAGTCCGAGGCCTTTGGAAAATTCCAGGAGTATAAGAATGAAGTAGAGAAACAGACCGGCAAAAGTATTAAGATTCTAAGATCGGATCGAGGTGGAGAATACTTAAGTGCCGAGTTCCTGGACTATTTAAAAGAGAACGGAATTCTCTCTCAGCTTACTCCTCCATACACCCCGCAACATAACGGTGTATCGGAGAGACGGAACCGCACCCTATTGGATATGGTGCGGTCCATGATGAGTAACGCTGAGTTACCGCGATCATTCTGGGGGTATGCGCTAGAATCAGCCGCATACCTTTTGAACCGAGTTCCCACTAAGACTGTGCCTACCACGCCATTTGAGATATGGTGTGGGAAGAGACCCCATCTTAATCACATTAAGATATGGGGAAGTCCAGCTTTTGTCAAAAAGCAGCATACGGACAAGCTCGAGGCACGCTCAGTACTGTGCAAGTTTGTGGGATATCCAAAGAATTCCAAGGGATATTTCTTCTACTGTGAAGAGGAACAAAAAGTTCTTGTTTCTCGACATGCCCACTTTCTAGAACACCAGTTCATAGAAAAAGAAATAAGTGGGAGCGCAGTAGAACTGGAAGAAATTCCAGAACCACAGACTGTTACTGAAAGCTTGATGGAACCAGAGGGTTCAACAGAACAGGACATTCCTACGCCGCTCCGCAGGAGTAGTAGGCAGTCTCATCCGCCCGAGAGATACTACGGTTTTCTCATAGACGGGGATAGAGAGGATTGCATCATAGATTATGATGAGCCTACTAGCTTCCAGCAGGCCGTTCAGAGCGTTGACTCAGTGAAATGGCTGGATGCAATGCGGACCGAAATGGAGTCCATGTACACCAACAAGGTATGGACGTTGGACATTGCTCCAGACGGGGTAAAACCCGTAGGATGCAAGTGGATCTTCAAAAGGAAGATTGGTGTAGATGGACAGGTTGAGACCTATAAAGCTAGGCTGGTAGCAAAGGGTTTTCGTCAAAGACCTGGCTTGGACTACGACGAAACCTTTTCTCCAGTAGCCATGCTGAAATCCATTCGGATCCTTCTTGCCATTGCTGCCTTCCACGATTATGAGATCTGGCAAATGGACGTAAAGACAGCTTTTCTAAATGGAAATTTAGAGGAGTGTGTCTATATGGACCAGCCAGAGGGTTTCATTCAGAGTGGGAGCAGCGGAAAGGTGTGCAAGTTGCTTAAGTCCATCTATGGACTAAAGCAGGCATCGCGGAGTTGGAACATCTGCTTTGATGAGACGGTCAAAGAATTTGGCTTTATCAAAAATCCAGATGAACCATGCATCTATAGTAGATTTGTAGCGAGAACTGTAGTATTCCTCGTTTTATACGTGGATGACATTCTCTTAATAGGAAATGACATTCCTATGCTACAATCTGTCAAGGGGTTCTTGTCACACAGGTTCTCCATGAAAGACCTGGGTGATGCCTCATACATTCTGGGTATCCGGATCTACCGTGACAGATCCAAGAGGATATTAGGACTTTCACAGTCCAGGTACATCGACACCATACTGAAGAGATTCAGTATGGAAGATTCCAAGCGCGGTAACCTACCGGCTTGTCACGGGATCACCCTCTCTAAAGAGATGTCTCCCAAGACTGATTTGGAGAGGGATCGCATGTCTATTATACCCTACGCTTCTGCGGTAGGCTCTATAATGTATGCGATGTTGTGTACCAGGCCGGATGTAGCTTATGCACTGAGTGTGGTAAGCCGGTATCAGTCTAACCCTGGGGAGAAACACTGGATAGCGGTAAAGAACATTCTCAAGTACCTGAGAAGGACTAAGGAGATGTTCTTGGTGTATGGCGGAAAAGACCTCCAGATCGAGGCCTTTGCTGACTCCAGCTTCCAGAGTGACAAGGATGATTCCAAGTCCATGTCGGGTTTTGTCTTTACCCTCAATGGAGGGGCGGTGTGTTGGAAGAGTTCCAAACAGGAAACCGTTGCAGACTCGACGATGGAAGCGGAATACATCGCTGCATCTGATGCCGCAAAAGAAGCTGTCTGGATAAGGAAGTTCTTGAAAGAACTTCAGGTGGTTCCGTCCATTGTTGATCCAATACCTCTGTATTGCGACAACAACGGGGCTATAGCTTTAGCGAAGGAACCCAGGTCCCATCAGAGATCCAGGCACATCTTAAGGCGGTATCACTTGATCAGGGAGATCGTAGATCGCCAGGAGATCGAGGTTCGGAGAGTCGCTTCAGAAGATAACACTGCTGATCCATTCACCAAGGCCCTGCCCCAGACTCAGTTCGAGCGGCTGATCGAGATGATAGGTCTTCGATACGCCAGTACATGGCCTTAGTGCAAGTGGGAGATTGTTAGTGTATATGCCCTAGAGGCCATTACTGTATCATACTGGTTTGTATATTACTTAATGGATGCTTGGGATATTCACCTTGTATATACAATCTTGCTCAAAATAGTAGTATGCTACTTGGTTTGTTTCTACTTCAATGTGTACATGTGTTTATTTTTGTATATCGCCTATACACATTAGTAGAGCCCTTAGGATCTTTGCTTGATTACCAGCGATGTGATGGCCGTCACACTAGTGGGGCTGGGTAATCTATAAGCACATCCTTATGCAGGTCCCTGGTCGCAGGACTATCGAGACAGGGCATCGATACTCCGGAGTAGACCAGCGCATGCGCTTCTCATCCCAGTGTGGGAGACGGTCTGTCCCACAGCCGTCAGTACGTCGTACTTGAGATAGTATGCGGGTGCTCGTTAGGTTACGGGTACACTGGACAGGACTCGTCGGGAACTGACTAGTTGGTATTATACCTATCGTCAGTTATCAGTTCCCAGGTGACATGAGTACAGCTTAGTCCGCTGACTTGACACTGTCACTTCGCCTCGGGTGTGTTCCCACTGTACTTTGATCACTACCCTACCACGGCTCAAAGGAGTCGTGCAAACAGGCGGTGGTTGGGTGCAGTCCCGAAGCACTTGGAGGCAGTGACGGTTAGACAGGATTCGTCTCTCCCGGTATTGGGGGTTGACATCGCGCTGTGTCTAGGAGAGCCATTACACGAGTAGTCCCTGGCCAGGGCAAACGAGATATACTGGTAGGTTTCCAGTGTTATCTCAGGGTGTATTGGGCTTCACTCCGGCACGACTTGTACCGCTATTGGGGGACTGACGTTTACCGCCCCTAGGCCCGCCATGCGATGTATCAGACGAACAGACCGGACTGTACGGAGAATGTCACGCTCAGGCTCAGTAGGAGTTCAGATGGGTTTCGCCTCGTCGGTCTTCTTGTCGGCATTACCTGGGGACCGTTACGCACAGCTAGTGCCGCTTGCGGTCTGTGGTTAAACCCACTGCCAGCGTAGTGTCGAGTCTTTAGAGTCCCACACAGAAAGCTTTTCGCCTTTAGGCAAAAGAGTAGAGGTCGCATGGTATTGCGACAGGTCGCATGGTTTTGCGACAGGGTTCGGTCACATCCGTGCACTTGTGCACGTACAGTGTCCGGACAGTTTACACTAGCGGGCTTTGGTTTAAGCCAGATCCTAGTGTACCTTATGGGATTGGATTTATCCAGTTTGCATTCGTGTTCCTCGGAACGCGGATGCGGGTGTGTATGCACAGTTGACAGGGAGGCACAGACAGCGGATTCTCATTAGGGTTGTTGACAGTTGACCGTTGACTTTTTGACTTTTTGCTCAACCCTAATGAGAATATGATATGTGATTAATTATTATATTAATTAAGTATTATGGTGATATGGTTGTTGACTTGTTGACTTTTGTTGACTTGTTGACTTTGGTGACTTGTTGACTTTTGTTGACTTGTTGACCGGTTGACTAGGCTTGACTAGTTGACCATCATGATAACCATGGTTATCATTTCATGCCAAAGACTTTTTCTTGCTTGTTCATTTGAGTAAAATGAGTGCATGACATGATAAGGTTATGGTTACTTCAACCATCACATAAGACTTTTGTTGATATGATGAGTTATCATTGCTTTGGATTATGAGAGGGTGAGAGAGAAAAGAGAGCCTCATTCTTTCTTGCTCATTCTCTCTCTTGTTCTTGAGCTCTCCTCTTGCTCTCACCCTCAACCTCTTCCTCCCTCTCTTGATCTATGGTTCTCTTGTCTCATGAGTTGAGAATCAAGAACCATAGATAAAATCCCATTCTAAATCATCTCTACTCATTCTAGTTCACTAGGTTTAGCAAACCAATTGAACTAGTTTCTTCAAAGAACGAAGAAGGAGCTAAAGGTTGGAGCTTTCAAGTGGATCTATCTTCGGCGTACGGAGACAACGAGAAGGAGCCATCGAACCACCATCGGAGCTTGAAGAGAAGGAGTTCAAGTTTAGGTATAACCATCTTCATCCGAGTAGCTAAATATCTTTAGCTTAGTTTGCTAGTTTTAGTTTAGACAACGATCCCGACCATAGTTTAGTCCATGTTGCCTCTTGCGATAAAAATTCGTTTTTTTTATACCGTTTCCGCCTCCCCGTAAGAACCGGGGGTCGCAACGTGGACTTACAGGGCTACGAATGGTTTCTGGCGAAAACCTTTAACGTAATGAACTTGATATCGTTGAAGGAACCGGATAGCTTTTAAAAATATAGTGACGAAAACCTTTGCTGAAGAGGTCACTCCCGGTGAAGGGATCTCGGCTCTTTCCCCGTAGAATGAGGTGCAGGATATTCCAACTGAATACCACGATGCAAAGCAAAAGTAATCGGCTATAGTGAAGTTATTGCCCTGACGCAAACTTCTGTCCAAGGGGTCACTCCCGGTGAAGGGATCTCGGCCCTTGCCTCGTCGACTGAGGTGCTGGGTATTCATAACCGAATACCACTGTGCAAAACAAAAGAGAACGCCCTTGCAATAACAGCTTTTTGAAAAGTTGTTCCAACAACATCAGATTAGGTTTGTTTTTAACTTGCATTGATCCAAATCAACGCAGTCCCATCAATTGATCATACCAATAAAGAACGAAAATAATGACGTACGTATATGCCATCCGCATTCGCCACTGGGTCCCGTCATTACCCGTTAGGTTAGTTAACTAACGACAGAGCGGGGACTGGACTAGCGCGGATGCAAAACATATACAACATCTACTAGTATATATATCAATATATAATATTTCGCTCAAGGCGTGATAAAATGCAACATCACAGAAATGTACAGCATCACAGAACAATACAGATATCTGGGATCCCCGGGTTTCACAGAGCCGCTACTGAAACCCGACGTTCCCCTGGTCGTGTGGATAGCCTGTGCAATGAAATCCTAGACCCCTACGGGCGCGGCAAGCTACCCGCCAAAACCTGAAGCGAGGCAGCCCCCTTCATCAACGTGAATGGACCACCCAGCACTTCACGGAATCCGGTAATTTGGGCACCCCTCCTGGGTCAACCTGTACCCCTTACGAGTGCGGCGAATAGCCCGCCAATTCTAGAGTAAAGCCCCCTCCGTCTCAATGCCATGAGATGCGAGCCCGTTGCCCTCTAGAATCCGGCTATCCGTGCACCCCTCCTTGGGGTAATCCTAGTACAGAAAGTAAAATATACATACAACGGGTACATCAACGCAACCTGGTCGTTCCCCAAAAGAATAATATACAAACAGGCAGTGACGGCAGTCCACATGTCGGACGCTCGCCCCGCAATATCAAATATACATAATACAACAAAAACTATACTAGTATTGCATCCAGGCTATCCCCCACGACCAATCCGCAACATCACAGCACAACACAGAACATCAACGTGAATGTCACGTTCGCAAATCCGTCTAACCGGGTTATAGTATAATGTAAATACTGTGAACTAATGTGTTTAAAATTCTTGATCGATCAAATTTATCGAAGTGGGCCCCAAGCAGTACTGTAGCACTCACAGAAAATCTGGGCCCAAAAAGAATGTTCCAAAACCCCTATTTTCAAGTCAGGAGGCCTCTGTAAAAAAATTGGTGCAATGATTCCATTTTCTTACCGCGGCCGAAACAAGGGTTTGGCCGCGGTTCCGCGGTCCTTCTAGGGAATCAATGCATCGAATTTTCACAGTATGCTTAAAATTCCCTGTACATCATTTTGCAACTACCTGAAAAAAATTTGGAGCAAAAAAAATTCGACAGAAACTGATGCACATGAAAACACGGTTTTTGGAATTTTGTTCGATCGGAAATTTAAACACATTAGACAAATCTAGATTAGGTTAATGGCGTGGCTCTGATACCAGTGTAAGTGCACGGCGGCGCCCCGGCCGTCAAACTGAGGCCAAAATGCGGAAGCGATGATTTACTTTAAACTTTTGAACCGGCACCACCGCGCACAAAAATCCCGGATCGGGCTAATAATCTAGTCCTAACTAACTAAAGAACGGGTAGAGAGATATACCGAGCGATCTGTGTCCTTCGGTCTTCTCGTCGTCGTCCCGATCTCCTCGCGGAATCTCCGGTCTTCACCGCCTCGCCGGAAGGGCACCACGTCGCCGGCTTCTTTTACGGGCTCCCACCTCTTGACCGAGGCAACTCGGGCACGAAGTTGGCGAGCCGACGTGCCTAAGGTTACTGTAGGTTAACTATAGAATAATTTGTCTCTTAGGAGTTTTGAGGAGTTGCCATATGGTGGAGGTAGAGGAATGAACTTTTTGGAGGAGGAGCTCTATCATTTTCAAAGCCAAATGAGAGTAATTCACTCACCCAAAAATTGGGACAGCCCATGAAGAATTGGCCGGCCACATGTGATGAGGAGGAGAGGGTCAAGGTCCAAGGGGGGTGTATCTCAATAATGCAAGAGAGAGTGTGGAGTTATCATGAAGCATGATCACAAGACAAGGTCCAACACTCCACCAACTAATCATCACAAACAAAAGTCAAGCAATCATGAGGTTATGAAGTCAATGGTGGAGCAACAATCATGACACTACAATATGCAAAGACAACTCTCCAAAATGCTTATTTGCACAAATGCAAATAAGCCCTTCTCCACCAATTTCCGGCCGAGGAAAGATACAAAGAAAATTAGCCGAAACGGAAAACAAACTGGCAACTCCAAAAAACTGATCCCGTAATAAATTACAGGAAAACCCCGCTACTGTATATACATACCCGCATTTGTATTCCGACCGAATACAAATGCAATAAGACAAATGTACACTGTACAATACTAGGATCCGGCTTAAACCAAAGCCCGCTAGTATTAACTGTCCGATCATGATCCGTGCAATACCGCACGTATCTGATCGAACCCTGCCATATCTCCATACGGCCTCTACAGCGTTTCACCCGAAACTTGAGAAACTGGTCTGTGGGGGACTCTAAAGACTCGTCAATACTTTGGTTGTGGATTTAACCACTAGCACGTCAGATGTATTAGCCAATACGTGACGGGCTACCAGGTATTGACCAAAAGGGACGTCGATGAGCGAACTCATCCTGACACCCTACTGAGCCTGTCAGTAACAATATCCGTACAGTCCGGTCCGTTCGTCTATGAGCATCGCATGGCGGGCCTAGGGGGTTGGTAAAAGTCAGACCCCCAAAAGCGGTACAAGTCGTGTCGGAGTGTAGCCCAGAACACCCTGAGATACTACTGGAATACCTACCAGTAAATCTCCTGCCTCGGCCGAGGGCTTTGTGTAATGGCTCTCCTAGATACAGCGCGACCTCACCCCCAATACCGGGAGAGACGAACCCCTGAAGATCCACTCACTGCCTCCGTGTGGCTCGGGACTATACCCAACTAAAACCTGTTTGCACGTCTCCTTTGAGCGTGGTAGGGTAGTAATCAAAGTACAGTGGGAACTCACACGAGACAAATGACGATCCTCAGGTCGATGAACTAACCTGTACACATGTCACCAGGGAACTGCTATCAGACGTCTGGTATAATCCCAACTAGCAGGTTCCCGACGAGTCCTGTCCGGTGTACTCATAACCCAATGAGCATATGTATACATCTTAGGTGAACCAACTGACACCAGTGGCTTGTGAGACCGGCCACCGCCCCTCGTCGGGGTCTCGACTGTATAAACTAGTCTACTCTGGAGTATCGATGCCCTGTATCGAAACTCCTACGACTAGGGACCTTTTAAGGATGTGCTTATAGACCACCAGCTCCCACGTATATGATCGTCCTCATACTGCTGGCAGTCAAGCAAGAATCCTTGGGGCTCTATCAGCGTGTAATAGCGACCTGTAAGGTCACCTAAAGCAGTACACGATGATAAAGATAAACCAGATAGCATACTATCATCTTGAGTAAGACTGTCCTACCGGAATAGGTCATCCCTCAATCATTGCAATCACGTACCTGTGATCCAATAATTGACTCTGAGGGCACTATCTCCAACATCTAAGGGGGCCGGGTTTTGTCTAGACCGACCCAAAGGGGATCCGTTTATCTGGTCCAGGAATTCAAAGACTGTTGCGGATGTAACCAGAAAATTGAAGACTGCTCGAGTTGAGATTCGAGCTATTGGATATAGTGTCCTCATGTCAATTATTGTAATCGCAGGCACGCGATTGTGATGATTGAGAGAGGACCTATACGGGTAGAACAGTCTTACTCAAAATGTTAGTATACTATATGGTTTGTCTTTATCATCATGTACATGCATTACATAGTATTATAGATAACTATTACATGTTGATAGAGCCCATAGGATTCTTGTTTGACTACCAGTATTATGATGGCGATCATATACGTGAGAGCTAGGTGGTCTATAAGCACATCCTTAAATGTCCCTAGTCGAGAAAGTGTCAAGACTGGGCATCGATACTTCGGAGTAAACTAGTGTATACTTTCGAGACCCTGACGAAAGGCGGTGGCCGGTCTCACA
This sequence comes from Agapanthus africanus, assembly GCA_030015575.1. Classification (NCBI taxonomy): domain Eukaryota; kingdom Viridiplantae; phylum Streptophyta; class Magnoliopsida; order Asparagales; family Amaryllidaceae; genus Agapanthus; species Agapanthus africanus. Next base: position 397,510,422 of record JASDDO010000019.1, on the reverse strand, counting down.
AGCCTTTGGTGTCAGTTAGTCACCTAAGATAGTATACAGGTGCTCATTGGGCTATGAGTTACACTGGACGGACTCGCCGGGAACATGCTAGATGGTTTTATACATATTGTCAGATAGCAGTTCTTAGGTGACATGAGTACAGATTAATCTGTCGACCTGAAATCGTCATTTGTCTCGTGTGAGTTCCCACTATGTTTTGATTACTACCCTACCACGGCTCAAAGGAGTCATGCTTTTAGTTGGGTACAGTCCCGAGCCACATGGAGGCAGTGAATGGATCGTCAGGGATTCATCTCTCCCGGTATTGGGGGTTGATGTCGCGGGGTGCACAGGTGGCCATCACTAGAAATCCTTGGCCAAGGTAGACGGGAATTACTGATTTGGATCAGTAGTTTCTCAGTGGGTGATGGGCTTCATACCGACATGAAATATCGCGTTATTAGGGGTCTGACTTTATCCATCCCCTAGACCCAATATATGGTACTCTTAGACGAACAGACCGGACTATATGGAGATTGTCAAGGACAGGCTCAGTAGGGGTTCGGATGAGTTTGCTCGTCGGCCTTCTTTTCGCTCAATACCTGGGTAGCCGTTACGTACAGCTAGTGCTGCTGACGTACTTGTGGTTAAACCCACTGCCAGCGTATTAGCGAGTCTTTAAAGTTCTACACAGGGGGTTTTTCCGGTTCAGACGATATGATATAAATGATGTATGTTGGTACATACATGTATCCGATTAAATATATGTACAGGCTACACAGACTTTAATCGGACGGTTGATAGTACTAGTGGCTTAGGATGAAACAGGATTATTAAATTAAGTTTTGATTTAATAATTTATATATTTTTTTAATATATGTATTCTATTATTATTGTTCACTATTCATTCTCTCTTGGCTACTCGTATTTTTATACGAATACGCATATTCATTCTCTCTTGGCTACTCGTATTTCTATACGTATACCGGGTTGTACTCTGTATTTATACGGAATATTTTCTAGAAGATGGACACCTCATTATATGATTTTCTTTTTTGAAAATCATTTAGAAATGAGGTGGAGGGTGAGGTGGCATGAGCATGGTTGGAGGAATGTAGAGAGGTATGGCCTTTGATTGTTTATTGTAAAATGAGATGAGATATTTTTGTTTGTTGAAAAATTAGGAGCTATTCTTTCTACATGCCATTCATTCTTTTCATTCATACTCTCTTGACTCTTTATGCTTAAGAGCTCTTCTACACTTAGCTCATTTTCTTTCTTGAGTTGCTCATGCCATGATTTTCCTCACCTCCTCCTCCTTCTTCTTTGGTTGCTCATTTAAACATAAGAAATGAGTGAAAATGAAAGTGGAAAATTTCTACATCCCCACTCTCCATTGCTAGCGACCTTGGTGCGTCGGATGCTTCGTTGGGCAGAGCTGGAACCTGCATCGTTTCCCTCAGGTGGATCATCTTCAGCAAAGAAGGACCGGCTTTCAAGCTCGATCCAGAAGACCTCTAGGAGCTAAGGATGATGGTAGAAGACCGAAGGACACGGATCATTCGGTATAATAACTTATAACCTTGTAGCTAGAATATCTTTTGTAGCTAGTGTAGGTTTATGGCTCGATTCTAGACGGGTTTTTTAGCGCCAAAGTTTTTAAACACCATTTTTTGTTCCGTACCGACCACGATTGATGGCCAGGGCGCTAGCAAACCCCAACATGGTATCAGAGCCACCCCATAAACCTTTACTAGTTAGTTTACACAAGTTTAAAGTATTGATCGACGGAATTTTCCGAATCGTATTTTCAAAACTGTTGCTTGCTATTCGAATTTCAAAGTTGTTCAAAAATATTTTCTGATTGTACTAAAATTATGTGCAGGCAAAACTAAAACTAAGAAAAAAATTTGGGCACCTAACTCCAAATTCGGCGGCGGAACAGAAGCAAATGGCATATTTTGGGCTAAACCGCCACGCTTTTTGGGCTAAGTGCCCCAATTTTTTTCTGGGGTTCTAGTTCATGGAAATATGGTTTTTTGGATGTATGTTTTTTGCCCAGATTTATTTGAGTGCTGGTTTCCATTTAGGGCCTATGTGGAAAAGTTCTTGTCGATCGAAATTTTTAATACGTGTTTATCAGTACATATGTTAATATCTACGACCGTGAATATCATTGAGCGGTACAACCCGACTAGTTACTATACGTTCAACCAGACGGGTTTGCGAACGTGATATTCACGTTGATGTTCTGTGTTATGCTGATATTGTGGTTTTATTGTCGTGTTGGATAGCCTATGGTGTAATGGTAGTAGTACAGTTCAAATTCATTTATATATTCGTTATTGCGGGACGAGCGTCCGACATGTGGACAGCCGTCTCTGCCAGATTGTATATTCTTTTATTGGGGCACGACCGGGTTGAGGTCGATTTCACCATTGTATATATACTTTTCTTTTCTGTACTAGAATTACCCCGCGGTGGAATGCTCGAGTAGCCAGGTTCTAAAGGGCAACGGGCCCGCATCTCATTGAGTTGAGATGGAGGGGGCCTCACTCTAGAATTGCAGGGCTATTCGCCGCACTCGTAGGGGGTATAGGATGACCCACGGTGGAGTGCTCAAGTTACCGGATTCCGTGAAGTGCTGGGTGGCCCATTCACTTTGTTGATTGGGGTTGCCTCACTTTTGGGATTGGAGGGTAACTTGCCGTACTCGTAGGGGTCTTGGTTATACATTGCACAGGCTATCCACGCGACCGAGGAACGCCTGGTTTCACTTGCGGCTCATGTGAAACCCGGGGCTCCTAGATTATCCGTTGTTCTGTGTTGCTTATCGCTTTTCTGTGATGTTGCTTATATCATTGCTAGGACGAATGTTATATATATATATATATATATATATATATATATATATTTATTTATTTATTTATTTATTTATTTATATATACTAGTAGATGTTGTATATGTTTTGCATCCGCGCTAGTCCAGCCCCCGCTCTGCCGTTAGTTATGTAACCCAACGGTGCATGAAGGGGCCCATGGCCAATGATGGCATATACGTACATTGTATTTTCGTTCTTTATGGTGTGAAATGATTAAAGGATGGGACCGCATTAACTTTGATTAATGCAAGGAAAAACAAACCTATATGATGTTGTTGAAACCGAGTTTTTAAAAACTGACATTACAGACGTTTTCTTTTGTTTTGCACAGCGGTATTCGGTTCTGAATATCTAGCACCTCGAGGCAAGAGCCAAGATCCCTTTTATAGGGATTGCCCTCTTAGGCAAAAGTTTGCGTTTTTGTAATAACTTCACTATAGTCGATTCTTTTGCTTTGTATCGTGGTATTCAGTTAGGAATATCATGCACCTCATTCGATGAGGGAAGAGCCGAGATCCCTTCGCAGGGAGTGACCTCTTTAGCAAAAGTTTACGCCACTATATATATTTGTAAAATCACTCGGTTCTTTCAACGATATCAAGTTCATCACGTTAAAGGTTTTTCGCCCAAAACCAGTCGTAGCCCTCTGTCATTTCCTACGAGTAGTACTTAGTATTCATGTTGCGTTTGTTGACTGTGTCAAGGCGTAGTGTGCGGTAGCTAAGTGGTGCTTGTTTGTAGCTTGCAATGCGATTAGTTAGGACAGTCGTGCGGCCTTGTTGACCGTGTCAAGGGCTCGTGCGGATGGGTTTAATACAATCAAGATAATGACGGGTTGAACTTGAATAGGACCTTTTGATTTGTTGGCTGTGTCAAGGTCACTTGGGTCGTAGGGGCAAAAACCGCATCGGGAGTTTCAAACATACAAGAAACTTGCTAGGCATGCGCATACCTTCTAGAGTGTGGTGACTTGAGTGGCTTCCATCAAGTTATCATGCGATGATAATTGGATCCCGATTCCCACTGATGAGTAGGTGTTACTCCTCGGGTGATTTTTCAGATGAACCCGTTTAATTCTCCTTTTAGGGTTCGAAGGAGAATTCGAGGAAACAGTGAGAGCCATCCTGATTAGATAAAGTAATTAACCAATCTAATCTCGGTTAGAGTGCACGCTGAGTATTTCTTTTCTCTCTCTCTCTCTCTCTCTGGCAGCGACCACGACCCAACCTTAAACTAAAATTCATGAACCAAGTTAACCGAACCTTCTTAAAACACTTTGGCTTTTGGATTGTCGTTAAGTCGCATATATCTATGTCGCTCCTACTTTCCCTTTGCATTTTTTCAAAATACTCCGTATCACTACGAAGATCCATATTCCTTGGATATTCCATCGTATAGTTAGCTACGAACTCGAAGAAACTTGTTTCTGTTCGAGGATGGATTCCGGTTCTGGAAAATTGAATAGGATTATTCAATTGTCTTTTCTCTTTACCTTCTCTCAGGTTGCGAGGGCTCCTAGTATTAGGAAAGTACACCTATTACGCTTATTGGATAGTCTTCTTCCAAACAATAGGCAGGTGCCGAAAGGTGGGAAAGGAAGAAAACAAATTAGCCTATATGTGGTGTATAGAAGGTAAGAAATAAAGACATATAAAGGGATTAGGGTAAGGACAAAGGAAATTGCGACTACTATCATTCATGACGAAGCCGCGTATATCCCTGCCACTCCTACTTCCGCTTTGCATTTCTCCAGAACACTCCATATCACTACGAAGATCCATATTGCTTGGATATGTCATCGTATAGTTACATACAAATTCGAAGGAACTTGTTTCAGTTCGAGGATGGTTTCCGGTTCGGGAGAAATTGAATAGGATTATTTGGTTGTCTTTTCTCTTTACCTTCTCTCAGGTTGCGAGGGCTCCTAGTATTAGGAGAGTACACCTATTACGCTTATTGGATAGTCTTCTTTCAAATCTTAGGCTGGTGCCAAAAGGTAAGGAAGGAAGAAAACCAATTAGCCTAAATATGGTGTACAGAAAGTAAGAAGTAAAGACATACAGGGATTGGAGTGAGGGAAAGGAAATATACGGTTACTGTCATGAATCTGGATAGTGGAAAAGGCATTACTAGGAATACCCGGCCACCCCTTTGAAATATTTTCATGTTTCAGTTTTACTGTGCGGTGTTAATTGAAAACTATTTTCCCAATTAGATTCTGACTCCAGGGTATGTATTTACCAAATTTAATTCTCATATTTGTATGGCGTTATAGATGCTGAGTGGGAGTAAGATATTGGGAATTGGGTGATTAGATCCTCAATATATCAGAATTCTTTGTAATTGGTGATATTTGAGAAAATCACTTGGGTTTTGCCTAACGGCATATATTTGGTTATGAATATCCGTCGTCATGCACCAATTTCAAACTGATATATCTATAAGTTTATTTTATAAAGTGAGATATAACTTTTTGAAATTATGTTTATGACATTTACCTATATCAGTTGATGGTTAGGTAAGATGCATTCAACAGCGGTATAATTCTTCTTAACCATGGTACAGTTTTCAACCTACGACGCACAGGGTTTGAGTTATTAAACTCAAAGGATTTATACAAAGTATTGTATGTTGTCCGATGTCCATTAGGACAAAGTGGTTGGTACTCATACTATATTCCATTTACTTATGACTTCTATGGTCTTAGACAAGTATTTTGTTGAAATACAAGCTCCAAATTTTAAGAAGTTGTAAGTATAAAAATAAAGTAGAGAACCATATATTGTAAGTATCAGGATTGTTCGAGGTGATCAAAAATGTAGATACATATGAAAGGTATTCCATTGTAAGTAATATTTTTGAGAACTTGCTTCTCTCTCAGGTTACTCATCCGTGAGTACGCTCCTTAATGAGTAATGCTGCTTGGCCTTCTTCCATTTAGTTGATATACACTAGAAACAGTTGCTTGATTTTTGAATCTAGTTCCAATTAAATTAGTGCATTTGTTTCTATATTGGATATAAAATGGATTCATATCTTAACGATGTTAAGGTATATGGAGTTGTCCGACTTATGCTTAAAACCAGAATCCAGATAAACTCTAGGCACGTTTCAGTAATAGCAGTTTGTGGGTTTTCCCAGGCTTAGACAAGGGTTAACATTCTACTATTTGGAAGATCAATAGTTATATTGTTCATGACTCGCCACATTTTTAGTAAAATGAATTCTTTTCAGAAAACATTAGTGGGAGTATAGTAGAACTGGACGTGATTCCAGAACCACAAACGATTCCTGAAAAATTAGTAGAACCTAAAAATTCAATTGGATTCGACAATCCATTAGCCACTCCACAGATTTGGTAGGAAATCTCAGCCACCCGAGAGGTACTTCGGTCTCCTCAAAGACGGTGACAGGGAGGTTTTGATGACTAAAGCTTTCCACTACTGTTGTCCTAGACTATGAGATCTGGCAGGTGGATGAGTATAACGTCGTTCTAAATTAGTTTTAGAAGTGCACGTGTATATGACTCTGCCAGAGGGTTGTTGTAATCAGTGGGAGCAGCAAAAGCGTGGTGGGTAAGTAGCTTATGTCTATTTATAAACTAAATCATGTACAGCGAAGATAGATTATCTATTTTTGATGTGACAGTCATAGAGTTTGACTTCATCAGAACAATAGATGGACCTGGTAAGAAGGGAGTAGGGAGAGATGTCCTGGTATATGGATGACATGCTCTTGATAGGAAGTGATCTTCCTATATTACGATCGGTTATCTGTGGTTGTCACAATGTATTTCTCCACATAGGATTTGGATAAAATATCAGGGATTCTGGTCATTAGATCAATGGTTTTAGATCTAGATTTGGGAAGTGTCCTAATTTGGGTATTTTGACACTATTCTCAAGTGTTTTAGAATGGACGGCTCCTGGTATGGTGGTGTACCCGCAGGTGATGGAGTCACCCTCTCTAAAGAGATGTCTTCTAGACTGATGAGGAGAAGAATTTGCATTATTGGCATATCACTTACTTAGACAATTGAGTCAATCGTGAAATGTTAAGTACCATACCAGATATTGCTTTTGCACTGGCTGCAATAAGTATATATTAATCCAATCCTGGAGAAACATTGGGAAGCAGTAATGAACATCAGTAGATGTTCTTGGTATATGGTAACGACAACCTTCTTCAGGAGGCGGTTATATTTTCTGGCTTCCAAGGTGATCTGGATGACAGAGTGACTGTCAGAGTTATAGTTTTCCCTCTTTTGAGGAGCAGTATGTTGGACAGGTGGTCCAACGGATACTGAGGAAAGCATTGCGCGGGATACTGATTAAATTCAGTGGAAGATACGGTCTAAGAAGTTTGTTGGATTTGGAGTTCATTTTTGAACTGGGTCCCATCAGGTATCCAGACAAATTCTAAGACAGATATCGCTCATTTCGGGAGATAGTCTTTCTCCGCGAAGTTGAAATATAGAGAGATAAAGATAGAAACATTGGAGCGGATCCACTCACTGAAGCTATTTCTCGAACGCAATAGTTTCACAAACGGGCTATGCGAGACTGATTAGTAGAGAAGTTGGGTGTTCGGTATCACATGGGCTGTGAGTATGCGACGCCGCAATTATTAGTCTTAAGTGCAAGTGGCAGATTGTTAGATATAGTGCCCTCAAGTCAATTAGTGTAATCGCAGGCACGCGATTATGATGATTGAGGGAGGACCTATACGAGTAGAACAGTCTTATTCAAAATGATAGTATGCTATCTGGTTTGTCTTTATCATTGTTTACCCCAATCAGAGCAAAGCTCTGTTCAAATCTCAAGGCGGGAAACGAAGCAACGCTTCTGTTTCCCCCAATCAGAGCATAGCTCTGTTTCGAAAACTAAAGTGAAAATTAAAATTAAAATAAATGAAGCAATGCTTCAGATCCCCTGCGCTGCGCGCAGAACGCCACGTGTCAAAATCAGACACGCCAGCGCAGGGAGCGCAACGCCCAAGGCAGCGCGTCCAATCAGAGCAAGGCTCTATTTAAAAACAAAATTAAAAGAAGCAACGCTTCAGATGCGCTGCGCTCTGCGCTGCGCGACACGTGTCAGCTCAGTTGCGCTAGCGCAGTTGTGCTGCGTTCTGCGCTGCGCGACATGTGTCAGCGCACTTGCGCTAGCGCAGTTGCGCTGCACTTTAAGCTGCGCGACACGTGTCAGCGCAGTTGCACTGCGATGTGCGCTGCGCGACACGTGTCATCACAATTGCGCTGCGCTCTACGCTGCGTGACACGTGTCAAGCGCTGGTGCGTTTGCGCCAAACAGAATTAAAATTCCAGTAAGATCTTCCTGTTCTTGTTAAAATAAGAAGATTGTCTTCTGTAAAACAGAATCCCTTGGATCAAAAATCTAACGGTGGGAAAAAATCCCTAAATCACTCAGAGAAAGATCTCTCTAACCAATTCAACAAATCATTGGCACTATAAAAAGGCCCCCAGACCCCAACACATGAAGACATCAACACAGAGAGAACTCCTCTAAAGAAAATTTTGAGAAGAACTCAAAAAGAGAAAAAGGTAAACCTTTTGAATAAAAAAGAAGAATTTCTTCTGAAAAGATCATTGATCTAAGAACAAGATCAAGGATCTTCAATAAAATAATAATAATAACAAAGGCATTGCCTTTTTTATGAACCATTGGTTCTGGAATCTTAAAGATTCTTTTCTTTAATCCAAAATTGGATCAAGATATTAAAATAGTGTCCTGCACTTGTAAAATCTGCACTGTTGCGCTCTCGGGTTGGCGCAAGCCACCAGAGAGCGCCACGTGTCAGCCCCATAACGATCCGCGCTATGCGCTTCTAAAAATAGAGCATTGCTCTCTGAATTGGCGCAACTCACCAGAGCTCGCCATGTGTCAGCAGCGCAACAGCGCAGCGCATTGGCGCAGCGCAATGCGCTTGCGCTCATCAGAGCGTGACACGTGTCACCCCCACATGCGCTTGCGCTCATTGATTGGCCCAAAGCGTCTGACAGGCCACGTGGCACTCTGTCAGTTTAATCGATGCTCTGCATTATTTAAAGAAGGGCTGAGCCCAATTAAAAAAGGCCTAACAGGCCTAATAAAATGCCATGCATTATTTTTTTTTAAAAAAGGGGCAGAGCCCAAGCAAAGGTCTGTCAGACCAAAACTGATGCTCTGCATCATAAAAATAAAGGGACAGGGCCTAAATCAAATAGGCCTTACAGACCAAAATAAAATGCAGTGCATTATTAAACAGGGGCAAAGCCTTAGCATAGGCCTAATAGGCCAAAGACAAATAAAAATGTTGATCATTTTCACCTGGACTTAGCCCAATTCTGGCCGTAAGTTCTCAAATTAAATTGACTGAGCACGAATGCTCTCCTAAATCAATTTACACCCGGTTCGAGGGTACATCTCCGAAATCCTCTGACATTTGTCGTTGTAATCCTTCAACGACGTCAGAGAGGTGACGGGTCCCGACAACCACACATCAATATGGACTTAAGCGTCCTTAAACCAACTCATGGACTTAAGCGTCCTTAAACCAACTCATGGACTCAAGCTTCCTTAAACTCCCGGACTCAAGCGTCCTTAAACTCCCGGACTCAAGCGTCTTTAAATAAAGGACCACTATGTCCCTAAACTGGAACAATAGAGCCCCCAAATGCTCTTTTGTCGGATCTAAATGATCCCGTTTAAGTTGATCTTAGACTCAAATACGGCTAACGTATCCTTAAACCTTCAAACAGACTTTAGTCCCAAATTGGACTATAGATCCCCCAATCAACTTTGGTTCAAGGGTACATCTCTGAACTCCTCTGACATCTGTCGTTGTAATCCTTCAACGTCATCAGAGAGGTGATGGGTCCCGACGGCCATACATGTAATGGACCACCATGTCCCTAAACTGGAAATGGATCTAAATGATCCTGTTAAGTTGATCTTAGCCTGGAAATTAGGCTAACGTATCCTTAACAAACGTTTAAGTTGATCTTAGCCTCAAATACGGCTAACGTATCCTTAAACCAAAACCCCAAACCCAAATCTAAGGAAATACGGATTTAGACTAATCCACGTCCTACGGGTGACGGCATCACTTAGTCTCCATATACAATCCACGGGCATCCACAAACAAAATAAACACCCATGACACGAAGTGAACATCTGGAGAAGGAGAAAGTTGTTACCGCGATGCGGTAGCGTAATTAACTGCAGGGGCTTGCGCCTGCAGGGAAGAGCGTCCCCACAATCAAAAACCCCTCAAGCGAGGGGGAATCTGATGAAGTCTGCTACATCGGCCGCATCCGTCCAAACCTCCGATACACGGTGCCATAAATCAACTTGGCATCTTCGGAGAGGTGGACGGATAAAACCAAATAGCATCTGTCCCGAATCTCAGGCTAAACGCCCATGTCCTGGCCGCCGTTCGGAGGGGAACAGATTCCGGCACGCCCGGTGGGACCTTTTCCTCTTTCCACTCCACACTTCGTGTGTCGTCTTCGCGAACGAATCGCGGTTTGTCAATGGTTGCCTTTGGTTTCAAGTTACTAAGATTTGGTCTTTTGTCTGGCGCACAAATCAAGTATCAATGGCATCCAACTGCTCGAGCTGCTCCAAATGCAAGTGCAACCGACCGCCTCACCTGGAGGTGTAGCCTATGGGCCTCAAGCGGCCTCCATCCTTGCTATGCCGATGGAACAAGTGACTCAGGCCACCACCGGTCTGTTTTTCGGGACCATGCTCCCGCCGGCAAGCTTCACTATCCCAGTGCCCGTACCGGAAGCGCAAAAGAAGTCGGTCTTCGATCGGCTCACTACTACCACGACCCCTCTCAACGGGTTGTCCAATGCCAACCCGGCAGCCTCGGTCTTTACCAGGCTGAACCTGAACTCTGATGGGCCTGCCAAGAAGCCCATAACCCCTGACGTGGCCATCGCGAAGAAGACAGCCATCTCTATTCCTGAAGTCGTCAAAACGGCTTCTGCTAAAGAGTCGGTCTTTTCAAGGCTGACTATTCCGGCTCCCGTTCCTGCTCGAAGGTCTGTCTTTGACAGATTGGATACCGCTACTGAAAAGACAACATCAATCTTTAAAAGGCTGGCACCAGCGGCGCCTCATCCGGACAGGGGGCAAGACGAAACTATCCCTATCGCCGAGCCAGCCCCAACAGCTCGTCACGCTCGACGTCGCCACTGGCGCCGAGTAAGGAAGGCCGGGGGCAACTCCCCCTCTGGGTTAACTCCACCGGCTCCAATGGTGGAAGTCAATGCTGCTGTTCCGATTGGGAACAGCTTTGAACCGTTAAGGAAGGTATGCAAGAACTCCCCAACTGCTACGCTGAAAAGATCTCCTCCACCTGCAGAGAGTGCTGCGAGAACAAAGCCGGAGCAACCCCCTCAACGGCTGTCCTCCAAGATTTACAGGGTCTGGCGACGGGTCCAGGACTCAGTAATCGACCAAGATCACTTTCGCCGGCAGAAGAGGGTGAAGGCTCAGGAAGAAAAGAACCGTCCTGTCAAACAGCAAAGGACGACAACTACTTGGGTGCCCACGGCAACGGCCCCCTCAACTTCGACGGCCCACAAAAGAAGAAGGCCGGAGAAAATCCCCACGCCTGCGGCAAATTTCAAAGGCGGTGAGCCCAAACGCCCTAAGTCCGGGGGCATTGTGGTCCATACCGTCTACATGGCGTCCGGGAAAGAGGACAGCCGTACATCTATAAGTCATAGACCGCTTACGCGATCGGTGACTAAAGCTCAGGAGCAGCAACAGAAGCTCCAAGAAATGATGAATGTGATGGACGCACTCACTGGGCCAAAAGAAAGCCCCGAAGCGTCCTCGGATCAACGCCAGGAGCAAGAAACTGACGCTGAATTCCTTCGCAGGATATTGGAAAAGAAAGATAAAGAGGCTGCGGAACAAGCAGCCAATATAAAACGAATGGCCCTTCTGTTCCAGGACATGGTGGGTATGATGATCCAGCAAGATCCTCCTGCTGTAGATCCTCCGATTGTCCTTGAAAATGATAGGGGAGAAACGTCAAATCCTCCACCGGCTCTGTCAACAGCTAAGGAGGAGACAATCTCCAAAGCTGACTTGGACGAACATATAGCTCAGCAGATACGGGTTCATCAGGCGACTAAGGCAGCCGGTCAAGTTGTTGGAACAGGGCGACCATATCCGAGCTGGTATGATCAGATCAAGTACTCGCCGGGCTATACAATACCGAAATTCCATGTCTATAAGGGGACTGGCAATCCCCATCAACATGTTGCCCAGTTCAGGGCTCTTTGTGGAAATACCGGCGGTGATGATAAGTTGTTGCTTCGCCAGTTCATCGGTAGCTTGTCGGAGACGGCATTTGAGTGGTACTCCGAGCTCCCAAACGACTCTATTAAGACATTTGCTGAAATGGAGTTGTTGTTTACACAAAGATTCGCGAGTGCTAGTGAACGCACCCCGATAACAGCACTGATTAATGCAAGGATAAGGCCAGGCGAAACGTGGGTCCAATACGCAACACGATGGCGGAACCTATGGTCGAAATACGAACAACGCAACGAAGAAGCACCTGCAGTAGGCATGTTTGTGGGCACTCTTGATCCACAGGCGACCATATCTCAATTCATGATGTTATTCAGGCCAATTACTTTCCAGGCCTTGATCGACAAGTTGGCCCAAATGGACCAGATGGGCCATGGACCGTCTCCTCCAAAACTGGACTCTCGAAATGAGAAGAAAGGAAAAGCGATCGTTGTTGCCAATACACAACAACAGCCGAGCAAATCAAAGCCGGTTGCTCGCCAAAACAACGTGCGTCCACGCCCATCCCTCCAGGAGAGACTGGGATGTCCTTACTCGTTTCCTCAGAATAAAACAAGGAAACTGTTTGAGCTGGCCACGTGCAACGGACTCATTAATCTGCCGAGTCCAAAACGTCTGTTGCAGCCAGGCGATCTCAATAATTCCGATTATTGCCCTTACCACCACACGGTAAGTCACCCGGTCGAGAACTGTTTTGTCTTTAAGGGATGGATCGAGGATCAGTACCTACAAGGCAAGTTCGCGCTGTCTGAAAAGTGGAAAGTAAACCCACTACAGTCGCACACTCCAAAGAAAACGGACACACCGGGGGCAACTTGTTCTTTTGTTGAGGACGAAAATGATGGAGAAGACTCATCAGATGAATCCGAAGACTACGTAGAGAGTTGTCGTGTGATCTCTCACTCATTGATAGATGATGAAGAGGCTCCTTGCACCGAAAAACCAAGGGCGGGTCCTGAACCAGAAATTCTGCGGCCGTCAGACGAGATGATCGATGCCTTCCTGAATGAGATTCGTCTGAAAGTTAAAGCCAATCAAGAGCGTGAGATGGCCATACTGGAAGGAGCCAAACACCGCCGACTAGAAGAAAGAGTCGAGGCATTCTCGTCAAATCAAAAGACATCCACTACCGATAAAAACAAATTCAAGACGAGGAAAAGGTTTGCTAAAGCCATATCAATGGGAATGAAGCTACCGCCCTCTGAAGAAAACACTCTCGATGGAGTAGAGATGCATCCTAATTATTGCTTGTATCATCAGAAGATTGCACATCCCACTGAAGACTACGACTCCTTTAAGTGCTGGTGGCAAGGGTATGTCGCTCACAGGCAACACGTCAACAGAACAAAGCGGGAAGCTCGTAGACAGCGAAAAAATACGACAGATGAGCATAAAAGAATCGCCGGTAATTGTCATAGGGATGATCCCGGGGGATCACGAGTTCTCACCTTCGGGGGCGGCTCCGATGAAAAAGTAGCCCTCGGCCCTCTCCTCAAAGAGTCCATCTCTGAAGAATTAAGGAATTGCGAGAACATTCAGACGTGCAATGGCACGATACCCGGAAAGAATCTCGGACCCGCAAACAACGAAAGAACAAAAAGGATAAAGGAAAAGGAAAAATGGCCTTTGTTGCCAACATTCAACAACAATCGAGTGGCCTTAGACCGATTATTCACTAAAACAACAAGCAGCAACCCCTCTATGAGAGGTTGAAACGTCCTTACTCATTTTCCCAGGATGAAACAAGGAGGCTGTTCGAAGTGGCGGTGCGCAACATGCTTATCATTCTACTGGAGCCGAAACAACAGCTACAACTGAATGATGTCAACAATCCTAATTACTGCCCTTACCACCAATTATTGGGCCATCCGATCGAAAACTGCTTTGTTTTCAAAAACTGGGTTGAAGACCAATACCAACAGGGCAAGTTCGTCATCTCCGAAAACTGGAAGGTGAGCCCACCACAACCGCACGCTCCGAGAAAGATGGATACGCCGGGGGCATCATACTCATTCATAGGGAAAGCCCCATAGACCCAAAAGTCGGTAAACTAGATATTCGCCTCAAATACGGCGACGGCGGACCGAAACGTCCTTAAACTAATGACGAACCACTACGTACTAAAACTAGCTGAGGACCGAAACGTCCTTAAACTACTACCACAGCATCCTCAGGCTGGAAAAAAAATAAAAAATAATAATAAAATAAAAAAAACGGTATGTCCATAAGCAAAATGGGCACGGATGAAAACCCGAAAGTGCTCCGTGAGTAAAAACAGCAGGGCTACCGGCGAGTGTTCGTGAAAACCCGAAAGGGCACGACCTCGTTAGAAAAAAAAAGAATAAAAAGAATAAAAAAAGAGACAGTAAGTCCATAAGTGAAATGGGCACGGATGAAAACCCGAAAGGGCTCCGTGAATAAAAACAGCAGGGCTACTGGCGAGTGTTCGTGAAAACCCGAAAGGGCGCGACCTCGTTAGAAAAAAAAAGAATAAAAAAAATTAAAAAAAAGAGACGGTATGTCCATTAGCGAAATGGGCACGGATGAAAACCCGAAAGGACTCCGTGAGTAAAAATAGTAAGGCTACCGGCGAGTGTTTGTGAAAACCCGAAAGGGCGCAACCTCATTAAAAGACACTTACAAGGTCCTCTCTACCTTGTAAGGAGAAACCACCCGCGTGAGATCCTTACGGATCACAGGGAAGCAACACACTTAGGGATCCTCACGATTCTTAAGGAGAAATTACACTTGCGAGAGCCTCACGACTCGTAAGGAGAACTCTTTTATGGGACCCTCACGGCTCATAAGATTTGAAAGTCTTAAGTTACAGAGACCTGAACCTGTTCTTAAGCAACTGTTAGTTATATGTATGCCCTAGAGGCCATTACTGTACATATGATGTATATTGTAGTGGATGCTAGGACGTATATAGGGAGGACTTTCTTGCTCGACATGATAGTATGCTATCTGGTTACACTTTACCTTAACGTGTACACTGACTGTCTCTCTGTTACATGTTGGTAAAGCCCTTAGGATGTGTACTTGACTACCGGGACTATGATGCAGATCATACTAGTGGGGACAGATAGTCTATAAGTACATCCTTCAAAGTCCCTAGTCGTGGGTGTATCGAGACGGGGCATCGATATACCAGAGTAGACTAGCGTATACCTTCTCGACCCATACAGATGGGCGATGGATGATCCCATATCCATTGGTGTTTGACATCAGAGATGATATACGGGTGCTCAGTAGAGACTGGGTACACTGGACGGACTCGCCGAGAACTCCCAGATGGTATTATACCTCACGTCAGATGGCAGTTCTCTGGTGACACTGGTACAGAGTAGTCTGTTGACCCGAGATCGTCATAGAGTCTTGTGTGGTTCCCACTGTGCTTTGATTTCCATCTTACCACGTCCAAGAGGGCGTGCAAAACGGTGGTTTTTGGGTACAGTCCCGAGTCACATGGAGGCAATGAGCGATAGGAGGGGATTCGTCTCTCCCGGTATAGGGGGTTGATGTTGCGCTGTGTTCGATTGGCTATAACAGGAAATCCCTGGCCAAGGTTGCTGAGATATACTGGTAAGTGTTACCAGTAGTTTCTCGAATTGTTATAGACCTCATATCGACACGACTTATCGAGCTATTGGGGTCTGACGTTTACCACCCCTAGGTAAGATATGCGACATATCAGACGATCAGACCGGACTGTACGGTAGTGTTACTGGTTGGATTCACTGGAGTGTGAGCGGGCTTGCTCGTCGATCTTCTGATCGCTCAATACCCGGGTGGCCGTTACGTTTAGCAGACCGCTTGCGGCTTGTGGGTGTTTGATATGATCATCACCTGCTGCCGGCGTATTGACGAGTCTTTAGAGTCCTACACAGAGGTTTCCTGGCTCAAGCGAAACGAAATAGGAGCGCATATGAGATATGTGCGGGACCGAGAATAATGTGTGTATGTGATACCGTATTTCATTCTCGCGGTGAATGTGTCGAATGGTTATATGCGATATAACCTAATTATCGAATCGAGGGTTGATTCGATAAGCCGATACATTGGATACTAGTCGGTTATATGCGATATGACCGGATCGTTAAATCAAGTGTTGATTTAATGATTTAATGCATAATTATATATTTGATATATTACTTTGCGTTAACTAGTATTGGTTCACTTTAAATGGATTTTCTCACTTGGTTTGTGCACATTGTATATGTGATATACTTTTATACACATGATTGTATCATGTTTGATGATGCATGCTAGTTTGGGTTTGTGTAAAGAATTAAACCATGGTTAATTACGTGGTTAGGGTTTCATTTCCTTTTCTCATTTATTTATTTCATTTATTCATTTTGGAAATAAATAAATAAGCATAAAGAGAAAATGGTGGCTAATTTTGTTTCATATTGAAGCTTCTTGAAGACTTTGACCAAGTGACCATTTTGTCTCATGCTTAACCCTAACCATTCCATTTAACCATGATTAACTCTCTACACTAAACCATGGTTTGAATATGATAAGGTTGGATTTTCTTTTCTTTTTTTCAATTAACACTTATCATATTCTTCATCTTCTTCTTCTTCTTCACTTCAAGAAAAAGCTTGAAAGCTTTAATGGCAAAGTGAGAAAAAGAGTGAGAAATCCAATTCTAAAGTCTACCCACTTCCTATTTCTTCATTCTCTACCTCTTGCCAAGTAGTAGAGTGTGTTTTCTTCACAAGTTTCATGACTTGGTGAAGTGGGAGCTTGATCTAGCGATGCCTCGACTTAGATCATCTTCGGCACGTCGTCGATGACCTAGCCCGCTTCTTCTCCGATGAAGCCGACGCTAGAGCCCGGGATTGCATGAGGACAGCGAGGAGACTTCATTGTGGAGCTATGGAGGTGGAGAACCGGATCTACAAAGGTTGTATTTCCGTTTTCTTGTAGTTAAGTGTTAACTAGTTTATTGTTTCTCCTAGAAATCTAGCCAACGATCCGTTCTAGAGTTTCTCGGCACCGTTAAAATTTGAAATTGGCATGGTTGATGCCTTGTGAGACCTCATTAGGGTGCCTAGGAACCCTACAGTGGTATGAGAGCCTAGCTAGAGCCTTAGGCGAAGTCTAGACGGAGTTTGAAGTCCGAACGACCCGAAAACCCAAACCCAAATTTGCTCTCTGGACAATTTTGAAAAACTGGGATTTTTCCAGATTAAAAATATTCAGAAAACTCAGTAAAATAATCTAAGAATTACTGTTTAAAACGGGGGCTCTGAATCGTTAATAGTGAGGCGGAACCGCCGCATATGCATGCCTAATGCGGCGGTTCCGCGGCAGGTTTGACTCTTCAGTCACTTTTATCTGCACAGTAATTCTTATATATTATTTCTGGTGTTTCTGGGAATTTTTAATATTTATTCAAGAGTTGAATTTTCTGGAGTTGTTTTGGGGATTCGGTGCTTCGATCGGAGTATCAGATTTTGTCTATGTGGCTTTCCGGATAAATTTTAGAATATGTTAAAAAGTTCGACCGGATATAAATACCCAATTTTTCCCCTGTCGGGAAATTTCCAAGTGTTGGATTTTTCCGTAGTTTAACGACGTTCTAAGTAGTGCAAGTAACGCGATGGTCCCTCTAGAAGACAACAAACCTTAACTCGATTATGTGACCGTCTTGAACTGCCCTTTGAACCTTCGGGTTTGGGGCAGTACGGCGTGCCACATGTGAGGCGTTGGCTTGACCCTTCTACGGCTGGACCGTTGGTACTGAGGCACGAACTGAATGTTGTTAGACTTATTTCATGTGTTGATCTATATTGGGAAACCTTGGGTGTTCGATTGTTCGATCGGAAAGTTTAACATTTTCTATTTATCTGGAATGGGATACAATAATTGGAATTCACAATGAGTTATGAGATAACTGAATGAATGTTATAAACATAGCACTTTAGTCTCACTTGATCGGTTGCCATGGAATTTTGATGTGATCAAAAGTCCGTCGCAATCACGTAGCGTACGCGGATACTCGCCGGATAAACTTAATAGACAGCCTCACTCCATAGCCCCGACCAAGTGACTGTAGGAGAACCCCGTCGCCGAAAGCATCCGTTCGGGTGCTCGCGGCAGCGGTGTTCCGCCTTGGTGCACTTCGTCGACGGTATCGGGGGTGCGGCCGTCTACTGAAGTTTGCGACGAGCATTCGATCAGCATGTCGGGAATCCTGTTGAATTCCCCGACTTGATATTGAAAAGGGTTTTCAATAATGGGACTAAAATGCGGGGTTTATAATTGTTAGGCATGTGATGTCTAAGGAATTCATGAGATTAGGCATGCGATGTCTATGCAGGTTGCGGATTCCAACTGTTGTAGTTTTACACTTTCTTTTCTGTGACCGTAAGTGTAATATGTGATATCGCCGGTTTCGTTGCTATATGTCAACGACAATTGGGATACGCATGTTTACTTACGTTGATGACATGTGATGTTATGTGTTGCTGGATATGTTATATTGGATCGTCGTGTTTGAATAGCCGGGGTTTTTTATGTGAGATGAGTGTTTTTCATTTTCATTCATGTAAAAACTTGTATGTAATATTCTATTATTGGGGCACTTCCAGGTTGCGGAAGATGTCACCGTTTGTATATTATTTACTTTTCCGCACTAGGATAGACCCAAGGAGGGGAGCACAAGTAACCGGGTTCTAGGGTCCAGTGGGAGACCAACTCGAGGAGTCAAGTTCGGGTCTCCTAACTCCAGAATTGGTAGGGTTGCTTGCCGCTCTCGTAGGGGTCTAGGGATGTGGGTTTGGCTATTCATCGCGACCGTGGAATCCGTGTTTTATACTGGCTCGTATTGAAAACACGGACGTCCTGGTATATCCAATATTTCATATGGATCTTCTGCTGCGATATCTGTGATGTGATCATGTGATGTTCTGTGATAGATACAGTATATAGTATATATGATATATTATATAGACGTTACTTATGTTTTACACCCGCGCTAGCCCTGCCCCGCTCTGCCGTTAGTTACCTAACCTAACGGTGCATGAGGGGACATCGAGGCGAATGCGGATGGCATAAGTGTAGGCCGTATTTATCTGTGATGTTTAGGTACTTAAATGATGGGACTTCATTAATGTGATTAATGAAATAAAAGAAACCTAAGATGTTGTAGAATCGAATTTCAAAATAAAACAGGTAGCTACAGTTCTTGCTTTGCACAGAGGTATATGTGATATATCCTGCACCTTATTCGATGAGGAAAGGACCGAGATCCCTTCACCGGGAGTGACTCCTTTAGCAATAACTGGCAGATGCTACACACTCGGTTTGTCTTTTGATGCTTTTAAGAGTTTTTGCTTTGCACGGTGATATATATGATATATCCCGCACCTCATTCGACGAGGAAAGGACCGACGATCCCTTCACCGGGAGTGACTCCTTTAGCAAAACTACAAAAGCCTCAAAAACACTCCATTTCAAAATTCATTCGATCCTACAACGATATCAAGTTCATTACGCAATAGGTTTTCAGAAAAACCTGTCGTAACCCTCCGTCATTTCAGATACGTACTAGTTAGTATTCGTGCTGCGGTTGTTTGGCCTCCGTCAAGGCGTAGTGTACGGTAGCTAACTAGTGCTTATCTGCTAGCATATGATGTGATTGGATTAGGGTATTCGTACGGCGTTGTTTGGCCTCCGTCAAGGGTCGTGCGGGTGGGTTTAATTCAATCGAGAAATGTACGGGTTGAACTTGACTAGCGGACTATGGGTTGTTTAGCCTCCGTCAAGGTCATAGGACGCTAGGGGCAAAATATTATCGGGAATTTCAAGTGTTGAAATTTGCAATGAGATTGCATACCTTCTATGAGATAGTTGGATCCCGATATCCGCTGCGAGTAAGAGTTACTCCTGGGAGAGTTTTACACATTACAATTAGCCGATCAAGTAGGTGTCTAGAAAGGTGTCAACGAGGTTACGCCTCTGGGAAAACGAGGTTTACATTAATTAGGTTCGTGCGAAAGCACGGGGGACCTCCCTCAAAGTACCGACACTGGCCTGGCTGAAAGATTGGCGAACTTGTAGTGTGTAATTAATCCCGGCTAGTCTTTCCTTTTAGGGTTTGAAGGAAGATTTGATAAAAAGCAGTGGGAGCCATCCTGATTAGATAAAATAATAACCAATCTATTCTTGCAAGAGCGCACGCTGAGTGTTTTCTTCTCTCTCTCTCCTGGTAGCGACCATATCACGCCTTAATCAAGATAATAAAACGGATTATTGACCGAACCCGCTTGTTATACTGAGCTGGGGAACGTTGGTCCCGCTCCAACTTATAATTGTTATAAGACAGAGCAGGAAATTGGGGAATACCAGAATTCCTATGCCGCCTAAACGAAGAAAGTGCATGCTGATGCATCATCTTCGGGTGTGTTCATTATACAGAACTGTTTCTCAGTATTCTTTACGTCCTGGGTATTTGATACCGGATCAGGATCCCAGATATGTAATCTGTTACATAGGGCTACAGAAAGGTAGAGAACTGAGAACGGGTGATAAGTTTCATGAGGCAGAAAACGGGGCAAGAGTTGCAGCCAAGTCTGTTGGTCACTGTCACCCTGTATTACCAATACATTGGTTCTGAACGAATGTTATTAGATACCGAACCTGATATACAAAATCATATCAGTCTCTTTATTAGTAAAGAAATGATAAAATTTTGTATTGTTGGATAATGTTTTGAACATTTCCTATATCAAAAGTTGATCGGATCAGGCACGTTATCTAAAAGCGTTGATGTTCTAAATCAAACTACAGTTCTTAGTATACGGGACACACACAAGAGGAAGAGTTCAGAAATGAACGAATTCTTCTTGAGGTATTGTAGACTAGGTCATATCAATGCGACCCGATAAGCTAAGTTCCAAATAGATGCATATTTAAATCTGTTTGAATTTACATCTTATGAAACTTGCCAGTCATGTCACAAAGATAAGATGACCATAGCTCCGTTTACTGAAAACAGAGAAAGAGTTAGTAAACTCTTGGGATGATACATGTTGATGTATGTAGGTCCCCTGTCTACATATACCAAGACCGGTTCTTTTTACTTCATTACATTCTCTGATAATCTCTCAAGATTCAGTTATATGTTCCTGTTGAAACATGAGTCCGAACCTTTTGAGATATTCACAGAATATAAGCTAGAAGTAGAGAACCGATACGGGTATAAGTATTATGTCCTTTGATGAGATCAAGGAGGAGAATACTTGAGCACGGAATTCCTGGACTATTCTAAAGGAGAATGAGATTCTCTCTCAGCATTACTCCTCCGTATACACCATAGCACGATGGTATATCGGGACGGAGCAGATACACCCTATATGATATGGTGTGCTCTATGATGAGTACTGCTGAGTTACCTATTTCCTTTTGGGAGTTATGCACTTGAGAAGTTGCATACCTATTGAATAGGGTTCAAATCAAATCAGTTGCCTACCACTTCATATGTGATATGGAAAAGGAAGAGCCCATTTCTTAAGTTAGTTAAGATTTAGGGTTGTCCGGCCTATGTCTGAAAAGCAAAATCCGGACAAGCTCGAGGCAAGGTTTGTTATGTACAACTGGAAAGGTTCCAGCTATACAAACTACAGCTGATGATTTGAAAGAACCAAAGGATTCAGTAGATTCCAACGAACCTCAGCCTCTCCGCCGATCTAGTAGGGTTCCTCACCCACCTGAGAGATACTTCGGTTTCTCTATGACAGTGGGAGCGAGGATTACATCATGAGATGATGACCCAACTAGTTTCAAGCTGGCCATCAGGAGTGAGACTCTGTGAGAATGGCTGGATGTTTATCGATCTGAGATGGAATCCTTATACACCAACAAAGTATGGACTTTAGTTGCTATATCTGAAGGGTTAAATCCCCATCAGGAGCAAGTATATCTTGAGAAGATTACTTGGTGTACATGGAAAAGTTGAGACTTTCAAAGCTAGAATTGTTAAAGGTTTTCGTCATCGACCAGGCGTGGATAATGATGAAACCTTTTCCAGTAGCTATGCTTAAGTCCATCCAGATCCTACTTGCCACGGCTACATACCATAACTACGATATCTGGCGGTTGGGTGTCATGACAGCTTTTCTAAATGATGTTTTAGAAGAGAGCGTCTGTAAGTACACAGCCAGAGGGCCTCGTAGACAGTAGGAGCAGCGGAAACGTGTGCAAGATGCTTTATAGGATTAAAGCAGACATCGCGGAGTTGGAACATCTGTTTTGATGGATTAGTCAAAGAGTTTGACATCATCAAAATGGTAGATGAACCTTGTATAAACAAAAAGGTAGTAGGGAGTATGGTGGTGATCCTCGTAGAGTACGTGGATGACATGCTCTTGATAGGGAAAGAGTTTCCTATGCTACGCTCGGTCAATCTCCGTTTATCACAATGATTCTCCATATAGGATCATAATGATACCTACTAACTCCTGGATTTTGGATCTATGAGAAAGATCTACATGGATGTTAGGATTCTCACTTGTCGAAGTGAGATGGTATCACATGATCCTGGGGAGAATCACTGGAAGGGTTCCAGGGTGATAAGGACGACTGAATGTCAGTCACAGGCATTGTCTTTACCCTCAGTGGAGGGAGGACGGTATGTTGGAAGAGTTCCAAGCTAGATACCGTGACATACTAGACGATAAAGGCAGGATACATCGCTACTAAAGATGTTACCAAAGAGGCTGTTTGGATGTATAATGGTTCATGAGATGAACTACGTTCCTACCATTGTGAGACAATGGAGTTGTGACTTATGCCAAGGAACGACTGTCCCATCAGTGATCCAGACATATTCTAAGGCAGTATCACCTGATCATGGAGATGGTTGATCTCCAGGGTGATCGAGGTTTGGAGAGTAGACTCAGAAGACAAACACAGCGGATCCACTCACAAAGGCCTGTTCCCAGAGAGAGACTTTTATGGGATGGTTGAGTATGAGATACTACAACCACTGCTACAGATGGCCCTAGTGCAAGTGGGAGATTGTTAGTTATATGTATGCCCTAGAGGCCATTACTGTACATATGATGTATATTGTAGTGGATGCTAGGACGTATATAGGGAGGACTTTCTTGCTCGACATGATAGTATGCTATCTGGTTACACTTTACCTTAACGTGTACACTGACTGTCTCTCTGTTACATGTTGGTAAAGCCCTTAGGATGTGTACTTGACTACCGGGACTATGATGCAGATCATACTAGTGGGGACAGATAGTCTATAAGTACATCCTTCAAAGTCCCTAGTCGTGGGTGTATCGAGACGGGGCATCGATATACCAGAGTAGACTAGCGTATACCTTCTCGACCCATATAGATGGGCGATGGATGATCCCATATCCATTGGTGTTTGACATCAGAGATGATATACGGGTGCTCAGTAGAGACTGGGTACACTGGACGGACTCGCCGAGAACTCCCAGATGGTATTATACCTCACGTCAGATGGCAGTTCTCTGGTGACGCTGGTACAGAGTAGTCTGTTGACCCGAGATCGTCATAGAGTCTTGTGTGGTTCCCACTGTGCTTTGATTTCCATCTTACCACGTCCAAGAGGGCGTGCAAAACGGTGGTTTTTGGGTACAGTCCCGAGTCACATGGAGGCAATGAGCGATAGGAGGGGATTCGTCTCTCCCGGTATAGGGGGTTGATGTTGCGCTGTGTTCGATTGGCTATAACAGGAAATCCCTAGCCAGGGTTGCTGAGATATACTGGTAAGTGTTACCAGTAGTTTCTCGAATTGTTATAGACCTCATATCGACACGACTTATCGAGCTATTGCGGTCTGACGTTTACCACCCCTAGGTAAGATATGCGACATATCAGACGATCAGACCGGACTGTACGGTAGTGTTACTGGTTGGATTCACTGGAGTGTGAGCGGGCTTGCTCGTCGATCTTCTGATCGCTCAATACCCGGGTGGCCGTTACGTTTAGCAGACCGCTTGCGGCTTGTGGGTGTTTGATATGATCATCACCTGCTGCCGGCGTATTGACGAGTCTTTAGAGTCCTACACAGAGGTTTTCTGGCTCAAGCGAAACGAAATAGGAGCGCATATGAGATATGTGCGGGACCGAGAATAATGCGTGTATGTGATACCGTATTTCATTCTCGCGGTGAATGTGTCGAATGGTTATATGCGATATAACCTAATTATCGAATCGAGGGTTGATTCGATAAGCCGATACATTGGATACTAGTCGGTTATATGCGATATGACCGGATCGTTAAATCAAGTGTTGATTTAATGATTTAATGCATAATTATATATTTGATATATTACTTTGCGTTAACTAGTATTGGTTCACTTTAAATGGATTTTCTCACTTGGTTTGTGCACATTGTATATGTGATATACTTTTGTACACATGATTGTATCATGTTTGATAATGCATGCTAGTTTGGGTTTGTGTAAAGAATTAAACCATGGTTAATTAAGTGGTTAGGGTTTCATTTCCTTTTCTCATTTATTTATTTCATTTATTCATTTTGGAAATAAATAAATAAGCATAAAGAGAAAATGGTGGCTAATTTTGTTTCATATTGAAGCTTCTTGAAGACTTTGACCAAGTGACCATTTTGTCTCATGCTTAACCCTAACCATTCCATTTAACCATGATTAACTCTCTACACTAAACCATGGTTTGAATATGATAAGGTTGGATTTTCTTTTCTTTTTTTCAATTAACACTTATCATATTCTTCATCTTCTTCTTCTTCTTCACTTCAAGAAAAAGCTTGAAAGCTTTAATGGCAAAGTGAGAAAAAGAGTGAGAAATCCAATTCTAAAGTCTACCCACTTCCTATTTCTTCATCCTCTACCTCTTGCCAAGTAGTAGAGTGTGTTTTCTTCACAAGTTTCATGACTTGGTGAAGTGGGAGCTTGATCTAGCGATGCCTCGACGTAGATCATCTTCGGCACGTCGTCGATGACCTAGCCCGCTTCTTCTCCGATGAAGCCGACGCTAGAGCCCGGGATTGCATGAGGACAGCGAGGAGACTTCATTGCGGAGCTATGGAGGTGGAGAACCGGATCTACAAAGGTTGTATTTCCGTATTCTTGTAGTTAAGTGTTAACTAGTTTATTGTTTCGCCTAGAAATCTAGCCAACGATCCGTTTTAGAGTTTCTCGGCACCGTTAAAATTTGAAATTGGCATGGTTGATGCCTTGTGAGACCTCATTAGGGTGCCTAGGAACCCTACAGCAACTCCCACAACCTTCAATATTGCCCTACAAGTGGCTCGGTACTGACCCCTGTACACAATCCATGGGCGTGAATAAACATTTCCCTAACCAAGTCCCACCGGTGACTGGGGATATGTCCGTACGATGAACAACCCTTGTAAGTCCTCTCGACTTATAAGGAGAAAACCCTTTTGTAAGATCCTTACGACTTACAGGGGAACATACACTTAGGGATCCTCACGATCCCTAAGGAGAAAATACACCTACGAGATCCAAACGATTCATAGGGAGAAATACCTTTGTGAGACCCTTACGGCTCATGAAGTCAAAAGCCTTAGTCGACAGGATCCTAACCCTGTTTACTAAGCCACCTTTGTTCGACATCAACAGAGGCAAATGATGATTCGCTCCTGGTAATATCCCAGTTGTAGCGATGCTGATGCCTAAACCGGTATCAAATTCCAAGTCCTGTCATGGCAAATGACGATTCTCTCCTGGCAATATTCCAGTTGTAGCGATGCTGATGCTGAGATTGGCGCCAGATTCCAAGTTCTACACTCGCGATAAAAAATCAGCGAGCTAAAAATGCGTGCGAAATAGCCGAAATGATGGGGCAATTTGCAACAAAATCAGCAGGTAAAAAAATGTATGCATGCAAAATAGCCGAAATGATGGGGCAACTCGCAATAAAAAGCAGCGAGTGAAAACAATAAAATAGCCGAAATGATTGGGCACCGCGAAAAATAGCCAAAATGATAGGGCAATCGCGATTTTCGCGATATAAAAAGCTGAAATGATAGAGCATCGCGGAAAGAATTAAAAAAATGATGATGAAAGAATGAAACTTTTTGCCCTACAGGTGAGATCACATCGATCCCTGTATACAATCCAGGAGCACAGACAAAGAGGGAACCATACCTTCCCAACAGGCTCCACCAGAAAGTGAAGCCAAATCTCGACGGTTCATAGACAACCTAGAGACAATCGCGACATTTGTCACAATATTACAGACACAATGTCAACAAACGAAGCAAAGGAAGATCCCTAGCTTCAAGGTCTCGACGTCAACATCGACGACTTAGAGATCACCAACGGCGTTTCTCCTCATTCCAACTAGATGCAGACATGACGTCAACAACCGACCTCGAAGTCGCAACGAAACGGAGCCACGGCATAATCCCTAGTTCCAAATCTTAACGGCAATATCTACAGCCTAAGAATCAGCAACGGCGTTCCTTCGCAGTCCAGCAGGATGCAGATGCAACGTCAATGAAAGACCCCATGGTCGAAACAATGCGGAGTGACGGCAAAATCCTAGCTCCACCTCAACATTCGTCTCGTTACAGCAGACGCAATATCAGCAATGGCATTCCTTTTCAAAGTCTACCGGGATGCAGATGCAACGTCAACAAAGGACCCCATGGTCAGTAAAGCGGAGTGACGGCAAAATCCCAGCTCCACCGCGACATTCGTCTCGATACAGCAAACGCAATATCGACAACGGCATTCCTTCGCAAAGTCCACCGGGATGCAGATGCAACGTCAACGAAAGACCCCACGGTCAAAACAAAGGGAGTGACGGCAAAATCCCAGCTCCACCGCGACATCGTCTCGATACAGCGGACGTAATGCAAGCAAACGAAGCTAAGGCCAAATTCCTAGCTTCAGGGTCTTGACGGCAATTCATATAAAGCCTGAAAGATAATCGGAGATCATTTCTCACCAGTGCGGAGTGGTCACCATCTTGACGTTCGTCTCGATACAGCAGACGTGATGTCACCCCAGCATTCTTCCTCCAACAGGATTTGGACGTAACAAAGAAAACGAAGCAAAGGCCAAATTCCTAGCTTCAGGGTCTTAACGGCAAGTCATATAAAGCCTGAAAGACGATCGGAGATCGTCTTGCACCAGTGCGAAGTGGTCACCATCTTGACGTTCGTCTCGATACAGCAGACGTGATATCACCCCAGCGTTCTTTTTCCAACAGGATTCAGACGCGACAATCAAACAGCGGAGCCACGGCAAAGTCCCTAGTTCTAAACCTCGACGGTTCACCAACAACCTAGAGACAACCGCGACATTCGTCTCGATATAGAGGATACAATGCCAGCAAACGAAGCAAAGGCCAAATTCCTAGCTTCAGGGTCTTAACGGCAAGTCATATAAAGCCTGAAGGACTATCGGAGATCATCCCACACCAGCGCAGAGTGGTTATGACTCATCGGGGCTCTCCAAAATGAGCCTAACCTCAAGTAAAAAGTGACATGGAATATCCCTACGCTTTCTCTTTCGACGGTAATACTACCTGGAAGATTACTTGAAGACGTCTTGTTCAGCCCCCGAAGGGATCGGAGACACAACAATCGCAAGGCTACTCGAACAGCAAGATTGCATATCGAGAAATATATCAGCCAACGCGACGGTACGATGGCCAAAACCCTAAGTACCACAGACCCTAACGGACCTCTGTCGTAAAGAGCAGAGGTTAACTGTGACGTTAGGACATCCTTGCGAGAAATGCTCGATTCATTTCGACTCGTGAGGCAAAGCCTTAGGCGGCGGGGATTAAAAAAAAAAACCTGCTTCCTAAGCACTGGGATCCTGCAAGTCGGCCCAAAACGGCCTCTTGCATACTATCCACGGGTCTCACTCTCCGAAGTCGAATCTCGACAAGGAGGGAAACAACCGCTTACGGGTCCTCTCGACTCATAAGAGGGAAAATTCTCTTATAAGATCCTTACGACTTATAAGAGGAAACGCACTTAAGAATCCTCACGATTCCTAAGGAAAAAATACACCTATGAGATCCTCTCGATCCGTAGGGAGAAAAGTCTCTATGAGACCCTCACGGCTCATAGAGTTGAAAATTCTTAGGCAGCATATCTGAACCTGCGACCTAAGCCATTGCTACCTCTTGAAGAAACCAAGGCAGAATGCTCGCTCTATCATCTATCGACCATGTTTACTAAGGCAACATGCTGATAATCAAAGAAAGAAGAAAGCAACAGAAAGAACATCCGATTTGCATTTGATGAAGCGTTCGAGACACCTCTATTCATGCATGTGCAAAAGACTCAGAACAAGAAATAAGACAAGCTGAAATGAGAAATTTTCCATTCATATTGCAAAAGGTTCTTTCAATTATAAAGAAATAGACAAAGACATTATCGAGATGGTTACAATGGCAAAACCTCAAATTCAGGACATGGATTGAGGAACTCATAAGTGACCTTGTCCAGAACTTTCCAAGCCTGACGAACCATCCTAGTGTGCTTCCTTTCGCGAGCACGGGCGTCAGGACCCCCACTGATGTCCTCCACCCTCCGATAGGCAGCAAGAATGGCGGACTGTTGAAAAGCCTGGTGCAAGAGATCGACAAGATTTTCTCGCCGTCTCTTCGAGATTAGGTTCATCAGGTACACTGAGTGCACCTTATCCTCGGTGACATCCAATGCCCCAAGTGGCATACCAGTTCAGAATAGGGGAAGCGCTTCCCAGATGGCTCCCACGATAAGCTTCAGGAGAGAGAAACATCGGGGAAGCAACTGACCGTTGTATGCGTCAAAGCGACTCATGATCTCGGCATACTCGGCATTAGTAAATTATCGATTTTGGGTACGGCCGAGTCGGCGGATGTCCCCGTAGGATATAATCTCGTCGAGGTCGTATATGTGGGCATCCATCAATCCTATAAAAGAAGATCGACAAAAATCAGCAACTCTTAAGAGTTCTGCTATATAATTTAAAAGGAGCAAAGCTCCATGAATGAATCAAGAAATTATAAATGAAATCTTTCGGAGAGCAGAAATCTTTTTGATGGAATCCTAACAGGGTTCTCTTTAGTTCTCTTTAGATCCTTTTAGAGCAAAGCTCTGCTAAGTGAAACCCTAAATGGGTTTTCTTTAGATCAGGGATCTATTGAGAACAAGGCTCTGTCAATGAAAATTAATTTAATTTAATTAAAAAAATTTTTACCTAAAATGTGTTCTCTAAAGAAATTCTAACTCTTGGGGTTCTTGAAGGCAAGAGCAAAGCTCTGAAGTTTTAAAAGTAAAAATCTTAAAAGATGATGATCATCTATGGAGGACCAAAGGTCCTATTTATAGGCATCAAATGCCCTTTCAACTTTCAAGAGTTGCTGCGACGGTTGGAATTCTGCCACCGCTGCGCTCACGTTTGGAGGGCCACGTAAGCGCAACGGTGTGGGGGCATTTGTTTACCCCAATCAGAGCAAAGCTCTGTTCAAATCCCAAGACGGGAAACGAAGCAACGCTTCTGTTTCCCCCAATCAGAGTATAGCTCTGTTTCGAAAACTAAAGTGAAAATTAAAATTAAAATAAATGAAGCAACGCTTCAGATCCTCTGCACTGCGTGCAGAACGCCACGTGTCAAAATCAGACACGGCAGCGCAGGGAGCGCAACGCCCAAGGCAGCGCGCCCAATCAGAGTAAGGCTCTATTTAAAAACAAAATTAAAAGCAGCAACGCTTCATATGCGCTGCGCTCTGCGCTGCGTGACACGTGTCAGCGCAGTTGCGCTGCGCTCTGCGCTGCGCGACACGTGTCAGCGCAGTTGCGCTGCGCTTTAAGCTGCGTGACACGTGTCAGCACAGTTGCGCTGCGATGTGCGCTGCGCGACAAGTGCTGGCGCAGTTGCGCTGCGCTCTGCGCTGCGTGACACGTGTCAAGCGCTGGTGCGTTTGCGCCAAACAGAATTAAAATTCCAGTAAAATCTTTCTGTTCTTGTTAAAACAAGAAGATTGTCTTCTGTAAAACAGAAGCTCTTTGATCAAACATCCAACGGTGGGGGAAAATCCCCAAATCACTCAGAGAAAGATCTCTCTAACCAATTCAACAAATCATTGGCACTATAAAAAGGCCCCCAGACCCCAACACATGAAAACATCAACACAGAAAGAACTCCTCTAAAGAAAATTTTGAGAAGAACTCAAAAAGAGAAAAAGGTAAACCCTTTGAATAAAAAAGAAGAATTTCTTCTGAAAATATCATTGATCTAAGAACAAGATCAAGGATCTTCAATAAAATAATAATAATAACAAAGGCATTGCCTTTTTTATGAACCATTGGTTCTGAAATCTTAAAGATTCTTTTCTTGAATCCAAAATTGGATCAAGATATTAAAACAGTGTCTTGCACTTGCAAAATCTGCACTGTTGCGCTCTCGGGTTGGCGCAAGCCACCGAGAGCGCCATGTGTCAGCCCTATAACGATCTGCGCTATGCGCTTCTAAAAATAGAGCATTGCTCTCTGAATTGGCGCAACTCACCAGAGCGCGCCACGTGTCAGCAGCGCAACAGCGCAGCGCATTGGCGCAGCACAATGCGCTTGCGCTCATCAGAGCATGACACGTGTCACCCCCACATGCGCTTGCGCTCATTGATTGGCGCAAATTGCCTGACAAGCCACGTGGCACTCTGTTAGTTTAATCGATGCTCTGCATTATTTAAAGAAGGGCTGAGCCCAATTAAAAAAGGCCTAACAGGCCTAATAAAATGCCATGCATTATTATTTTTTTTAAAAGGGGCAGAGCCCAAGCAAAGGTCTGTCAGACCAAAACTGATGCTCTGCATCATAAAAATAAAGGGACAGAGCCCAAATCAAATAGGCCTTACAGGCCAAAATAAAATGCAGTGCGTTATTAAACAGGGGCAAAGCCTTAGCATAGGCCAAATAGGCCAAAAACAAATAAAAACGTTGATCATTTTCAACTGGACTTAGCCCAATTCTGGCCGTAAGTCCTCAAATTAAATTGACTGAGCACGAATACTCTCCTAAATCAATTTACACCCGGTTCGAGGGTACATCTCCGAACTCCTCTGACATCTGTCGTTGTAATCCTTCAACGACGTCAGAGAGGTGATGGGTCCCGACAACCACACATCAATATGGACTTAAGCGTCCTTAAACCAACTCATCGACTTAAGCGTCCATAAACCAACTCATGGACTCAAGCGTCCTTAAACTCCCGGACTCAAGCGTCCTTAAATAAAGGACCACTATGTCCCTAAACTGGAACAATAGAGCTCCCAAATGCTCTTTTGTCGGATCTAAATGATCCCGTTTAAGTTGATCTTAGCCTCAAATACGGCTAACGTATCCTTAAACCTTCAAACAGACTTTAGTCCCAAATTGGACTATAGATCCCCCAATCAACTTTGGTTCAAGGGTACATCTCTGAACTCCTCTGACATCTGTCATTGTAATCCTTCAACGTCGTCAGAGAGGTGATGGGTCCCGACGGCCATACATGTAATGGACCACCATGTCCCTAAACTAGAAATGGATCTAAATGATCCTGTTAAGTTGATCTTAGCCTGGAAATTAGGCTAACGTATCCTTAACAAACGTTTAAGTTGATCTTAGCCTCAAATACGGCTAACATATCCTTAAACCAAAACCCCAAACCCAAATCTAAGGAAATACGGATTTGGACTAATCCACGTCCTACGGGCGACAGCATCACTTAGTCTCCGTATACAATCCACGGGCATCCACAAACAAAACAAACACCCACGACACGAAGTGAACATCTGGAGAAGGAGAAAGTAGTTACCGCGATGCGGTAGCGTAATTAACTGCAGGGGCATGCGTCTGTAGGGAAGAGCGTCCCCACAATCAAAAACCCCTCAAGCGAGGGGGAATCTGACGAAGTCTGCTACATCGGCCGCATCCGTCCAAACCTCCGATACACGGTGCCATAAATCAACTTGGCATCTTCGGAGAGGTGGACGGATAAAACCAAATAGTATCTGCCCCGAATCTCAGGCTAGACGCCCATGTCCTGGCCGCCGTTCGGAGGGGAACAATCATCATGTACATGTATTACGTGGTATTACAGATCACTATTACATGTAGATAGAGCCTATAGAATTTTTGCTTGACTACCAGCATTATGATGTCGATCATATACGTGGGAGCTGGGTGGTTTATAAACACATCCTTAAATGTCCCCAGTCGAGAGAGTGTCAAGACTGGGCATCGATACTCCGAAGTAAACTAGTGTATACTTATCGAGACCCCGACGAGGGGTGGTAGCCAGTCTCACAAGCCATTGGTGTCAGTTAGTCACCTAAGATAGTATACATGTGCTCATTGGGTTATGAGTTACATTGGACGAACTCACCGGGAACATGCTAAATGGTATTATACCTATTGTCTGATAACAGTTTTCAGGTGACAAGAGTACATGTTAATCTGTCGACCTGAGATTGTCATTTGCCTCATGTGAGTTCCCACTTTGCTTTGATTACTACCCTACCACGGCTCAAAGGAGTCATGCTTTTAGTCGGGTACATTCCCGAGCCACATGGAGGTAGTGAGCAGATCGTCAGTGATTCGTCTCTCCTGGTATTGGGGGTTGATTTCGCTCGCTGCACGGGTGGCCATCACCAGAAATTCTTGGCCAAGGTAGACGGGAATTACTGATTTGGATCAGTAGTTTCTCAGTGGATGATGAGCTTCATAGCGACACGAAATATCGCATTATTAGGGGTCTGACTTTATCCATCCCCTATACCCGATATGCGATACTCTTAGACGAACAAATCGAACTGTACGGAGATTGTCACGGACAGGCTCAGTAGGGGTTCAGATGAGTTTACTCGTCAGCCTTCCTTTCGCTCAATACCTGGGTAGCCGTTACGTACAGCTAGTGCCGCTGACGTGCTTGTGGTTAAACCCACTGTCAGCGTATTGACGAGTCTTTAGAGTCCCACACAAAGGATTTTTTCGGTTCAGGCGATATGATGTAGATGACGTATGTTGGTACATACATGTGTCCGATTAAATATGTGTACAGGCTACACAGATTTTAATCGGACGGTTGATAGTACTAGCGGCTTAAGATTAAGCCGGATTATAAAATCAAGTTTTGATTTAATAATTTATATATATATATATATATATATATATATATATATATAATATATGTATTCTAGTATTATTGGTCACAATTCATTTTCTCTCTTGGATATTCGTATTTTTATACGAATACGCATAAATGTATTTCGATACGTATATCGGGCTGTCTTCCGTATTTATACGGAATATCTTCTAGAAAATGGACTCCTCATTATATGATTTTCTTTTTAGAAAATCATTTGTAAATGAGGTGGAGGGTGAGGTGGCATGAGCATGGTTGGAGGAATGTAGAAATGTATAGCCTTTGATTGTTTATTGTAAAATGAGATGAGATATTTTTGCAAGGTTGAAAAATAAGGAGCTATTCT
Source organism: Agapanthus africanus (assembly GCA_030015575.1). Classification (NCBI taxonomy): domain Eukaryota; kingdom Viridiplantae; phylum Streptophyta; class Magnoliopsida; order Asparagales; family Amaryllidaceae; genus Agapanthus; species Agapanthus africanus. The sequence continues at coordinate 397,476,744 of JASDDO010000019.1, read as the reverse complement.
TTCTACATGCCATTCATTCTTTTTATTCATACTCTCTTAACTCTTCATGCTTGAGAGCTCTTCTACACTTAGCTCATTTTCTTTCTTGAGTTACTCATGCCATGGTTTTCCTCACCTCCTCCTCTTTCTTCTTTGGTTGCTCACTTGAGCGTAAGAAATGAGTGGAAAAAAGTGGAAAATTCCTACATCCACACTCTCCATTGCTAGCGACCTTGGAGCGTCGATTGCTTCATTAGGCGAAAATGGAGCCTCCATCGTTTCCCTCGGGTGGATCATCTTCGGCAAAAGAGGACCGGCTTCCAAGTTCGATCCAGAAGACCTCTAGAAGCTAAGGATGATGGTAGAAGACCGAAAGACACGGATCATTCGGTATAATAACTTCTAACCTTGTAGCTAGAATATCTTTTGTAGCTAGTGTAGCTTTATAGTTCGATTCTAGACGGGTTTCTTAGCGCCAAAGTTTTTAAACACCATTTTTTGTTCCGCACCAGCCACGGTAGATTGCTAGGACACTAGCAAACCCCAACACGAACACCATTGTAAATAACCAGTCGATACGGAAGTAACGGTTAGCAATTGTAACCCCGAACCTTTCCTGAAACTCGAGCATTTGATACACGAGTGTAAAACGGTGATGAGAACCCAGCAGCGCAGAAGTAGTGGTTAGCGATTTTAACCCCAAGCCTTTTTTGATGTCTACAGATATGAATACAAGTTTGTCTTTAGACATGTTATCGTCATTTGTCTCGAGTGTGTTCCCATTTTACTGAGATTACTACCCTACCACGATTTTAAAGAGTCGTGCAAATAAATTTTAGTTGGGTACAGTCCCGAAGCACTTGGAAGTAGTGAGTGATAGAACAAATTCGTCTCTCCCGGTATAGGAAGTCGATGTCGTGCTTTGCACGGTTAGCCAATACCATAAGACCTTGGCCAAAGCATATGAGATTTACTGATAGTGAGATAAGTAGTTTCTTGGGATGGTCTTGAGTCAAATCGGCATGAATTATTAGGTTATTAGGGATTTGACATTATCCACCCCTAGACCTGGTATGCGACACTCTCAGACGAAAAGACCGAACTGTATGGAGATTGTCACTTATAGGCTCAGTAGGGATACAGACGAGCTTGCTTGTCGACCTTCCTTTTGACAGATACATGGGTAGCCGTTATGTACAGCTAGTGCTACTGACGTGCTTGTGATTATAGATTTTATCCAGTAACTCACTGCTAGCGTATTGTCGAGTTTTTAGAGTCACATATAGAGGGTTTTCCTGCTTCAGGCGAAACGATGTAGAGCCCGTATGTTTATACTGTAGGAGCCTGTTTAAATACGTGTACTAGATACACGGATTTTAATTGGGCGTTTGATAATACTAGCAGTTTATATTTAAGACGGATTATTAAATCAAGTATTGATTTAATAATTTACATATATATATATATATATATATGTTTTAGTATTATATTCATTATCCATTTCTCTCTCTTTGATATTCGTATTTTATACAAATTCGGGTATGTATATACGATGGAATGTATTTTGTATTTATACAAAATACACTTCTAGAAGGAGGACACCTTATTTAAGGTTTTTCATTTTATGAAAATCGGAATAATGAGGTGGAGGGTGAGGTGTACGAAAGGAATGGTGAGAGGAATGGATTTTGATATTTTATTAGGAATGGTAAGAGAAATAAGCATTGTTTTTTTGTTTACAAATTCATTTGCCTACACTATTTTTGAGATGGTTCATTCTCTCTCCATTCCAATTCACTCTCTCATTCTCATCTTCTCATTCTCTCTTCTCTTTTAGCTCCTCCTTCTCTTCCTCCTCACATGTGTTGAGATTAAAGGAGGAAAAAAGAAAGATATTAGATTGCGATCATTTCTGCTTCATTTACATACCATTCCTAGCAAGCTTGGTTTATGAGTTGCTTCACCTAGTGTAGCTTAGAGTGAAGCTAGAGTTTAGATTGGTTTTCATCGGGTGGATCATTTTCGATGAAGGGCGACTGGGTAGCAACTGCGATCCGGAGCATTTGGGGGCCTAGCTAGAGTCCACCACACCATCACTTATTCACTGCTACATCATTAGCTCGCTACAAGTTCGTATGGACGCTACAAGGACCACCGGCACACAAGCTCGTTCCTGATGGCTTAGGAAGTAGGATGGGGTCTTCCTCAATTAGACGGACACGCTACAAAGGTAGCTATCCCATATAACTTGTAGTCAAGATATTATAGTTTGCTAGTTTAATGTTTGGAATCGATCGCTGGTTCGTAAGCGCTAGTGCTTGCTTGAAAAAATTTTATTATCAATTCCGCCTCGACCGCGAGTATAGCGGCATAAGCACTAGCAACTACTTTCAGAATCAGCGAAGACACGAAATCGTCCATCACTTTTGGAGTTATATCCTTCACAGTCCGCTCCAAAGTACACTCCGATATTTTGATGTACATCCTTTCACCATTCTCTACGATAAAGTACTTCTCTCAAACCTGGGTGATATCACGGTTATGCTCGGCCTTCGGTAAGCCGATGTGCTCGCTAACCCAATCAATAGTAAATTTATGCGTGACGCCTCCAAAAGAGAACTCTTTGGTGTCTTGATCATAGCAAAAGATAAATCTACATAAGATAGGCCTATCTTGACCCAAAGTTGGCAGTTTCATGTAATGGCGGAACAGAGCTTTATTTAGCCTCCGTATATGCTACAAGTGAATGTGTTTCTTCAACCTCTCAATGAAGCTGTTGTGGCAATCAACGTCGATATACGTTCGAATGGCGGACGTATCTCCATGCTTTCTTCTGTGGAAAAACAAATTTAAATATTAAATCATAGCTATCAATTTTTTAGACTAAAAATTATAGGCAACTGCTCAGAAATTACAGGCAACTGCTTACAAGTTACAAGCAACTGTTTAGAAGTTAAAGGCAACTTTTATAGAAGTTATAAGCAACTACTTAGATGTTACTGGCAAATAATTTGCATGTATTATGTTGCCAATAACAAATGAAAATAAGCACTTGCCTATGACATCTATGAAGTTGCTTTAACTTGTACGCAGTTGTATATAACTTGTAAGCACTTGCCTGCAACATGGAGGCAACTTTGGTAAATGTTACAAGCAACTTTGGTAGATATAACAGGCAACATTATAAATATTACAGGAAACTTTATAGATATTACAGGCAAGTACTCATTTTCATGCATCATCAAGCACTTGATTGTAACATCGAATCATTTGACTATAATATTCTAGCAACAACAAACACATGATGAAGATGAGAATTTAAGCAATTTTACCTATAATACAAGCAAGTTCTCATTTTCATTTTCATGCATCATCTAAACAATTCACTGTAATATCTAATTTTACAAACCCAAAAGTCAAGTATCAACAAGATATTCACAATTTTTTAGAAAAGAAACAAGTTCGAAATGCAGTGTAAGAATAACATAAAGGGTATCAATTTTACATATTTTCTTCCTCGACCCTTGTCGATTTCTCGACCATTATCTATTTCTCGGCCGCTTTCGATTTACCTGACGTGATTTTCTTTAACTCTGGAGCCACTGATTAAGCAGACGTTTTTTTCACCAATTCCTCGGCCAATGTCGATTTAGCCACCTTATCATTCAATTTAGGATTTATTCTGCAAAAAGCGATGGTGATGAAGTTTTTCTTGTGACAGAGGATCAGAGGGCTCTAGAAAGCCGACGAGAAGGCGGCGAAGATCCGAAGTTTTGGTGTCGATTTGGTTCCGACAAGAGCACGAGCAGGGGCCCTAGGATTAGTGTTTTCGATGAGAGGCGATTTGGGATGGGGACTTTTGGTGACGACTTGGGGAGGCAAGTTTGCGTCGAAGGCGGGGACGATGACGTTGAAGAGAGGCGTGGGTTCTCTGAGTTTGAGCGACAAAGAGAGAGGTGCGAGAGAGAGAAAGAGAGAAAAGTTTGAATGTTGGGTTTTTGTCGTCCATCCACCAAAATATAATACCCATGTCTTATTTGGTATTGGGTCAAGAGATGTTTAGACCAAGATTTTTAAAAATACGGTCATTCTTCCTTATTAGAAAATACAAGGGACTTTTTGACACTGTTTAGTTGGACCGGGGGCTTTTCAACAATTTACCCTTATTATTATTATTATTTTGTTTTTGAGGTGTGGTGGGGGGGTGTTTGGGGTTGGATTTTTTTTTTGTTGGTAAATACTATAGATTTGTTTGAGGGAATAATGGCCCTGAAAAAGGCATAGTCACATAATTCGCGAATTATTCGCCGAATTCGTGAATAACTCGTGAATATTTGATCAGCCGACTTAATCGCCGAATTAATCGGCGGGCCGAATAATTCTCGATTTATTCGTGAATAATTCACGAATTATTCCCGAATTATGTGAAAAAACAACGGATAATTCAAAAAACAGCAAATAATCCACAAAATCAAAACCTAGCGTCTCATATATTAATTTCTTGCTCGAAATCTTTTCGAACATTTCCCGAACACTTGCCGAATCTTTCCCGAATACCTGCTGATTTTTTCCGAATAGTTCTCCGAATCCAAATCCGAACTTTCAATCTCGCCGAATTATACCCGAATTACGAATTTGTGACTATGGAGAAAGGCTCTGGGCCCTATTCCCTGTGAAATTAGAGTCATGGGTTGGGGTGGGACATGTGGGTCCCATCTACCAACTCATGGTGTTATTCTCACATAAGTTGGCCATGAGACATTGTGTGGGTCATTTATCCCTTTGATAGAGTGGATAGCTTTTGTAGGAAGAACTATTAGAGCAGTTTTTTACTTAGTAGGTTAGTATTATGTGAGGACTTTTTGATGATTGTTTTCATACAAAATAATGTAGATATATGTAATTGCTGATATGGAAATTGGTATGATGTTTCTTTTACATGGTGAATCCAAGTGGACTGGATTAATTAGGTGTTAGAATTTCGATTTCATAACCCCTTCCTCTTTGCATAAATAGTAGAGATCAAGATCTTAAAAGATTCTCAGTGATGAATGCATGTCAATTGATGACCATAAAATTGGTGGAACATCTGTTTTAAATATTGAATCAAATTGCCTAAAAGAATTCTTAAACTATATTCTTTAGGACCGGGGGATAAAAACGAGGCTTAAATGTAGGAAATGTCCCTGCCCAAAAGCAGAAAACTCTCTTAAAATTTGAAACATGCACTTTGGCCTCCTCATTTAACTGCCGATAGATTTTCCGTCTAAAAATTACTTTGATTTGACCAAAATGCACCTACAAAACAAAAAAAGAACAAAAATAGTATTTAGAGGAGGTCAGGGGTATTTCCGTCAAGTTACAGATATTTTGAATGAAATATTTAACGGAAGTTAAGTACGGGAGCAAAGTGTAGGCTTTGAAACGTTATGAGAGTTTTCCGCTTTTGGGCCAAACATTGACGTGGTTTCCCGCATTTAAGCCTAAATTAGATAAGTATAGCCGGACCACAAATGTTCATGAAACAAATTATTGGGCCTAAATTCAAAGTGTATGTGCTATATTATATTAAAGGGCTTGACAGCATTGGAGATTGTACTACAAAAGCAAAAAGGGCCTAGTATAGTAATAATTGAACAAATATTCATATAGCCTGCAATACGTGCATTACGCAGTATATAATTAAACAACAAAATAAAAAGCTTTTAGCAAAAATTCCTGCTTTCTGAAGGTTTTCAATATATGCTGGAACACTTTATATTCAAGCAGAGTAAGTTATATTTGTGGATTGATTAAATATTTGTTCTTTTACTTGCACGCACGCGCGGACACATATTTATAACGTTATTTATAAATATTTCTTCTCTTGCATCGAATACTTCTCTATCAAAGGAATTATGCATCCTTGGTAGTTACAAGGTCGGATTTAGTATGTTTAATAGTTCATAACTTAGTTTTAATTATTTATGCACTATTTTGTAGTATCAAATCATATTTTTGAAAACATGAAGCAAAAAAATTTACTAAGGTAACTAATCTGATTTATAATTTTTTCTGAAATATTTTAAGCATGCTCATTTTCACTAATTACAATTGTAGCTTCCTCTTTTGTAATATTCTAGTTTCCAATCTATCTATCTATCTATCTATTATATATAAAAGCCCTATCAAAGAATATTCCCAGCATATTCGCCCTTCTCGCCACATGAAGACCTCACGTTAATTTTTCACGGTAAAAAAAGGGTACTTCGATAATTTTCACGCTGTGATTTCTTGCTTTGTTCGGTGTTTTTTCTAGGGCCTTCTCTGCGTTTTCTATAAAATTTTGGTGAAGATAGTTTTAGGGTTTGTAACTTGATTGATTTGTATTGAATATTAAAGATGTATATATACACTTTACATGATGAGAAAAATAAAACAAATAAAATCTTTTCTAAACAAATAATATCAAAAGAGATATGGAAAGATTTTTCTAATAAAAAAGATCTGCAACAGCCGCATCTACAGTCGGCAGACGTCTGTTGAGCAAATGCTCAGACGTCTACTTAAACTCTGGATTTTTTGGAGATCGATTTTCAGACATCTGTGCTTCCTTCTGCAAACGTCTGCCTTCGATCTGTTGCGTTCTCAGGCTTCTGCATGAGATTTCTTCAGACGTCTGTTTATGTTGTGTCTTCTTGTCGCTAATACGCCCCCACAAGATTAAGTCTCCGTCGGAGGCTTCAATTTTCGATCGATTTTTAAGAAAGTGTGTGCGTCCAAGTGATTTTGTAAGGATATCCGCATGTTGATCATGAATACTGATGTGGTGGACACGAATGGTTCCATCTTCAACGCACTCCCGAACGAAGTGATAGTCAAGAGTAATGTGCTTCATCCGAGATTGGAAAATTATGTTCGCAATGAGATAGGTAGCCCCGGTATTATCACAGTATAAAGATGGCGGTTTACGCAGAAATACATTGAGTTCATATAGAATTTTTTTACCCAAAGTACCTCGGTCGTGGCATTCGCAAGGGCTTTATATTCAATTTCAGAGAAGAATCGAGAAACAGTCTTTTGTCAGGCCGATTTCCATGATATGTGATTCACGCCTAGATAGAGAATGTAGGCAGTCGTTGATCGACCGTCATCACGACTTCCACCCCAGTCAGAGTCACTGAAGGCCTGAAGAGTTAAAGGAACTTGTCGGCGGAGATAAGGGCATGATGTATCGTACCTTTAAGGTAACGAAGAACGCTTAAGTGCCGCCCAGTGAAGTTCTATGGGAGAGTGTATAAATTGGGAGAGATGGTTGACAGCAAAAGAAACATTGAGCAGAGTGAGAGAGAGCTATTGAAGAGCACCAACTAGCTGACGGCATGGCATGAGGTCAATAGAAGAAGACTCGTCATGGCGGAGTAGAGGAGTGGTATTGCACATTGGAGTGGTAACTTTTTTAGCTCCTTCCATAGAGAAATTTTTAAGGAGATCGGCGATTTGGCAATGTTGAGATAGAAAGAGTCTTTGGAGCGTAAGAATTGCTTCGACACCAAGAAAGTGATGAAAATCGCCGAAATCGTTTAGAGAGAAGCGTTTTCCTAGTTGATGAACAAAAGATTGAAGCAACTGTACATTGTTACCTGTGAGAATGATGTCGTCAACATATACCAAGAAATAGGTAACAGTGGCATCTTTGGAGTAGACAAACAGAGACGTATCCGCCACGGAATTTGAGAAGCCATTTTGTAGAAGATATCCTTTGAGTTCTTGAAACCATGCCCTGGGTGCTTGTTCGAGACCATATAAAGATTTCCGTAGTTTGCAGACATGGTTGGGTAGTGAGGAGTGGAGAAAGCCGGGTGGTTGAGCCATATACATATCTTTATAGAAAGTATCATTGAAGAAAGCAATGTTAATGTCAAGTTGACGAAGAGGCCATCCATTGGAAAGTGCGATGCATATGATTATTCGCAGTGTTGTCGGCTTAATAACAGGGCTAAAGATGGCGGAGTAGTCTAGGTCAGGCCGTTGGTAGAAGCCTTTGGCCACAAGGCGAGCTTTGTATCGGGAAATTGTGCCATCGGAGTTGCAATTGATTTGGAAAACCCATTTACAACCTACAAGATTCTGATTTGATTTTGGGAAAAATCCGATGTTCCGTTTTTCATGAAGGCATCAAATTCTTCGGAAATTGCAGCACGCCAGTTAGGATCCTTCACAGCTTGACATATACAGCTTGGTTCAAGGGTTTGGGATATGGGATGAACAGTGGTATGATTTATATATTGGGAGTTGAAGTATTTCGGGTTCGGTTTTTGTTTATTGTTGGTTCGGTGATTTGGGGGTAGAGGAGTAGGGGATAATTGTAGAGAGGGTAATTGTGATTGAGCAGTTGTGGAAGAGGTTGGGAAGGTAGGGACGGATAGGTTGGTGATATTATCATGATTAGAAGGTGAGGATTGTGAAGAGTCGGTGGAGGTGGAAAGGTTAAGGGTATGAGATGTTAATGATCGAGATTCAGTGGGGATTGGGTTAGGTAAGGTGGGTAGTATGTGAAATTTGGTAGATTGGGTATACGGTATTGGTTGCGATGCTACGCTAGGGGAGACCAAATCTTGCGGAAGAACCTCTTGATGTCTGCTAGATACTTGCATGGGGAAATTGGTTTCGATGTGACATGACAAGAAATGTAAATTTTTTGAGTGACAGCATCTAGACATTTATATGCAGATTGAAATGTTGAACAACTTAGAAAAATTCAGAGAGTGGATTTAGGTTGAAATTTGGAAGAGGTGTACGACCTTAAACAGAGATAGAAAAAATACCCAAAAATCTTGAGACGTTTGTGGTTTGGTGGAAGTTGAAATAGTTTTTCAAATGGGAGTTGGAAATTAAGTACCGGTGTGGGAAGAAGATTTATAAGATAAACAGCGGTTTGAAAAGCTTGACTCCAATACTTAGACGGAAGTGAGGCCGTATACAAGAGTGTGATACCAGTTTCGACAATATGACGATGGCGACGTTCTGATATGCCATTGTGTTTAGTGGTGTGTGGAGGAGGGATGAAATGAGAGACACCATAAGAGGTGAGGATGAAAACAAGAGATGTGTATTCACCACCATTATCAGAATATATTTATATGAGCGGTAATTGAAAATATTTTTCGACAAGATTTTTGAATTGAGAAAAGATGGTGGCAGCATCAGATTTACGTTTAATAGGGTACAGCCAGACGTATTTTGTGTAAAAATCAACAAAGATTACGTAATAACGAAAACCATCATACGACAAAGATTGCGTATATAAATTGTTTATGTGTATTGATAACATTCTTTATTCTCTTTTAATGTATGTGTGTGCGTTATATGTTATTTATTATTATGTCATGAGATTATCATATGGCTAGAATTGTTAGCTATATGTATACCCTAGAGGCCATTACTGTACATGTGATGTATATTGTAGTGGATGCTTAGACATATATAGGGAGGACTTTCTTGCTCGACATGATAGTATGCTATCTGATTTTATCTTAACATGTACACTTATTGTCTCTCTATTGCATGTTGATAAAGCCCCTAGGATGAGTACTTGACTACCAGGATTATGATGCAGATCATACTAGTGGGGCAGAGGTAGTCAGTAAGTACATCCTTAGATTGTTCATAGACGTGGGAATATCGAGACATGGCATCGAGACTCCAGAGTAGACTAGCGTATGCGCTTCTTGACCCATATGATGGGCGATGAATGATCCCACATCCATTGGTGTTTGACATCAGAGAAGGTGTATGGGTGCTCAGTGGAGACTGGGTACACTGGACGGACTCGCCGAGAACTCCTAGATGGTATTATACCTATCGTCAGATAGCAGTTCTCTGGTGACACTGGTACATATTAGTCTGTCGATCCAAGATCGTCATCGAGTCTTGTGTGATTCCCACTGTGCTTTGATTTCCACTATACCACGTTAAAGAGATCGTGCAAAAAGATGATTTTTGGGTACAGTCCCGAGTCACATGGAGGCAATGAGCGATAGGAGGGGATTCGTCTCTCCCGGTATTGGGAGTTGATGTTGCGCTATACTCGATTGGCCATAACAGGAAATCCCTGGGCAGGGTTGCTGAGATCTACTGGTAAGTGTTATCAGTAGTTTCTCGAACCGTTATGGACCTTGCATCGGCATGACTTATCAGGCTATTGGGGTCTGACGGTATACCACCCCCAGGCTGCGATATGCGAAATATCTGACGAAGAGACCGGACTGTACGGTAGTGTTACTGATTTGATTCGCAGGAATATGAGCAGGCTTGCTTGTTGATCTTTTGATCGCTCAATACTCGGGTGGCCATTACGGTGAGCAGACCGCTTGCGGCTTGTGGGTGTTTGATATGATCATCACCTACTGCCGGCGTATTGACGAGTATTTAGAGTCCTACACAGAGATTTCCTGGTTCATACGAAACAAAGTAGGAGCGTATATATGATATGTGCCGGACCGAGATTAATGCGCGTATGTGATACCCCATTCTATTCTCGCGATATGTGATATCGGTCAGTTATATGAGATATAGCCGGGTTATCGGATCAAGTGTTGATTCGATAAAATGATTTATATGATATTAGTCGGTTGTATGTGATATAGCCGGATTATTAAATTAAGTGTCGATTTGATAATTTAATGTATAATTATATATTTGATATATTAACTTATATTAACTAATATTTGCTCACTAAGTATTCTTTTTCTCACTTGTGTGCATATAGTATATATGTGATATATTAATGTACATTTTATTTGTGTCATGTTTGATGCCACATGCTTCATGGGTGTATGAGAGTTACACCATACTTGATATAATGAAGGGTTTATATTTATCTAAATAATTCAAAATTGGATGGAAATTTGTCATGGCTACAAGCTTGTAGAAGCTTGTGGAACCATTGACCAAGTCCACTAATTTTGTTTTACTTATAGATATTTATTAACCTAACCATTATTGTTAGCTATAGTTAAATCTCTACATGAGTTAGGGTATGACAGTAACTCATCCATGGTTGCTATTCTCACATCATGAGTTTTTATTTTTATCTCCACTTCATCTTCTTCTTCCTCATAAGCAAGGTTTCTAGCTTTTCTCAAGGTGATGAAATTGTTAGTTATATGTATGCCTTATAGGCCATTACTGTACATACGATGTATATTGTAGTGGATGCTTGGACATATATAGGGAGGACTTTCTTGCTCGACATGATAGTATGCTATCTGGTTGTACTTTATCTTAACACGTACTCTGATTGTCTCTATATTACATGTTGATAAAGCCCTTAGGATATGTGCTCGACTACTGGGACTATGATGAGATCATACTAGTGGGACCACGGTAGTCGACGAGTACATCCTATAACTGTTCCTAGTCGAGGGTGTATCGAGACAGGGCATCGATATACCAGAGTAGACTAGCGTATACGCATCTTGACCCATATGATGGGCGATGGATGATCCCATATCCATCGGTGTTGGACATCAAGGATGGTGTACGGGTGCTCAGTGGAGACTGGGTACACTGGACGGACTCTCCGAGAACTCCCAGATGGTATTATACCTCACGTCAGATGACAGTTCTCCGGTGACACTGGTACAGAGTAGTCTGTTGACCCGAGATCGTCATAGAGTCTTGTGTGATTCACACTGTGCTTTGATTTCCATCATACTACGTCCAAGAGGGCATGCAAAAAGGTCGCTTTTGGGTACAGTCCCGAATCACATGGAGGCAATAAGCGATAGGAGGGGATTCGTCTCTCCCGGTATAGGGAGTTGATGTTGTGCTGTGTTCGATGGGCTATAACTGGAAATCCCTGTCCAGGGTTGCTGAGATTTACTGGTAAGTGTTATCAGTAGTTTCTCGAACTGTTATAGACCTCATATCGACATGACTTATCAAGCTACTGGGGTCTGACGTATACCACCCCTAGGGGAGATATGCGACATATCAGACGACGAGACCGGACTGTACGGGAGTGTTACCGATTGGATTCACAGGAGAATGTACAGGCTTGCTTGTTGATCTTCTGAGCGCTCAATACCTGGGTGGCTGTTACGTTTAGCTGACCGCTTGCAGCTTGTGGTTGTTTGATATGATCATCACCTACTGCCGGCGTATTGACGATTCTTTAGAGTTCTACACAGAGGTTTCTTGACTCAGGCAAAACGGAGTAGGGGCACATATGTGATATGTGCAGGACGGAGGATAATGCGATATGTGATACCGTATTCTATTCTCGCGATATTTGATATCAGCCGGGTCATCGGATCAAGTATTGATTCGATGAATCGGTAAAATGAGATATTAGTCGGTTGTATGCGATATAGCCGGATTGTCGGATCAAGTGTTGATTCGATAATTTAATGTATAATAATATATATGATATATTAAATTACATTAACTAATATTAGCTCACTAAAAGATTCTTTTTCTCACTCGGGTAATACATTGATATATATGCGATATATGTTAATTGTATTATTTTATTTTTGTTACAATAAATATTATAAATGTGATATATAATATTGTAACTGTCACGACCCGCAAGGTACGGAACGTGACTGGCACTTAAGTTTACGAAACGTCTCAAGACGTCCATAAAATAAGTAAGCCAAAGCCCAGAAACCAAAACCAAATAAGCAAAAGAGTGAAGAAAACCCAATCAATTGAAAGCGAGTTTATCAAATAAGTCATATAAAACCCTTTTTAAAAACAATACAAGTTTTTCCGAAAATTTCGGCGGAGTCTCCTTTGTAAATACTGGCCCCCAAAATGGGTACAACAAGAATATATATGAATCCAACAAATAAGGCATCCCCAAGCGGGAGCTAGCTCTTCTCCATAAGGCGGTCACAAATCCCACGCAATATAAAACAACATCATGCAAAATAATCATAAAGAAGCATGAGAAAACAGCATGTCGACTCAAGTGAGCTCGACCCCAAAATACAGCATAAAAAGTCCACAAATCTCACAGTCTCCTCTCTAGGTCAATATACAACAATACTGGTAGAAACAGTAGATGGAGTACACTAGATACAAAGAATATACAAGGTGGTACAAAATAAAAATATAACCCACCTAAGAGTAAAACCTCGAGTCCAGGCAAAAGAGGCAAAAGAAGCAAGTGCGCCCGCCGCTACTGTACTGACGGAGCGGACCTGCAAAAGGCTGTGGGACAACGGGGGTGAGTTGCCAACTCGTGAGTAATAAATAATATCTATACAGGCTATCGAATGCATGCACACAAGTATCCTAGCATCTACAATACAGGTAAGGTAGGACATAATAGCAGGTATATATGCAATATGAATATACTAGCAGGTATGAATGCAATGCGAATCAACTCATGATCTGAATGTGTAGGTATAAGAATCATGTTTTTCCTTTAGGAATCTCTTTTGAAATACCAGCACAATACCAATAGAATCAACAAGAACCGGTGTCCAGCAACGACACCTCAAAACTTTCACAAATCTCAAATATCCATGTCATAATATCTCTGGCCTCAGCCATCCGGCTGACCCATCTCAATATCAATATCTAATCATCTCGCGGCCACGGTCTGTATCCTCTGGATATCCTCCGTTCCAAACAGTCACCGGTAGGTAATCCGCCCCCTGCCAGGCTCATCGTCAGCACCACGAGCTTCTTGCCCCGGGGTACCTTACCGGGCCCACCATGCACCCGAGACGGTTCATCCAACTCCTCGAAACGGGTCTCGAAAACCACAGCAGACTCATGGTGGACAACACTTACATCACTAGAAAACCGCAATTTACATATTTTAAAAAATATAATAAGTTTAGAAATTTTGCGGCTTTCCCCTGAAATCCAGAAATATCACAAAATCTCAAGAAAATCCTCATAAATGCATATGCCAATGATAATGAATGCATATGGTATCAATAATCAAGTTGCGATGTGTGATTGATAGACTAGGCATGAACAAATAACATGATGAAGTACATGCACTTATGATTTCATTTTAAAGAATTAATAGCAATAACACAGGTTAAAGCATCAATTATAGTAAAAGATTTCAAATTATAGCTTATCTAGTGTGGTGGCATGGCAATTACCAGGGCGTGTGTGTAAGCATGAATAGTGCTCGTGCTGCATATAAAAACCCTGGCAATGGTGCAGGTGTCCTATAGCATGGGTTCGCATATGTATGTCAATATAAGGCATGAATGTAGCAAATAATCATACAAGTATTACACCTCTAATTACTAACATTACTAAGAATCTTTTTAAGCTACTAAAACTATCGGGCGACTTGCGCCATCCAACGATAGTCCCCCGTAGATGTTACATCTACGGGCCGAAATCCCTAGCTAGTCACGTCCAATCACCGCTTTCCCCTTTCGTGCCGCGTCTGACGTCTCCGCGACCGAACCTGGAATTTACATCAATACCAAACATAAGGTTACATACCATGAAACGACGCAATCCCAAACGAAAATACCAACGTTCACAAGCTAGGTACAACGTGCACGAGGTGCGCGGAACATACGCGAAAATCGCAAAAACTAACTAAAATCGTCGATTTGGTCGCCCGGCAAAGCTGAAACCCGATCACTCAAAAATCCGCACTCACACATCCTAAATGTCATAGGATATGCCAACAATATAATCTAGATATCGCAATTAATTCGCCACAATAATATAATAAAAACCTAGTAAGCTAGAAGTTTGCAAATTTGGTGCAAACATCGACAATTAGCGACAAAGTTAACACAATCCAACACAACAATCCAAACTAACCCACTAGCTAGCCATTACACTAATTTTAAATCATTAACTATGCATCAAACCATAATTCCAACACAACCCTTCTCTTGATTTTTGGTAATTAGCAATAACAATGAAAATTTCACACAAGTTAACTTAGATTAGCATAACATCAAGCCACTTAAGCAAAGTAACCATATAGATTGGTTAAGTAAACAACTAGGTTAATTAAAAAGATTTAATTAACTAAAACATGGTTTCAAGAAACCCTAGTTAAATTTTCAACCATTAACTAAAAAAAACTAGATTAGGATTAACACTAAAATTAACACTAAACAACTAGATTAAAGAATTCTAACCATATCAACTTAAAAGAGTAGAAATTATACCTCAAATCTATGGATCTAGCAAGAAGAAATTTGCTTCAATTGATGGCCTCAAAGCATCATGATCCAAGCAAGGGAGGTGAAGGAAAAAGGGATGAAGGATGGGGTTTAAATTGTGAGCTTTAAATTGCAATTTTTGGAGCAAACTTTGAAGAATTTTTTGAAGAAGATGAAAAGAAAAGAGATGAAGGGGGGCTGCTGGAATTCGGCCAGAATGAGGGAGAGGGGATGGTGTGGGGTGTGGAAAAAAGGTCTTGGTCAACTCTTACCAACCACAAAAGACCATACCCAAAAACAATTCAAAAACCCTTAAAATAAAACCCCATTTCCACACAATATACAAGTCAAAAGAGCATGGAATTTTCTTCCATGAGCTGCTGGAAATGGGCCGGCCTAGGGTGAGGGAAAAGTGAGAGAGAGTGCACAAAATTTTTTTTATGCAAAAAGACCCCCTACAAGTCCAAAATTGCAAGTTTAAGCTTAAATTCAATAAATTTCGTTTCCTATAATAAAAATTAGTTAAAACTCAAAATAAAATACTAAAAATTTATGTTACAACTAGATTTTAATTAACATAATTTTAAATATTAAAATTATCCAAAAAAAATTTGTATTTATCGCTAATTTAATGTATTTCCTTACCGGCTTAAAATAATATTAAAAAATTGAAAAATAGGGAAAATTTTTTAAATGACCAAAATTTAATAAGTAACTCATTAGCTACTAAAAACAAGCAATTACCTATCCATTTTAGGTATAACTAGTCCTAAACTGCAAAATAACAAAAAAGACAGTTTACGGAAAAATACTGAATTTTCACCGATTTTCAGGAAAACTCCAAAACGACTTTTCAAGACGCTACAATCTTCCCCCCTTAAAGAAATTCGGTCCCCGAATTTAAAAAATATAACTACGCGTACCTTCAAAGAGATGAGGGAATTTCTTCCGCATCTCTCTCTCGGCCTCCCAAGTGATCTCTTCGCTGCTCGGGCTGCGCCAAAGAACTTTCACGGACGGCAGAACCTTTGATCGAAGTTTCTTCACTTGCCGATCCAAAATCTCAACTGGCTTCACGGCGAACGAAAGGTCGGGCTCGAGCTGAACTGTCTGATGCTGAATCGTGTGGGAAGGGTCATGAAGATAACGGCGTAGCATCGATACGTGGAAGACGGGATGAACATCTGAAAAACTGGGTGGGAGAGCCAAACGATACGCAACAGCGCCGACACGCTCGAGGATCTCGAAGGGACCTACGAATCTAGGGCTAAGCTTCCCCTTTTGCCCAAAACGCATCACGCCCTTCATCGGAGAGACTTTCAGAAAAACATGGTCGCCAACTGCGAACTCTAATCTGCGACGGCGCCTGTCTGCATAGGATTTCTGTCTGCTCTGAGCTGCCCTCATCCGGTCTCGAATCAACTGTATCTTCACTGTCGTCTCCTCAACAAGCTGCGGCCCCAAAATACTGCTCTCGCTGAGCTCTGTCCAACAGACGGGCGATCTGCATCTCCTCCCATACAATGCCTCGAAAGGTGCCATCTGAATAGTATCCTGGAAGCTGTTGTTGTAGGAGAACTCCACTAGAGGTAAATGACGATCCCAGCTACCGCCGAAATCTAAAACGCACGCTCTGAGCATGTCCTCGAGAGTCTGAATGGTCCGCTCTGACTGTCCGTCGGTCTGCGGATGAAACGCTGTGCTGAAGCTCAAACGAGTGCCCAAAGCCTCCTGAAGTCTCTGCCAAAGTCGGCTGGTGAACTGGGTGCCTCGATCTGACACGATACAAGTAGGTACGCCATGTAGTCGCACGATCTCGTCAATGTAGAGCTGAGCATACTGAGCGAAGCTGAAAGTGGTCTTCACTGGTAGGAAGTGAGCCGCTTTCGTCAATCTATCCACGATCACCCAGATGGAGTCGTACCCTCGACTGGTCCTGGGTAGACCCACAACGAAGTCCATCGAAATCTGCTCCCATTTCCACTCTGGAATGGGTAACGGTGTAGCTCTCCTGCGGGCCTCTGGTGCTCGGCCTTGACTTGCTGACAAGTCAGGCATCTCGATACAAACTCCGCAATGTCCCTCTTCATCCCGTCCCACCAGTAGGTCTCTCTCATATCATGGTACATCTTGGTGGAACCGGGGTGGACACTATACACTGATCGGTGTGCCTCCTCAAGAATGTCGCGCCGCAATCCATCAGCATCTGGTACGCACAGTCTAGATCCATAGCGTAAAATCCCTTGATCGTCAATCACGAACTCGAAAAATCTGCCCTGTCCCATCTGTGCCATGTTCTCTGAGCAACGGTCGTCACTGCGCTGTGCCTCATATATACGGTCAAGCAACTGTGGGCGTGCACGAACATGCGCGAGCTGTCCCCCTGCCTGAGTGAACTCGAACTCCACTCGGCTGTCGCATAAAATCTGCCAATCTGCTGACGACTGCCTCTGCACTGCGCGCAAACACGATAGACTACCCCCGGGCCTCCTACTCAACGCATCTGCCACTACATTTGCCTTGCTTGGATGATATAAGATCTCGCAGTCGTAGTCTTTCACCAACTCCATCCAACGACGCTGTCTGAGATTCAGGTCTCGCTGCTGAAATATGTACTTTAAGCTCTTGTGATCGGTGAATATCTGACACGACTCGCCGTATAGGTAATGTCGCCAAATCTTTAGTGCAAAGACCACTGCAGCCATCTCCAAATCGTGAGTGGGGTAGTTCTGTTCATGCTTCTTCAACTGCCGAGAAGCATAAGCGATCACCCGGCCATGCTGCATCAATACGCATCCTAACCCTACTCGCGAAGCATCACAGTAGACCACAAATCCGCCTGATCCCGAAGGCAAAGATAATACCGGCGCCGTAGTCAAACATGTCCGCAGCTGCTGAAAACTGCGCTCGCACTCCTCTGTCCAGACGAAAGGAACTCCCTTCCAGGTCAAACCGGTCAAAGGTGCAGCTATACGGGAGAAGTCCTGAACAAAACGCCTGTAGTAGCCCGCCAGGCCTAAAAAACTACGGATCTCAGTAACCGATGTAGGTCGGGGCCACTGCTGAACAGCCTCAATCTTCTTCGGGTCCACACATATGCCGTCTCTCGTAACTACGTGACCCAAGAATCCGACGCTGTCCAGCCAGAATGCACACTTGGAGAACTTTGCAAACAGCTGGTGCTCCCTCAGAGTCTGTAACGTAATCCACAAGTGCTGCTCGTGCTCCTCTCTGCTCCGGGAGTACACCAAGATATCGTCGATAAACACGATGATGAACAAGTCAAGATACGGCCTGAATGTACGGTTCATCAAATCCATGAATGCTGCTGGGGCGTTGGTGAGTCCGAACGACATCACCAAAAACTCGTAGTGGCCGTAGCGCGTGCGGAAAGCTGTCCTCGGTATATCCTCCTGTCGAACTCGCAGCTGATGTTATCCTGATCGCAAGTCGATCCTCGAAAAATATCCCGCACCCTGAAGCTGGTCGAACAAATCATCAATGCGTGGCAACGGATATCTGTTCCGAACGGTAACTTTGTTCAGCTGGCGGTAGTCGATACATAAGCGCAAACTTCCATCCTTCTTCTTGACAAACAGGACCGGAGCACCCCACGGAGAAACACTAGGTCGAATAAGCCCCTTATCTAACAAATCCTGCAACTGATCCTTCAGCTCTCGAAGCTCTGCCGGGACCATCCGATAAGGCGGTATAGAAATAGAGTAGAGAACCAGGTATAGCATGTATCGGGTTTCTTCAAAGAGATCGAAGATGTAGATACTTGTGTATGGTATTCGGTTGATAGTAATGATAAAGAGATCTTGCTTCTCTTTCAGGTTACTCATAATTGGAAGTATTCCTAAGTTAAGTAACGCTGATCGGCCTCCTTCCAATTAGTTGACATGCGCTGGGGACAGCTGCATGATTTGAATCTGGTTCAATTAAATCAGTGCCTCTGTTTCTATATTGGATATAGAACAGTTCATATCTTAACGATGTTAAGGTACGGGGAGTTGTCCGGTTTATGATTAAAACCAGACACTGGACAACTCAAGGCACGTTTCTGTAATGGCTGTTTGTGGGTTGACCCAGGCTATGACGAGGGTTGACTTTCTACCATCTGGATGAACAATAGCGATATTGTTCTAGACTCGCCACAGTTTTATTAAAGATGGATTTTTCCAGAAAACAGTAGTGGGAGTATGGTAGAACTGGAAGTGATTCCAGAACCACAAACGATTACTGAAGATTTGATAAGGAACCTAAAGATTCAATCTGGATTGACATTCCATTAGCCACTCCGCAGATAAGGTGGGTAACTTCAGGCACCCGAGAGGCACTACGGTAGCCTCATGGACGGTGACAGGGAAATTCTTGTTTACCCACAATTGCCATTGCTGTTGTTCCAGGTTACGAGACCCGGCGGGAGGATGAGTATAGCGTCGTTCTAAACCAGTTTTAGAAGTGTACGTCTATATGACTCTGCCAAAGGGTTGTCGTAGTCAGTGGGAGCAGCGGAAGCATTGGTGGACAGGTGGCTTATGTCTATTTATAGACTAAAGCAGATACAGCGGAGAAAGATCATCTATTTCTGACATGACAGTCATAGGTTTGACTTCATCAGAATAGGGGATGGATCTGTTGAGAAGGTAGTAGGGTGTGATATCCTGGTATTTGGATGATATACACAGAGTAGGAAAGGAAACTCCTACACTACGATCGGTTATACTTTGGTCGTCACACAGTTGTTTCTCCACAAAGGAAATGGATTTTATATCAGACATACTGGTTACTAGATCTATGGTCTTAGATCTAGATTTGGGTGGTTTCCCAATCAGGGTACTTGACAGCATTCTAAGAGTATTTAGGATGGACGACTCCTGGCACGGTAGTGTACCTGCAGGTAATGGAGTCACCCTCTCCAAAGGTGTCTTACAGACTAAAGGGGAGAGGGACGGGCATGATTGGCAGATCATTTGCTCAGGCAATTGAGTCAATCGTGAGATGTCAAGTACCACACCAGATATTGTTCTTGCACTGGATGCAATAAGTTGACATTAATCCAATCCGGGAGAAACAGTCGGAAGCAGTTTTAGAACATAAGTGGATGTTCTAGGGAGCTGATAACGACAGCCTCATTCAGGAGACAGTTATCATTCCAGGCTTCCAAGGTGACATGGACGACAAGGAGGTTGTCAGAGTTATAGTTTTCCTTCTGATGAGGGGCAGTATTTTGGACAGGTGGTCCAAGGCAATACCGAGGGAGGCATGGTGCGCAGGATACTGATTAAGTTCAGTTGACGATACAGTCTAAGAAGTTTGGATTTGGAGTTCATTTATGAGCTAAGTCCCATCAGACATCCAAACATATTCTAAGACAGGTATTGCTCATTTCGGGAGATGGGTTTCTCCGCGAACTTGAGATATAGAGAGACATAGAAAGAAACAACCAAGCGGATCCACTCACTGAGGCTATTCCTCGAACGCAATAGTTTCGCAAACGAGCTTTGTGAGACTGACTAGTAGAGGAGTTGGGTGTTCGGTATCACACGGGCTGTGAGTATGCGACATCGCAATAATTAGCCTTGAGTGCAAGTGGGAGATTGTTGGAGATAGTGCCCTCAGAGTCAATTATTAGGTCACAGGTACGTGATTGTAATGATTGATGGAGGACCTATCCCGGTAGGACAGTCTTACTCGAGATGATAGTATGCTATCTGGTTTACCTTTATCATCGTGTACTGCTTTAGGTGACCTGACACGTCGCTATTACACGTTGATAGAGCCCTTAGGATTCTTGCTTGACCACCAGCAGTATGAGGGCGATCATATAAGTGGGAGCTGGGGTCTATAAGCTTATCCTTAAAAGGTCCCTAGTCGTGGGAGTTTCGAGACTGGGCATCGATACTCCATTAGTAGACTAGTGTATACAGTCGAGACCCCGACGAGGGGCGGTGGCCGGTCTCACAAGCCACTGGTGTCAGTTGGATCACCTAAGATGTATACAGGTGCTCATTGGGTTATGAGTACACCGGAAAGGACTCGCCGGGAACATGCTAGTTGGTCATATACCAGACGTCAGATGGCAGTTCCCTGGTGACATGTGTGCAGGTTAGTTCATCGACCTGGGGATCGTCATTTGTCTCGTGTGAGTTCCCACTGTACTTTGATTACTACCCTACCACGGCTCAAAGGAGTCGTGCAAACAGGTTTTAGTTGGGTACAGTCCCGAGCCACATGGAGGCAGTGAGCGTATCTTCAGGGGTTCGTCTCTCCCGGTATTGGGGGTGAGGTCGTGCTGTGTCTAGGAGAGCCATTACACAAAGTCCTTGGCCAAGGCAAGGAGATTTACTGGTAGGTATTCCAGTAGTATCTCAGGGTGTTCTGGGCTACACTCCGACACGACTTGTACCGCTTTTGGGGGTCTGACTCTTACCAACCCCCTAGGCCCGCCATGCGATACTCATAGACGAACGGACCGGACTGTACGGATATTGTCACTGACAGGCTCAGTAGGGTTGTCAGGCTGAGTTCGCTCACAGACATCCCTTTTAGTCAGTACCTGGTAGCCCGTTACGTATTGGCTTATACCTCTGACGTGCTAGTGGTTAAATCCACAACCAAGGTGTTGATGAGTCTTTAGAGTCCCCCATATTCAGTTACTCAGCTTTCGGGCGAAAGGTTGTAGAGGCCGTATGGAGATATGGCAAGGTCCGACCAAATACGTGCGGTATTGCACGGATCGGGATCGGACAGTTTGTACTATAGGCCGTATGGATATATGGCAGGGTTCGATCAGATACGTGCGGTATTGCACGGATCAGGATCGAACGGATATTACTGGCCGGCTTTGGTATAAGCCGGATCCTAGTATAGTACAGTGTAGAGTTTGTCTCATTGCATTTGTATTTCGGTCCGAATACAAATGCGGGTGTGTATGCACAGTATCGGGGTTTTCCTGTAATTTATTACGGGACCAGTTTTCTGGAGTTGCCAGTTTGCTTTCCGTTTCGGCCAATTTCCATTGTTCCGTTCATTGGCCGAAGATTGGTGGAGGAGGGTTTATTTGCATTGTTGCAAATAGGCATTTGTGGAGGGGTTCTTTGTTTTTTGTAGCATCATGATAGTCTTCATGATGGTGCACCATCCATTGACTTGCTTGACTTCATACTTCATGATGGCTTGACCTTGTTAGCATCATGGTTGTTGATGATGGTTGTGTGGAGTGTTGGCATTGCCTTGTGATCATTCCCTTTTGCATGATAGCTTTCCTCTCTCTCTCTTTGGGATTAGATGAGAATGGCTCCCATTTTTTTGATACACTCTCACTCTTTCACTCTCTCCACCACCATATACATGGCCGGCCACATTGAGGGAGGGGGCTGTCCAAATTTCTTGGGGTGGGATTTTTGTTCTTCTAGCTTTGTAAAATCCCACATGTTTCATCTCCACAAGCTCATATCATTTCCTCCACCAAAAAGGCAATTCCACAACCCCAAAGTGAGACTTGAGGGCTACATATTCTACAGCGAACCTTGGGCATGTCGAGTAGCCGGCTTCGTGCCCGAGTTGCCTCGGCATTGAGGTGGGAGCCCGTAAAAGAAGTAGGCGATGTGGTGCACTTCCGGCGACGAGGAGGAGACGGGACATTCCGCAAGAGATCGGGACGATGATGAGAAGACCGGAGGACATGGATCGTCGATATATCTCTTTCTCATCTTTTAGTTAGCTAGGACTAGTTAATGGTTCGATCCGGGTAGTAGTGCGCGGCGGTTTGCCAGTTTAAGAAAATTTAATGTTTATCACCGCTTCCGCATCTGGCCGTCGGATTGACGGCCGGGGCGCCGCAGTGCACTTACAGTGGTATCAGAGCCTCGCCATTAACTTAGTCTAGCTTGGTGTAGTGTGTTTTTCTGTTTCGATCGATCGAATGTTCCAAAACTACATTTTTGTTAGCATCAGTTTTCTGTTGGAAATTTTTGGTGTCGAAAAATTTTTCAGGTTGTAAAATATTGATGTACTGGAAAATCTAAGAGCTCTGTAAAAATTCGACGAAGTAACTCCACAGTGGGAGCGCGGAACCGCCGCGAAAACCCCCTTCCCGCTGCCCTTCCGCCGCACACTGTGGAGATCACTTCACCAATTTTTTACAGAGGCCTTCTGGGCTTAAAATATGGGTTTTGGAATATTAAAATTGGGCCCAGGATTTCTGTGAGTGCTACAGTTTTGATTGGGGGCCCACTTGTTAATTTTTGATCGATCGGATATTTTAAACACATTTTTCACAGTATTTACATTATATCTGTGACCGTGAATGTCACTTGATCGGTAAATCCGGTCTAACTGCTATAGCCCGGTTAGACGGATTTGCGAACGTGACTTTCACGTTGATGTTTTGTTTTTGCTGTGATGTTGTGGATCGGTCGTGGGGGATAGCCTGGATGCAATGCTAGTACAGTTTTGTTGTATTATGTACATTTGATATTGCGGGGCGAGCGTCCGACATGTGGACTGCCGTCACTGCCTGTTTGTATTATTATTTTGGGGCACGACCTGGTTGCGGTCGATGTACCCGTTGTATGTATATTTTACTTTCTGTACTAGGATTGCCCCGCGGAGGGGTGCACGGATAGCCGGGTTCTGGAGGGCAACAAGCCCGCATCTCATGGCATTGAGACGGAGGGGGCTTCACTCTAGGATTGGCGGGCTATTCGCCGCACTCGTAGGGGGTACAGGTTGACCCAGGAGGGGTGCCCAAGTTACCGGATTCCGTGAAGTGCTGGGTGGTCCATTCACGGCGCTGAAGGGGACTGCCTCGCTTCAGGTTTTGGCGGGTGACTTACCGCGCCCGTAGGGGTCTAGGATTTCATTGCGCAGGCTATCCACACGACCAGGGGAACGTCGGGTTTTCAGCGGCTCTGTGAAACCCGGGGATCCCAGATATCTGTATTGTTTCTGTGATGCTGTTCATTCTCTGTGATGTTGCATTTTATTCACGCCTTGAGCGAATATAATATATTGGTATATATATTAGTAGATGTTGTATATGTTTTGCATCCGCGCTAGTCCAGTCCCCGCTCTGTCGTTAGTAAGCTAACCTAACGGGTAATGACGGGACCCAGTGGCGAATGCGGATGACACATACGTACATCAGTATATTTTCGTTCTTTTTGGTGTGATCATTTGATGGGACTGCATTGATTCGGATCAATGCAAGTTTAAAAACAAACCTAATCTGATGTTGTTGGAACACTTTTCAAAAAGCTGTTATTGCAAGGACGTTCACTTTTGTTTTGCATCGTGGTATTCAGTTAGAATATCCTGCTCCTCAGTCGACGAGGCAAGGGCCGAGATCCCTTCACCGGGAGTGACCCCTTGGACAAAAGTTTGCGTTAGGGCATTAACTTCACTATAGCCGATTACTTTTGCTTTGCATCGTGGTATTCAGTTGGAATATCCTGCACCCCATTCTACGGGGAAAGAGCCGAGATCCCTTCACCGGGAGTGACCTCTTTAGCGGAAGTTGTCGTCACTATATTTCTAAAAAGCTATCCGTTCCTTCAACGATATCAAGTTCATTACGTTAAAGGTTTTCGCCAGAAACCATTCGTAGCCCTCCGTCGTTTCATATGGATAGTCAATAGTATTCAAGCTGTGTTTGTTGGCCAAAGTCAAGGCACAGTGTTTGGTAGCTGTTGGTTATTCATATGCAGCATAGATAGATGCGTTGGTTTGGAACAGTCGTATAGCCTTGTTGGCCAAAGTCAAGGGCTTGTGCGGGTGGATTCGAATCAACCTGGAGAATGACGGGTAGAACTTGACATGTGACTTATGATTTGTTGGCCAAAGTCAAGGTCATAAGAGCATGGGGCAGAAATCACATCGGGAGTTTCAAAAGAACTGAAACTTGCCAGATATGCGCATACCTTCTGGAGTGTGATACCGTGAGCGGATTCCGTCACGTTATCATGCGATGAGAGTTGGATCCCGATTCCCACTGATGAGTTAGTTTACTCCTCGGGTAACCCCGACTAATTCTTCTTTCAGGTTTGGAGGAGAATTTGAGGTACAGTGGGAGGTTTCCAGATTAGATAAATTGGTAACCATTCTGATCTAGGTTAGAGTGCACGCTGAGTGTTTCTTTTCTCTCTCTCTTTGGCAGCGACCATTGACCCGACCCTAAGACTTTGACTCAGTGACCAAGTTGACCAAACCTTCTTAAACACTGGCTTTTGGATTGTCAGAGTTGCAAACCTCATTGCCACTCCTACTTTTACCCTTTTCTCCAGGACACCCCGTATTACTACGAACGTCCACTTCCATTGGACAAAACCATCGTATGGTTAGATACGAACTCGAAGGAATTTATTCGAGGATGGTTTCAGGTTCTGGAGAAAACGGATAGGATTATTCAGTTGTCTTTTCCTTTTACCCTCTCTCAGGTTACGAGTACTCCTTGGGTTAGGGGTAGTACACCTGTTACGCAAATTGGATAGTCTTCTTCCAAACCTTAGGCTGGTGCCGACCGGTAGGGAATGAAGAAAACCAATTAGCCTAACGATGGTGTGCAGAAGGTATTAAGTTAAGACAAAGCAAGGGATTAGTAAGAGGGCAAAGTAAATTGCAACAGATATTCACGACCAAACCAGGTATTTCATTACCACTCCCAAATCACCTTTGTATTTCTCCAGAACACTCCGTGTCACTACGAAGATCCACAGTTTATTGGATACTCCATCGTATGGTTATATACGAACTCGAAAGGAACTTGTTCCAGTTCGGGGATGGATTCTGGTTCAGGAGAAATAGGAATAAGGTTTATTCAGGTGTCCTTTATCTTCACCTTCTCTCGCATTGCGAGTGTTCCTAGGATTGGAACAGTACACCCATTATGCTTATTGGATAGTCTTCTTCCAAACCATAGGCTGGTGCCGAACGGTAGGGAAGGAAGAAAACCATTTGGCCTAAAGGGGTGTACAGAAGGTAAAGACTAAAGACATATGAAGGGATTTGGAGAGGTGGCAAAGAACTATACGGTTACAGTCGTGAATCTGGAAGAGGCATAACTAGGAATACTAGAATACCCCATCGGAACATTTCAATGTTTCAGTTTCACTGTGTAATGTTAAAAGAAAACTGATTTCCCGATTAGATACTTATTCCAGGGTATGTATTTACCAAGTATGATTCTCACATCTGTATGGTTTTACAGATGATGAGTGGGAGTAAGTTATTGGGAATTGGGTGATTATCCTCATTATATCGGGATTCGTTGTAATCGGTGATATTTGAGGAAATCACCTGGGCTGTTTGCCGGTTGGCAAATATTTGGTTTTGAATATCCGCTGTTGTGCACCAATTTCAAATTAATATATCTGTACGTCTATTTTCATAGAGTGAGATATACCTTTCTGAAATTATGTCTACGACATTTACCTATATCAGTGGATGGTTAGGTAAGGAGCATTAAACAGCGGTGTAATTCTTCTTAACCATAAGTACAGTTTTCAACCTACGACACACAGTGAGTGAGTTATCAGACTCAAGGGACTTGTACAGAGTATTGTATGATGTCCAGGGTCCATCAGGACAGAGGGCTTGGTCCTCGTACTATATTCGGTTTACTTATGACTTCTCTAGTTTTTAGACAGGTGTTTCGCGGAAATACAGGGTCCAAATTTTGAGAAGTTATAGGTATTTGAATAGAGTAGAGAACCAGGTATAGCATGTATCGGGTTTCTTCAAAGAGATCGAAGATGTAGATACTTGTGTATGGTATTCGGTTGATAGTAATGATAAAGAGATCTTGCTTCTCTTTCAGGTTACTCATAATTGGAAGTATTCCTAAGTTAAGTAACGCTGATCGGCCTCCTTCCAATTAGTTGACATGCGCTGGGGACAGCTGCATGATTTGAATCTGGTTCAATTAAATCAGTGCCTCTGTTTCTATATTGGATATAGAACAGTTCATATCTTAACGATGTTAAGGTACGGGGAGTTGTCCGGTTTATGATTAAAACCAGACACTGGACAACTCAAGGCACGTTTCTGTAATGGCTGTTTGTGGGTTGACCCAGGCTATGACGAGGGTTGACTTTCTACCATCTGGATGAACAATAGCGATATTGTTCTAGACTCGCCACAGTTTTATTAAAGATGGATTTTTCCAGAAAACAGTAGTGGGAGTATGGTAGAACTGGAAGTGATTCCAGAACCACAAACGATTACTGAAGATTTGATAAGGAACCTAAAGATTCAATCTGGATTGACATTCCATTAGCCACTCCGCAGATAAGGTGGGTAACTTCAGGCACCCGAGAGGCACTACGGTAGCCTCAAGGACGGTGACAGGGAAATTCTTGTTTACCCACAATTGCCATTGCTGTTGTTCCAGGTTACGAGACCCGGCGGGAGGATGAGTATAGCGTCGTTCTAAACCAGTTTTAGAAGTGTACGTCTATATGACTCTGCCAAAGGGTTGTCGTAGTCAGTGGGAGCAGCGGAAGCATTGGTGGACAGGTGGCTTATGTCTATTTATAGACTAAAGCAGATACAGCGGAGAAAGATCATCTATTTCTGACATGACAGTCATAGGTTTGACTTCATCAGAATAGGGGATGGATCTGTTGAGAAGGTAGTAGGGTGTGATATCCTGGTATTTGGATGATATACACAGAGTAGGAAAGGAAACTCCTACACTACGATCGGTTATACTTTGGTCGTCACACAGTTGTTTCTCCACAAAGGAAATGGATTTTATATCAGACATACTGGTTACTAGATCTATGGTCTTAGATCTAGATTTGGGTGGTTTCCCAATCAGGGTACTTGACAGCATTCTAAGAGTATTTAGGATGGACGACTCCTGGCACGGTAGTGTACCTGCAGGTAATGGAGTCACCCTCTCCAAAGGTGTCTTACAGACTAAAGGGGAGAGGGACGGGCATGATTGGCAGATCATTTGCTCAGGCAATTGAGTCAATCGTGAGATGTCAAGTACCACACCAGATATTGTTCTTGCACTGGATGCAATAAGTTGACATTAATCCAATCCGGGAGAAACAGTCGGAAGCAGTTTTAGAACATAAGTGGATGTTCTAGGGAGCTGATAACGACAGCCTCATTCAGGAGACAGTTATCATTCCAGGCTTCCAAGGTGACATGGACGACAAGGAGGTTGTCAGAGTTATAGTTTTCCTTCTGATGAGGGGCAGTATTTTGGACAGGTGGTCCAAGGCAATACCGAGGGAGGCATGGCGCGCAGGATACTGATTAAGTTCAGTTGACGATACAGTCTAAGAAGTTTGGATTTGGAGTTCATTTATGAGCTAAGTCCCATCAGACATCCAAACATATTCTAAGACAGGTATTGCTCATTTCGGGAGATGGGTTTCTCCGCGAACTTGAGATATAGAGAGACATAGAAAGAAACAACCAAGCGGATCCACTCACTGAGGCTATTCCTCGAACGCAATAGTTTCGCAAACGAGCTTTGTGAGACTGACTAGTAGAGGAGTTGGGTGTTCGGTATCACACGGGCTGTGAGTATGCGACATCGCAATAATTAGCCTTGAGTGCAAGTGGGAGATTGTTGGAGATAGTGCCCTCAGAGTCAATTATTAGGTCACAGGTACGTGATTGTAATGATTGATGGAGGACCTATCCCGGTAGGACAGTCTTACTCGAGATGATAGTATGCTATCTGGTTTACCTTTATCATCGTGTACTGCTTTAGGTGACCTGACACGTCGCTATTACACGTTGATAGAGCCCTTAGGATTCTTGCTTGACCACCAGCAGTATGAGGGCGATCATATAAGTGGGAGCTGGGGTCTATAAGCTTATCCTTAAAAGGTCCCTAGTCGTGGGAGTTTCGAGACTGGGCATCGATACTCCATTAGTAGACTAGTGTATACAGTCGAGACCCCGACGAGGGGCGGTGGCCGGTCTCACAAGCCACTGGTGTCAGTTGGATCACCTAAGATGTATACAGGTGCTCATTGGGTTATGAGTACACCGGAAAGGACTCGCCGGGAACATGCTAGTTGGTCATATACCAGACGTCAGATGGCAGTTCCCTGGTGACATGTGTGCAGGTTAGTTCATCGACCTGGGGATCGTCATTTGTCTCGTGTGAGTTCCCACTGTACTTTGATTACTACCCTACCACGGCTCAAAGGAGTCGTGCAAACAGGTTTTAGTTGGGTACAGTCCCGAGCCACATGGAGGCAGTGAGCGTATCTTCAGGGGTTCGTCTCTCCCGGTATTGGGGGTGAGGTCGTGCTGTGTCTAGGAGAGCCATTACACAAAGTCCTTGGCCAAGGCAAGGAGATTTACTGGTAGGTATTCCAGTAGTATCTCAGGGTGTTCTGGGCTACACTCCGACACGACTTGTACCGCTTTTGGGGGTCTGACTCTTACCAACCCCCTAGGCCCGCCATGCGATACTCATAGACGAACGGACCGGACTGTACGGATATTGTCACTGACAGGCTCAGTAGGGTTGTCAGGCTGAGTTCGCTCACAGACATCCCTTTTAGTCAGTACCTGGTAGCCCGTTATGTATTGGCTTATACCTCTGACGTGCTAGTGGTTAAATCCACAACCAAGGTGTTGATGAGTCTTTAGAGTCCCCCACATTCAGTTACTCAGCTTTCGGGCGAAAGGTTGTAGAGGCCGTATGGAGATATGGCAAGGTCCGACCAAATACGTGCGGTATTGCACGGATCAGGATCGGACAGTTTGTACTATAGGCCGTATGGATATATGGCAGGGTTCGATCAGATACGTGCGGTATTGCACGGATCAGGATCGAACGGATATTACTGGCCGGCTTTGGTATAAGCCGGATCCTAGTATAGTACAGTGTAGAGTTTGTCTCATTGCATTTGTATTTCGGTCGGAATACAAATGCGGGTGTGTATGCACAGTATCGGGGTTTTCCTGTAATTTATTACGGGACCAGTTTTCTGGAGTTGCCAGTTTGCTTTCCGTTTCGGCCAATTTCCATTGTTCCGTTCATTGGCCGAAGATTGGTGGAGGAGGGTTTATTTGCATTGTTGCAAATAGGCATTTGTGGAGGGGTTCTTTGTTTTTTGTAGCATCATGATAGTCTTCATGATGGTGCACCATCCATTGACTTGCTTGACTTCATACTTCATGATGGCTTGACCTTGTTAGCATCATGGTTGTTGATGATGGTTGTGTGGAGTGTTGGCATTGCCTTGTGATCATTCCTTTTTGCATGATAGCTTTCCTCTCTCTCTCTTTGGGATTAGATGAGAATGGCTCCCATTTTTTTGATACACTCTCACTCTTTCACTCTCTCCACCACCATATACATGGCCGGCCACATTGAGGGAGGGGGCTGTCCAAATTTCTTGGGGTGGGATTTTTGTTCTTCTAGCTTTGTAAAATCCCACATGTTTCATCTCCACAAGCTCATATCATTTCCTCCACCAAAAAGGCAATTCCACAATCCCAAAGTGAGACTTGAGGGCTACATATTCTACAGCGAACCTTGGGCATGTCGAGTAGCCGGCTTCGTGCCCGAGTTGCCTCGGCATTGAGGTGGGAGCCCGTAAAAGAAGTAGGCGATGTGGTGCACTTCCGGCGACGAGGAGGAGACGGGACATTCCGCAAGAGATCGGGACGATGATGAGAAGACCGGAGGACATGGATCGTCGGTATATCTCTTTCTCATCTTTTAGTTAGCTAGGACTAGTTAATGGTTCGATCCGGGTAGTAGTGCGCGGCGGTTTGCCAGTTTAAGAAAATTTAATGTTTATCACCGCTTCCGCATCTGGCCGTCGGATTGACGGCCGGGGCGCCGCAGTGCACTTAAGATATAGCTGGGCATCGAGTCCCTGTACAAACCTCTTCACCATCTTCTCTTCGGTATCCACCAAATACGGAGCATATCGGGATAACTGTGTAAACTGGATGTCATACTCAGACATCGTCATCCCAGGTGTCTTGACTAAGGCCTCGAAGCTACGAGCTCTGGCGTCACGAACGCTCTCTGGGAGGAAACGAGCTAGAAAGACCGCTGTAAACTCGGCCCAAGTCATAGGCGGTAGACCTGCAGCTCGACCTCTCAAGACTGACTCCCACCATGTCTGCGCGAGACCCTCTAGTCGGAAACTCGCAAGCTCTACCCATCGATTATCCGAACATCTCAGCGAACGGCAGATCCTGGCTAAACTGTCAAGGAACGTCTGTGGGTCCTCCGCTGCCTCGGTGCCGGTGAATACTGGAGGTCTCAGCCTCATGAAATCCTGTAGTGAAACCGGGATGGTCACGGTGGTAGTAGTAGGAGCAGGTATCATGGTCGTCTGTGATGTAGTAGGTACGTCATCCGGCCTCGGTGTACGACTGGCTGCAACTAGGGATCCTACCATCTGACGTAGCTCCTGCATACTCCCCATCATCTGTCGCAACTCCTCCATACCAGTCTCAAGCCTATCCATACGGCCTGGGGAAGGTGGATCGGTCTGTCCCTGCGGCGTAGGCATACCACCCTGCTCAGTCCTAGTCTCGGACGAGCCAGCTCGAATCTCGTCTCTGGCGGCAGCCCTCTGTGCCCTCGTAGCCTTCGGTGGCATAGTGGCTGTTACAGGAAAACGGATAGTAAGAACAGTGCAATAGGATCATAGGATACACGGAATTGAAGAAGGAATTTTCAAGCAAGTATATCCTAAAGTCACTTAGGCGGAGTACCGTATCGCAAGTATGCCGCGGACATACGCACGCTACGTTACCCTGCTTAAGTCATTTACTCCATCTACCGAGGGTCATCCTACACTAAAAAAGGTAAAACCTGTCGCTCTGATACCAACTTTGTCACGACCCGCAAGGTACGGAACGTGACTGGCACTTAAGTTTACGAAACGTCTCAAGACGTCCGTAAAATAAGTAAGCCAAAGCCCAGAAACCAAAACCAAATAAGCAAAAGAGTGAAGAAAACCCAATCAATTGAAAGCGAGTTTATCAAATAAGTCATATAAAACCCTTTTTAAAAACAATACAAGTTTTTCCGAAAATTTCGGCAGAGTCTCCTTTGTAAATACTGGCCCCCAAAATGGGTACAACAAGAATATATATGAATCCAACAAATAAGGTATCCCCAAGCGGGAGCTAGCTCTTCGCCACAAAGCGGTCACAAATCCCACGCAATATAAAACAATATCATGCAAAATAATCATAAAGAAGCATGAGAAAACAGCATGTCGACTCAAGTGAGCTCGACCCCAAAATACAGCATAAAAAGTCCACAAATCTCACAGTCTCCTCTCTAGGTCAATATACAACAATACTGGTAGAAACAGTAGATGGAGTACACTAGATACAAAGAATATACAAGGTGGTATAAAATAAAAATATAACCCACCTAAGAGTAAAACCTCGAGTCCAGGCAAAAGAGGCAAAAGAAGCAAGTGCGCCCGCCGCTACTGTACTGACGGAGCGGACCTGCAAAAGACTGTGGCACAACGGGGGTGAGTTGCCAACTCGTGAGTAATAAATAATATCTACACAGGCTATCGAATGCATGCACACAAGTATCCTAGCATCTACAATACAGGTAAGATATGACATAATAGCAGGTATATATGCAATATGAATATAATAGCATGTATGAATGCAATGCGAATCAACTTATGATCTGAATGTGTAGGTATAAGAATCATGTTTTTCCTTTAGGAATCTCTTTTGAAATACCAGCACAATACCAATAGAATCAACAAGAACCGGTGTCCAGCAACGACACCTCAAAACTTTCACAAATCTCAAATATCCATGTCATAATATCTCTGGCCTCAGCCATCCAGCTGACCCATCTCAATATCAATATCTCATCATCTCGCGGCCACGGTCGGTATCCTCTGGATATCCTCCGTCCCAAACAGTCACCGGTAGGTAATCCACCCCCTGCCAGGCTCATCGTCAGCACCACGAGCTTCTTGCCCCGGGGTACCTTACCGGGCCCACCATGCACCCGAGACGGTTCATCCAACTCCTCGAAACGGGTCTCGAAAACCACAGCAAACTCATGGTGGACGACACTTACATCACTAGAAAACCGCAATTTACATATTTTAAAAAATATAATAAGTTTAGAAATTTTGCGGCTTTTCCCTGAAATCCAGAAATATCACAAAATCTCAAGAAAATCCTCATAAATGCATATGCCAATGATAATGAATGCATATGGTATCAATAATCAAGTTACGATGTGTGATTGATAGATTAGGCATGAACAAATAACATGATGAAGTACATGCACATGATTAGCAATCTTATGATTTCATTTTAAAGAATTAAAGGCAATAACACAGGTTAAAGCATCAATTATAGTAAAAGGTTTCAAATTATAGCTTATCTAGTGTGGTGGCATGGCAATTACCAGGGCGTGTGTGTAAGCATGAATAGTGCTCGTGCTGCATATAAAAACCCTGGCAATGGTGCAGGTGTCCTATAGCATGGGTTCGCATATGTATGTCAATATAAGGCATGAATGCAGCAAATAATCATACAAGTATTACACCCCTAATTACTAACATTACTAAGAATCTTTTTAAGCTACTAAAACTATCGGGCGACTTACGCCATCCAACGATAGTCTCCCGTAGATGTTACATCTACTCACCGGAATCCCTAGCTAGTCACGTCCAATCACCGCTTTCCCCTTTCGTGCCGCGTCTGACTTCTCCGCGACCGAACCTGGAATTTACATCAATACCAAACATAAGGTTACATACCATGAAACGATGCAATCCCAAACGAAAATACCAACGTTCACAAGCTAGGTACAACGTGCACGAGGTGCGCGGAACACACGCGAAAATCGCAAAAACTAACTAAAATCGTCGATTTGGTCGCCCGGCAAAGCTGAAACCCGATCACTCAAAAATCCGCACTCACACATCCTAAATGTCATAGGATATGCCAACAATATAATCTAGATATCGCAATTAATTCGCCACAATAATATAATAAAAACCTAGTAAGCTAGAAGTTTGCAAATTTGGTGCAAACATCGACAATTAGCGACAAAGTTAACACAATCCAACATAACAATCCAAACTAACCCACTAGCTAGCCATTAAACTAATTTTAAATCATTAACTATGCATCAAACCATAATTCCAACACAACCCTTCTCTTGATTTTTGGTAATTAGCAACAACAATGAAAATTTCACACAAGTTAACTTAGATTAGCATAACATCAAGCCACTTAAGCAAAGTAACCATATAGATTGGTTAAGTAAACAACTAGGTTAATTAAAAAGATTTAATTAACTAAAACATGGTTTCAAGAAACCCTAGTTAAATTTTCAACCATTAACTAAAAAAAACTAGATTAGGATTAACACTAAAATTAACACTAAACAACTAGATTAAAGAATTCTAACCATATCAACTTAAAAGAGTAGAAATTATACCTCAAATCTATGGATCTAGCAGGAAGAAATTTGCTTCAATTGATGGCCTCAAAGCATCATGATCCAAGTAAGGGAGGTGAAGGAAAAAGGGATGAAGGATGGGGTTTAAATTGTGAGCTTTAAATTGCAATTTTTGGAGCAAACTTTGAAGAATTTTTTGAAGAAGATGAAAAGAAAAGAGATGAAGGGGGGCTGCTGGAATTCGGCCAGAATGAGGGAGAGGGGATGGTGTGGGGTGTAGGAAAAAAGGTCTTGGTCAACTCCTACCAACCACAAAAGACCATACCCAAAAACAATTCAAAAACCCTTAAAATAAAACCCCATTTCCACACAATATACAAGTCAAAAGAGCATGGAATTTTCTTCCATGAGCTGCTGGAAATGGGCCGGCCTAGGGTGAGGGAAAAGTGAGAGAGTTTGCACAAAAATTTTTTTATGCAAAAAGACCCCCTACAAGTCCAAAATTGCAAGTTTAAGCTTAAATTCAATAAATTTCGTTTCCTATAATAAAAATTAGTTAAAACTCAAAATAAAATACTAAAAATTTATGTTACAACTAGATTTTAATTAACATAATTTTAAAGATTAAAATTAGCCCAAAAAAATTTGTATTTATCGCTAATTTAATGTATTTCCTTACCGGCTTAAAATAATATTAAAAAATTGAAAAATAGGGAAAAAATTTTAAATGACCAAAATTTAATAAGTAACTCATTAGCTACTAAAAACAAGCAATTACCTATCCATTTTAGGTATAACTAGTCCTAAATTGCAAAATAACAAAAAAGACGGTTTACGGAAAAATACCGAATTTTCACCGATTTTCAGGAAAACTCCAAAACGACTTTTCAAGACGCTACAGTAACATGATATGATTATTAATACAATATGTTTAGTGGAGATTAAACATGGTTAGGGTTTGATTTGGGTTAATCATTTCTAGAAGTTTCTAGAAGCTTTCATTTTTTGTTTTGGAAAAGATATTTTGCAAGATATTTCTTTAACTCAGCCCAAACCCTTAACCCTAGTAAAATCTCTACAATAGTTACTTGAACCATGGTTGCATTTCTAACCTTATCATAACTTTCATTATTCATCACAAAAAGGATTCTAATATAATTGATCTTCTTCTTCCTTGACTTCTTTATGGAAAAAGCTTTCTAACTTTTTTTCAAGTGATGAATGAGTGTGAGAAAAAGATAATAAAAGAGAGCAGAAATCTTACTTCATCATTCTCATCTACCCTTGCCCTTTAGATGAGAGTGTTCATTTCATTTAGTGAGTGTTAGCTTGTGTTAATGAAACTTCAAGGTAGATCATCTATGTTATCGAAGATCGGAAGCAAGCTTGCATCTTTCTCTTCATGGAGCCTCTCGAGAGTCCGGAACACGATGATCGCAGCGAAAAGACCTCAACACGGAGCTTAAGAAGTGAAGGACCGGATCTACAAAGGTTGTAATCCCTCTCACTTATTGTTAAAGAGTTAAACATACTTGTTTTCGTCTAATCTCTAGTTTAAATATCCGGCTTTAGGTTGTTCGGCATGGCTAAATTTTTAATCGGGCATAGTTGATGCCTTGTAGACCCTTGTGCGTGTGTCTAGCAACCCTACAGTGGTATCAGAGCCTAGCTAGAGCTTTAGGCAAAGTCTAGACGAAGTTTAAAGTCCGATCGAACCCGGATAACCCCGATTAAACCCTTCTCTGGATTTTTTTTGAAATCGTGATTTTTTCAACATTAAAAATACTCAAAAAATTAAGCAGGAGAATCTAAGAATTACTGTGAAGTACGGAGTCCCAAATCGGTTACGTGACCGCGGAACCGCGGCCAAACCACGCACGTGGCCGCGGATCCGCGGCGGAACAGTAAAATTGGGCCCCAATACTTCACAGTGTTATTCCTGGGTTATTTTGCAATATTTTGGGAATTTTTAATTCTGCTCAAGTGTTGAGTTTTCTGGGTTGTATTGGGGACTCGTTGATTCGATCGGATAATTTAACTTCGTTTAAGTTTTTTCCGGATAATTTTAGAAACTGTTAAAAAGTTCGAACGGATATCAATAACTCACTTTTTCCCCTGTCGGAAAATTTTTCAAAAGTTGGATTTTTTTTTCTCGAGTTTGAAATTTTCTAAGTCGTGCAAGTAACACGGTGGACCCTCTAGAAGAACACAAACCTTAACTCGATTATGTGATCGTCTTGAACTGCCTCTGAACCTTAGGGTTTGGGGCAGTACGGCGTGCCACATATGAGGCGTTGGCTTGACCCTTCTACGGCTGGACCATTAGTACTGTTGCATGTGATGGATATTTTTTTTGAACTCCGCTCAAGTGTTGAGCTATTTGAGAAATCTTGGGTGTTTGTTTATTCAATCGGAAAATTTAACACTGTCTATTTATCTGGAATGTGATACAATATTTGGAATCCATAAGTAGTTATGAGATAACTAATTTGAATGTTATAAATCTAGCAGTTCAGTCTCAGATGATCGGTTGCCACGGAATTTTGATATGATCAAAAGTTCATCACAATCACATAGCGTACGCGGATACTCGCTGGGTAAACTAAACAGAGAGCCACGCCCCATAACCCCGACAAAGTGACTGTAGGAGAACCCCGTCGCCAAAAGCATCCGTTCGGGTGCTCGCGGCAGCGGTGTTCCGTCTTAGTGCACTTCGTCGACGGCATCCGGAGGTGCGGCCGTCTACTAAAGTTTGCGACGAGCATTCGATCAGGTTGTCGGGAATTTTGTTGAATTTCCCGACTAGATATTGAAAAGAGTTTTCGATAAATGAGACTAAAATGCGGGGTTTTTAATTGTTAGGCATGCGATGTCTAAGGAATTCATTTGGTTAGGCATGCGATGTCTAAGGAAGTTGCGGATTCCAACTGTTGTAGTTTTACACTTTCTTTTCTGTGACCGTAAGCGTAGTATGTGGTGTATCGCCGGCTTCGTTGCTATGCATCAACGACAATCAGGATACGCATACTTATTTACGTTGATGATATGAGATATTATGTGTTGCTGTGATATGTTGTATTGGATCGTCGCGTTTGAATAGCCGGGGTTTTATGTGAGATGAGAGTTTTTCTTTTTCATTCATGTAAAATTCATTTGTATGTAATATTCTTTTATTGGGGCACTTCCGGGCTGAGGATGATGTCACCATTGTATATTATTTACTTTTCCGCATTAGGTAGACCCAAGACGGGGAGCACAAGTAACCGGGTTCTAGGGTCTAGTGGGAGACCATCTCGAGAAGTCGAGACCGGGTCTCCTAACCCTAGAATTGACAGTGTTGCTTGCCGCTCTCGTAGGGGTCTAGGGATGTGGGTTTGGCTATTCATCGCGACCGTGGAATCCGTGTTTTATACAGGCTCGTATTAAAACACGGACGTCCTAGTATATCCAATATTTCATATATGTTCTTCTGCTGCAATGTTCTGTGATGAGATCATATTACTGCCTGAGACGAATGTTTTATTATATATATGAGATATATGTTATATTGCAGATTTCGTTTCAAATGAGATGCTTATGAAGTATAATAAAATGGGACTTCATTAATGAGATTAATGAAACTGAAAGAAACCTAAAGATGTTGTAGAAACTTGTTTAAAAACTGTTAGCTCTAGTTCTTGCTTTGCATAGCGGTGTTCCTTGTAGAACATCCAGCACCTTATTCGATAAGGAAAGAGCCGAGATCCCTTCACCGGGAGTGACCTCTTTAGTGAAACTAGCAGATGCTGCATACTCAGTTTGTTTTTGATAGCTTATATAGTTCTTGCTTTGCACAGCGGTATTTGTGAAATATCCCGCACCTTATTCGATGAGGAAAGAGCCGACGATCCTTTCACCGGGAGTGACCTCTTTAGCAAAACTAGAAAAGGCCTCAAAAACATTCCATTTAAAATCACTCGATTCTACAACGATATCAAGTTCATTACGCAAAATGTTTTCTTAAAAACCTGTCGTAACCCTCCGTCATTTTAGGAAGTAGAGTATTTAGTATTCGTGCTGTGTTTGTTGACCTTAGTTAAGGCACAGTGTACGGTAGCTAAGTGATGTCTTCCTATATAGCATATGATGCGATTAGTTAGGACAGTCATATGACTTTGTTGACCTTAGTTAAGGGTCATGTGGGTGGGTCTATTTAATCAAGAAATGACGGGTAGAACTTGACTAGTGCTTATGATTTGTTGACCATACTTAAGGTCATAAGTCACTAGGGGTAAAATATTATTGGGAATTTCAAGTGTTGAAATTTGTAATGAGATTGCATACCTTCTATGAGATAGTTGGATCCCGATACCCGCTGCGAGTAAGAGTTACTCCTGGGAGAGTTTTACACATTACAATTAGCCGATCAAGTAGGTGTCTAGAAAGGTGTTAACGGGGTTATGCCCCTGGGAAAACGAGGTTTACTTGAATTAGGTCCGTGCGAAAGCATGGGGAACCTCCCTCAAAATACCGGCACTGGCCTGGCTGAAAGATTGGCGAACTTGTAGGGTGTAATTAATCCCGGCTAGTCTTTCTTTTTAGGGTTTGAAGGAAGATTTGACTAAAACAGTGGGAGACATCCTGATTAGATAAATTGATAACCAATCTAATCTTGTAAAAGCGCACGCTGAGTGTTTTCTTCTCTCTCTCTCTTCTGGTAGCGACCATATCACGCCTTAATCAAGATAATAATACGGATGTATTGACCGAACCCGCTTGTTATACTGCGCTAGGGAACGTTGGTCCCGCTCCAACTTATAATTGTTATAAGACAGAGCAGGAAATTGGGGAATACTAGATTTCCCGTGCCGCCCAAACGAAGAAAGTGCATGCTGATGCATCATCTTCGGGTGTGTTCATTACATAGAACTGTTTCTCAGTATCCTTTACGTCCTGGGTATTTAATACAGGATCAGGATCCCACATATGTAATTTGTTATATGGGCTACAAATAGGTAGAGAACTAAGAACGGGTGATAAGTTTTATGAGATAGAAACGGTGCAAGTGTTACAGCCAAGTCTGTTGGTCACTATCACCCTGTATTACCAGAATACGTTGATTCTGAACGAATGTTATTTGATACCGAACTTGATATACAACATCATATTAGTCTCTTTATTAGTAAAGAAAGGATATAATTTTGTATTGTTGCATAATGTTTTGAACATTTCCTATATCAAGAGTTGATCGGTTCAGGCACGTTATCTAAAAGCATTGATGTTCTTAATCAAACTACAGTTCTTAGTATATAGAACACACACAAGAGGAATAGTTAAGAAATGAACGAATCCTTATTGAGGTATTGTAGACTAGGTCATATCAATGCGACCCGACTAGCCAAGTTACATTTAGATGCATATTTAAATTAGTTTGAATTTACATCTTATGAAACTTGCCGGTCATGTCACAAAGATAAGATGACCAAAGCTCTGTTTATTGGAAACAGAGAAAGAGTTAGTGAACTCTTGGGATTGATACATGCTGATGTATGAAGGTCCCCTGTCTACACATGCCAAGACCGGTTCTTTGTACTTCATTATATTCACTGATGATCTCTCTAGATTCAGACATATGTTCCTGTTGGAACACAAGTCCGAAACTTTTGAGATAATCACAGAATATAAGTTAGAAGTAGAGAACCAAAAACGGGTATAAGTAATATGTCCTTTGATGAGATCAGGGAGGAGAATACTTGAGCACGGGATTCCTGGACTATTCAAAAAGAGAATGAGATTCTCTTTCAGCAATACTCCTCCGAATACACCACAGCACCTCGGTGTATCGGGGCGGAGCAATAGCACCCTATGTGATATGGTGTGCTCTATGATGAGTACTACTGAGTTTCCTATTTTCTTTTGGAAGTTATGCACTTGAGAAGCTGCATACCTATTGAATAGGGTTCAAATAAAATCAGTTGCCTACCACTTCATATGTGATATGGAAAGGGAAGAGCCCATATCTTAAGTTTGTTAAGATTTGGAGTTGTCCGGCCTATGTCTAAAAATGCAAAATCCGGACAAGCTCGAGGCAAAGTCAGATCTGTGGAAGTTTCTTGGATATCCCAAGCATACGCAAGGGAATATCTTCTACCAAACAGAGGAACAAAAGATGTTTTGTTTCTCAGCATACCACCTTTGTGAAAGGGAATTTCTTATGAAGAAATTATTGGTCATGAGGTAGAACTGGAAGGAGTTCCAGCTATACAAACTACAGCAGATGATTTGGTAAACCCAAAGGATTCAATAGTAACCAACGAACCTCAGTCTCTCCGCCGATCTAGTAGGGTTCTTTACCCACCTGAGAGATACTTCGGTTTCTCTATGACAGTGGGAGCGAGGATTGCACCATGAGATGATGACCAAACTAGTTTCGAGCTGGCCATCAGGAGTGGGACTCTGTAAGAATGGCTGGATGCTTAGCGATCTGAGATGAAATCCTTATACACCAACAAAGTATGGACTTTGGTTGCTTTATCTGAAGGGTTAAATCCCCATCAGGAGCAAGTATATCTTGAGAAGATTACTTGGCGTACATGGAAAAGTTTAGACTTTCAAAGCTATGCTTAAGTCCATCCAGATCCTACTTGCCACGGCTACATACCATGACTACGATATCTGGTGGTTGGGTGTCATGACTGCTTTTCTAAATGATGTTTTAGAAGAGAGTGTCTATAAGTACACAGCCAGAGGGCTTCGTAGACAGTGGGAGCAGCAGAAATGTGTGCAAGATGTTTTATGTGATAAAGCAGGTATCGCGGAGTTGGAACATCTGTTTTGATGTGATAGTCAAAGAGTTTGACTTCATCAAAATGGTAGATGAACCTTGTATATACAAAAAGGTAGTAGGGAGTATGGTGGTGGTCCTCGTAGAGTACGTGGATGACATACTCTTAATAGGGATGGAGTTTCCTATGCTACGCTCGGTCAATCTCCGCTTATCATAAGGATTCTCCATATAGGATCAAAATGATACCTCCTAAATCCTGGGTTTTGGATCTATGAGATAGATCTAATTGGATGTTAGGATACTCACTAGTTGTAGTGAGATAGTATCAATCGATCCTGGGGAGAATCACTGGAAAGGTTCCAAGGTGATAAGGACGACTGAATGTCAGCCGTAAGCATTGTCTTTACCCTCAGTGGAGGGACGGTATGTTGGATGAGTTCCAAGCTAGATACCGTGACATACTAGACGATTAAAGGCAAGATACATTGTTACCAAAGATGCTATCAAAGAGGCAATCTGGATATATATATAAGTTCATGAGATGAACTTCGTTCCTACCATTGTGTGACAATGGAGTTTTGGCTTTAGCCAAGGAACTACCGTCCCATCAGAAATCCAGATATAATTCTTAGGCAGTATCACCTGATCATGGAGATGGTTGATCTCCAGGGAGATCGAGGTTAGGAGAGCAGACACAGAGGACAACAGCGTGGATCCACTCATAAAGGCCTTTTTCCCAGTAAAGACTTTTATGGGATGGTTGAGTATGAGATACTTTAACCACAGCTAATTGTTGGGTATGTGATACCACAACAGATGGCCCTAGTGCAAGTGGGAGATTGTTAGTTATATGTATGCCCTAGAGGCCATTACTGTACATACGATGTATATTGTAGTGGATGCTTGGACATATATAGGGAGGACTTTCTTGCTCGACATGATAGTACACTATCTGGTTGTACTTGATCTTAACACGTACTCTGATTGTCTCTATGTTACATGTTGATAAAGCCCTTAGGATATGTGCTCGACTACTGGGACTATGATGAGATCATACTAGTGGGGCCACGGTAGTCGACGAGTACATCCTATAACTGTTCCTAGTCAAGGGTGTATCGAGACAGGGCATCGATACACCAGAGTAGACTAGCGTATACGCATCTTGACCCATATGATGGGCGATGGATGATCCCATATCCATCGGTGTTTGACATCAAGGATGGTGTACGGGTGCTCAGTGGAGACTGGGTATACTGGACGGACTCGCCGAGAACTCTCAGATGGTATTATACCTCACGTCAGATGGCAGTTCTCCGGTGACACTGGTACAGAGTAGTCTGTTGACCCGAGATCGTCATAGAGTCTTGTGTGATTCCGACTGTGCTTTGATTTCCATCATACCACGTCCAAGAGGGCGTGCAAAAAGGTCGCTTTTGGGTACAGTCCCGAATCACATGGAGGCAATGAGCGATAAGAGGGGATTCGTCTCTCCCGGTATAGGGAGTTGATGTTGTGCTGTGTTCTATTGGCTATAACTGGAAATCCCTGACCAGGGTTGCTGAGATTTACTGGTAAGTGTTATCAGTAGTTTCTCAAACTATTATAGACCTCATATCGACACGACTTATCAAGCTACTGGGGTCTGACGTATACCACCCCTAGGCGAGATATGCGACATATCAGACGACGAGACCGGACT
This sequence comes from Agapanthus africanus, assembly GCA_030015575.1. Classification (NCBI taxonomy): domain Eukaryota; kingdom Viridiplantae; phylum Streptophyta; class Magnoliopsida; order Asparagales; family Amaryllidaceae; genus Agapanthus; species Agapanthus africanus. Next base: position 397,433,749 of record JASDDO010000019.1, on the reverse strand, counting down.
GTACGGGAGTGTTACTGATTGGATTCACAGGAGAATGTACAGGCTTGCTTGTTGATCTTCTGAGCGCTCAATACCTGAGTGGCTGTTATGTTTAGCTGACCGCTTGCAGCTTGTGGGTGTTTGATATGATCATCACCTACTGCCGGCGTATTGACGATTCTTTAGAGTCCTACACAGAGGTTTCTTGACTCAGCCAAAACGGAGTAGGGGCACATATGTGATATGTGCAGGACAGAGGATAATGCGATATATGATACCGTATTCTATTCTCGCGATATTTGATATCAGCCGGGTCATCGGATCAAGTGTTGATTCGATGAATCGGTAAAATGAGATATTAGTCGGTTGTATGCGATATAGCCGGATTGTCGGATCAAGTGTTGATTCGATAATTTAATGTATAATAATATATATGATATATTAAATTACATCAACTAATATTAGCTCACTAAAAGATTCTTTTTCTCACTCGGGTAATATATTGATATATATGCGATATATGTTAATTGTATTATTTTATTTTTGTTACAATAAATATTATATATGTGATATATAATATTGTAACATGATATGATTATTAATGCAACATGTTTAGTGGAGATTAAACATGGTTAGGGTTTGATTTGGGTTAATCATTTCTAGAAGTTTCTAGAAGCTTTCATTTTTTATTTTGGAAAAGATATTTTGCAAGATATTTCTTTAACTCAACCCAAACCCTTAATCCTAGTAAAATCTCTACAATGGTTACTTGAACCATGGTTTCATTTCTAACCTTATCATAACTTTCATTATTCATCACAAAAAGGATTCTAATATAATTGATCTTCTTCTTCCTTGACTTCTTCATGGAAAAAGCTTTCTAGCTTTTCTTCAAGTGATGAATGAGTGTGAGAAAAAGATAATAAAAGAGAGCAAAAATCCTAATTCATCATTCTCATCTACCCTTGCCCTTTAGATGAGAGTGTTCACTTTATTTAGTGAGTGTTAGCTTTTTTTAATGAAACTTCAAGGTAGATCATCTATGCTATCGAAGATCGGAAGCAAGCTTGCATCTTTCTCTTCGTGGAGCCTCTCGAGAGTCCGGAACACGATGATCGCAGTGAAGGGACCTCAACACGGAGCTTAAGAAGTGAAGGACCGGATCTACAAAGGTTGTAATCTCTCTCACTTAGTGTTAAAGAGTTTAACATACTTGTTTTTGCCTAATCTCTAGTTTAAAGATCCGGCTTTGGGTTGTTCGGCACGGCTAAATTTTTAATCGGGCATGGTTGATGCCTTGTAGACTCTTGTGCGTGTGCCTAGCAACCCTACAGAAATATTGTGAGAAAAATCAATCTAAAGTGAGCCTAATTCCTACTTCATCATCCTCTACTATATTAGTAATTTAGTTTAGGGTATTTGCTTCACTAATCTACCGTTAGTGAAGAGGTAGCATGAGCTTGAGTCTCCTCGACGTAGATCTTCGGCCTCGAAGACTTCGAGCAACCTTGTTCATTTCTTTATGTGAACCCTTACTAAAGTTCGGGTGTTCACTACTTGGAGCGAAGGGACTACTATATGGAGCTTTAGAAGTGAATGACCGGTCTACAAAGGTTGTATTCCTCATTCACTTAGATCTAAAGTTGTTTGCATTGCTAGTTCGTCTAAATCTCTAGTTAAGATTCTAGGTTAGGGTTCTTTAAAATGGCAAACTTTTGAAATTAGCATGGACTATACCTCCCAAAATCTTGCTGCCGCTCTAGGGAACCCTACAGTGGTATCAGAACCAGACTAGAGAATTAGACGATGTATGTTAGATTACGAAACCGAAACAACTCCGATACACCCGATATAAAGATCTAGTTTCTGTCAAACTTTTAAAGGTGTCAAATTTTTTTAAGCAACTGCAGAATGTTATATGTGATATAACATGAACACCATACAAATTTGAAGCAATACCACCTTGTTTTGGCAGCCCACAAGGCCTCAAAATCCGAGCTCACCGGTCCTTCTGGGGCTTTTTGGCTTCAAATTTTTAGGGTGTTCCAGTCTCTGGGTTTTAGGATTTCATGTGTTGCTTGTTTTTGCTAAATTTGCATGTGATGTTAACTTTCTGCAATGGTAATTCGAAGTGTTTCATAATCGTAATTCTAACATTTATTCGGGTTATTTAGACGACGTTAAAAAGTTCGAACAGATATCAATAACCCAATTTTTCCCTCGCTGGAAATTTTTCAAGAGTTGGATTTTTCTGAGTTTAAAATCTTCAGAAAATCATGCAAGCGATTCTGTGGACCCTCTAGAAGAACGATACCCAAACTCGACTTTTCGGTCATACCCTAGGGTTTGCGGCAGTTCCGTGGCGACATGAGTGAGGCATGGGTCGGCCCTTCTATGAATGGTTCATAGGTGCTGTGGCATGTTCTGCGTACCTTTTAAACTTCGCTCAAGTGTTGAGCTATTTGGGAAATTTTGGGTGTTTGTTTATTCGATCGAAAAATTTAACATCGTCTAGCTATCTGTGATTGTGATACAATATTTGGAATCCACATAATTAGTTATGAGATAAATAGTTTGAATTTTATAAATCTAACAATTTAGTCTCGTTTGATCGGTTGCCACGGAATTTTGATGTGGATCAAAAGTCCGTCGCAATCACGTAGCGTACACGGATACTCGCCGAGTAACCTTATTAGATAGCCACGCCCCATAGCCCTGACCAAGTGATTGTAGGAGAACCCCGTTGCCAAAAGCATTCATTCGGGTGCTCGCGGCTGTTCATACCAGAATATTGCATTTTATACCGCCCATTCTTATGCTCGTGTGTTTATAGGTAGGTACTTGTAATCCGTGTTTGTTACATATTTACAGAATACAGGTTTCCAGTACAAATATTGCAAATCAAGACAAAATCTCCACAGTTACACCAAATACAGAACATCTGTCACAGCAGATAAAAGCCGGGTTCCGGTCATCCATATCCGTCCAGTGCCGAGTACCAGTTCCAGAGACAAGACATATGACAGTGGTCATTCGTGTCTCGGACATGCACAGAGCACGAGAGGGGCTGCACAAGAATCAATGGGTGCGCGGAGCTCGAGGGAGATAAAGTCAAAAGTAAAGAAAAGAAAGCAATCTTGGACTAAGAATTCTGAATATATTCTGGAAAGATTATCAGAAAATACATGTACCAGACAAAAGGGGACAGCAGATCAGGGCAGTACAAGAAAGCCCATGCCCTGACTCCACCATAGGGCCGCGGATCCGCGGCCAATAGGGGGTATTGGCGGCGGATCCGCGGCCGTACTGGCGCTTCACCTGATGAAATTTCAGGGGCTATTTGGTCTTTTTATGTAGGTTCTGAATGTTGCCCTAGATTTCCAGCTCCCTGCCTATAAATACTCCAGAATTGAGCTAAGCCAAGGGTCCAATTTTGTTCATTCTTTTGTTCTTCTTTCTTTTTAGGATTTAGTCTTTTTCTTCTTCTTCTTCATTCTTTTTCCATGAAAATTGTAGTGAGAGATTTTTAAGTGGGAGATCAATGAAGATGAGGGCTTTTTGTATCATTCTCTTTTGTTTCTTCTTCCCCTTGAGATTCTTGCTTTCTCTTGATCATTCAACCTCTTCATTGAGCTTGAATGGTTAAGGGTTAGTTATTGATCTCAAGGGTCGTATTTTCTTATGGAATTAGCGCTTCATTTCACATGCGTTCTCTACCCTTCTCTTGATCTTGCAACCTCTTGATTGAGCTTGCAAGTTTAAGGGTTGGCTATTGATCACATACTTGTCTTGAGTTCTAGTTTCTTGTTCTTTTTATTTGCTTATTTATTACTTGCTTTTTATTACCTTGCTTTACTTTCTTGCAATTTATATTCATGCACTTAATTACTTGTAATCTTTTCTTTTCTTTGTTCTTTTCTTTTGCTCTCTTTTGTTCATTTTGTGAATGGTTGTAATTATTGTTGTTAAGATGAAATACGGTGTTGTAAGTTAATATCTTCTTTCTAATTTTCTTTTCCCGTTATTTTCCATTGAACTCCGCCCAAACCATACGCAAGCGCTCCGTTAGGCACCCTACCCTAACAAGGTAACGGTGATTCCTAACCGCGACCGGTTGCGTTCGGTTCGGCCGGAGGCGAAAGCAAGAGACAAGAACGGAAGGACAAGGGTAAATAAGCCGTATTCTACGAATACCGTGCTTAAATCCCCTAATCCACGTTGTTGCCAATTGCTTAGCTTCAATTGGTCAAGACTCGGCTCAAAGGTTTTGAGCACGACTTTCTTTAGCTTACAATTTCGTATCTTTTTCTTAACAACTTTATACTTGCAAATAATACACATAGGATAGTCTCGAACAAACATACACAAATTCTTTATTGACTCGTCTAAAACTTGAAAGGAAATACAACCATCTCCCTGTGGATCGACCCGTGCTCAACCGGCTAGCTGCAAGCGAAACCGTCTTGATTGCGGTATTTAACTAAAACTTGAACATGCACTTACTCTAACAATCAAATGGCACCGTTGCCGGGGAGACGGTAGCGTATTTTCTTTCTTGTTATTCGGGTTAATATTCTTTTTGTATATATTTATCAAAAAAAAAATCTTTTTTTTTTTTGATCATTTTTGTGGGCAAGTGTGCAGATTTTTGCGTATTTGCAAACTGCGATTGTGGGAGCAAAGTGTGCATTCAAGGCTAAGGTGATTGCAAAGTACGGTGCCAAAGATCCGGGTAGTTTGACCCGCGCAAGCGAACTTTTCAAGCTTACCGGATTTGATTCAACGGGGGTTTCCTAACCCAAAACTTAACGGTACGTACTTTACTAACACCTTCTTCTCAAATCCGACGCTTCCAATATACTACTCTTTGCAGGATTCTTTGCAAGTTCGCTAGCAAACGCTAAAAATTGACTAACCCGTATTTGTTGCAGTGCCGCGCTTAAACTAAAAAACGATTTTTTGATTCTTTATAGAATTTTTATTGAATTGCGCATTGCATTAATTATTACGGACTTAAGGGCAAGCGAACCCCACAATATACGGTAAAGGATTTCATCACCTTTTCCGTGGCCCACAAATCACAAACTTGAGCATAACGTTTACCCGCACAAAAATTAAAAGAATCTAGACTTTAAGCCTTAAGGACTTCGCGCTCACTAGGAGAAGTTAACTGTGTTTAGAACCTTGCTTAACGGTATATTGTTTACGGGGTGTCTAGGAAAGTGTTAACGGCGAAACCGCCAAAAGAGAAAGGGTTATTTAATTAAGGAACTTCGCGAAAGCGTTGGAAAACCTCCCTTTATCTCTGCACTTACCTGGCCTCGTGATCAGTGTATCTTGAGCCTGTTTCTCGACACAGTTTTACTTCGACAATCAAGTTCTGGAGCAGGTCTAGTTAACCTAGGAGCACCCTAGAACGATTAGGTGTGTGGTATTTTTGTGTCGTGATTACTTTTGTCCATATTCTTTTTTGTGTGTATATTTCATTCTTTTGTTAATATAAAAAAATATATATATATAAATATCACATCCTTTTTCCCCTCCTTTTCTCTGCCTTTCTTTCTTTCTCTTTTCATATCATGGGTACTCCACCTCGCAAAACTCTTGCCGAACTTTGGTACCCACAACCAGAAATTACTTCTTACGGTTCTTGCTTTGGCTGAACTTCGAACGACCCCTCCATGCCCAAAATTTCTTTGAAAGATCGGATAGACGCGTCTAAGACGAACAATTTGACTCCGCAATCCACTTCGCATCAACCATTTCATACATTCACCCCTTCTTACGTTGATACCCCTTCTTCGAGTCATGTTGCAACTCCAAGACCTATGTCTATTGCAGAACGTATTGAACAATCTCGTAACCGATCTTTCACTCCTTTCACCACTTCCAATTCTTGGAATCAATAATTCCATTCACCTTCCTATCCAAATGTTGATCCTGCTCCTATCCAGCCATTCAATTCCTACCAATCTACCCTACTTTTGCACCTTCCCTAGACATTGCTTCAGAACCGCCATTTGGGAGTTTTCAGTATCCAAACAACTTTGAATCTTTTACTGAAACCCCTTCACAACCAATGTCTAGTCTAGAACAGTCGTTGGAAGACTTTAGGGTAGCGTCAAGCCAACAGATGATGGATTTGAATGCGTCCATGGCCGCCCTCATGCAACCTAGTGACCCGGTAGCTAGTTTTCAACTAGCTCCAACTTTTTCAATGTATGATGAGGCGGCAGGACAGGCTGTGAATTTGAGTGGAGAGAGTGAGATGTACCCCCTTCCAAATCAAACCTACCCGTCCCAAATTGAATCCCACAACTCCTGTTTTGAAAGTCTATCGAGTATCCCACATGATTTATCAATTGAAGATAGAATGATGAATGAGTTGTGCGACTTCGTAGTGTTTGATTTACCCAATTGTGAAGGGTCCCTTCCAAGTGAAACCATACCTAATCCTTTTGACCTCTACACCTATATCTTAGAACCAGAATCGATTAATATCCATGCTTTTGATGAGGTGTCAGAGAATTTTGATTTTCACTTGATTGAGGATATTGACGCTGGGGATATTTTGGATGATGAACCCGTAGATTTGGCTGAGTTTGTCTCTTCAAATCATCATCCCGAGTCATTAAATGTTTTTCCCGAACCCCATATGCGTCTGGACTTTGAAGAGAAGAGCATGGATGTGCTAAATTTTGAGGAGAATATTGAGGATAGTTTTGAGGATGAACCTGTTTTGCTTGATGAGTCGGATTTTCCAATTCATCCTGTTCCTTCCACTGACTGTGTACACCCTCCTGAACCTTTAACCGATACCCTTCCTCAACCACTTCCCTCCATCCTTTCCATCGTTCCGACCTTGCAAGAACCCGTCTCACTTTCATTTACTGTGTCTGGTTTACCAAGTTCGGCGTACCCATGGTTTCTCACGAATCTTGAGGGATTTGACCCCATTTCTCGACGGGTAAATATATTAGCACAATCGCTTTTTACACATCGCTCATCACAAATTGTGCTAATCTATTTACTCCATTTGCACCCTCAAGTTCGTATTCCACTTTTTTTCCCTTCCACCATTCTTCTTCCTCTCATATACCGAGACCGTATCCCGCTTCTCTTCGCATACGGTCTCGCGTATTCTCCATCTCTTTTCTCTACGCCTTCTTTCACCAACCAGCACATTATAGAGATAAAATCTTTGAATGGTTGGTACTAACTTTTGGCCTGTGTAAGGCCTTGTATAGCTTGATACTGTTCTTTCCCCCCTAATCCTGAACTTCAACGCTTAACAGTGAAAACACAGTTTTACTTAAGTTTGGGGGGGACACTTTTTTGTATATATTTTTGTTTTCCTTTTTGTTTTGTATATAATTTGTTTTTAGGGAGCGCCGGCAATTTTGACCCTCTTAGTATAGCCTGACAGTGAGGGCACTGTCAAGTTTAAGTTTGGGGGTGTGCTCGGTAAGCTTTCTTCCTTCGCATTCATTTGTATATTTTGCATTTGCATACCCTATTAAAAACCCACAAAAATTGAAAATTTTCCAAAAAATATAAAAACTTTGTCGTCAAGTTAGCTAATAGGGTAACTTAGATCTTTATTCCGAAAGTTTAGTTGATATGATAGAAATAACTAAATTCTAGGCTTAGGATTTGAAAACCCTAAAAATAACCCTCATTCTGTCTAACTTTGGTAAGTATACGTCCTTACAGTTTTTTTTGAGAAATAGGTAATCTTGAGTTCAGTTCTTGAGTTAAGTCAAGATGAAGGGAAAGTATTGAAGCTTTACTGGAGGATAAGTCTGAAAAATAGTTTCTTTTCTTGAGTTTAAATTTAGAAAGTATATACCCTACAAACTGCACTTACACGCACCTTGAAACTTGGGATAGTAGAGAATACCTAGAAATACTCTTGCCTGAAAGCCTAGTATGAAAGAAAAAACGGTATTTAAAGCTAAACACCAAAAGAGCATATTGAAAAATATATCCGGTCTTGAAAAAAGAAAAAAGAAAAAAGAAAAAGAAAAAGAAAAAAATAGAATAAAGTCAAGACCTGGAAACTGCTATTTACGCTTTAAAGTTCACACATTCAGTAATCGGTCGTTAGTGCCTCAAGAAGCATTAATAGTCGTATGAAAGGTGTGTGAGCAAATCCGTCCATCCTTAATGAAAAGAAGTAGTATTAGGTATTAGGGCAAGGGTATTATAGCTTGAATTGAATTCTTGAGTGTAGGGGTGCAAATATACACACACGTAGGGGTATACAATCGATGTTTGAATAAAAGATAGAAATAAAGAATAAGACTTGTGTTTTCTGTAAAGTTGATAAAAATCTCTAATTTGAGGCCGCACTTTAGAAGGAAAACTCAGGGGAACCAACATCTTTCTAAACTTTTTTGGAACGTATATGATCTAAGGCTAAATAGATTAGAGGTGTGAAGCATAAGGGTTGGATATTTCTAACTTAGGATGATAGAATTTCTAACGTAAATACTAAACTGTAGGAGTAGAATCGACGTTAACTTATGACACTAGCTTGACGGGATTTTGTGGGTAGTATCCGCTGAAAACCCTCAGGAGACAACACTCCTCCTACTAGGGACACCTAGAGGTTTAACGGCTTGTTGCACATGCTCAGTGCAATCGCGTTCCCTGCGAAAGTGCGGTTAGGATTTTATTTTTGTGAATAATTGGTTTTGCTCGGGACGAGCAAAAGTTAAGTTTGGGGGTATTTGTTCATACCAGAATATTGCATTTTATACCGCCCATTCTTATGCTCGTGTGTTTATAGGTAGGTGCTTGTAATCCGTGTTTGTTACATATTTACAGAATACAGGTTTCCAGTACAAATATTGCAAATCAAGACAAAATCTCCACAGTTATACCAAATACAGAACATCTGTCACAGCAGATAAAAGCCGGGTTCCGGTCATCCATATCCGTCCAGTGCCGAGTACCAGTTCCAGAGACAAGACATATGACAGTGGTCATTCGTGTCTCGGACATGCACAGAGCACGAGAGGGGCTGCACAAGAATCAATGGGTGCGCGGAGCTCGAGGGAGATAAAGTCAAAAGTAAAGAAAAGAAAGCAATCTTGGACTAAGAATTCTGAATATATTCTGGAAAGATTATCAGAAAATACATGTACCAGACAAAAGGGGACAGCAGATCAGGGCAGTACAAGAAAGCCCATGCCCTGACTCCACCATAGGGCCGCGGATCCGCGGCCAATAGGAGGTATTAGCGGCGGATCCGCGGCCGTACCGGCGCCTCACCTGATGAAATTTCAGGGGCTATTTGGTCTTTTTATGTAGGTTCTGAATGTTGCCCTAAATTTCCAGCTCCCTGCCTATAAATACTCCAGAATTGAGCTAAGCCAAGGGTCCAATTTTGTTCATTCTTTTGTTCTTCTTTCTTTTTAGGATTTAGTCTTTTTCTTCTTCTTCTTCATTCTTTTTCCATGAAAATTGTAGTGAGAGCTTTTTAAGTGGGAGATCAATGAAGATGAGGGCTTTTTGTATCATTCTCTTTTGTTTCTTCTTCCCCTTGAGATTCTTGCTTTCTCATGATCATTCAACCTCTTCATTGAGCTTGAATGGTTAAGGGTTAGTTATTGATCTCAAGGGTCGTATTTTCTTATGGAATTAGCGCTTCATTTCACATGCGTTCTCTACCCTTCTCTTGATCTTGCAACCTCTTGATTGAGCTTGCAAGTTTAAGGGTTGGCTATTGATCACATACTTGTCTTGAGTTCTAGTTTCTTGTTCTTTTTATTTGCTTATTTATTACTTGCTTTTTATTACCTTGCTTTACTTTCTTGCAATTTATATTCATGCACTTAATTACTTGTAATCTTTTCTTTTCTTTGTTCTTTTCTTTTGCTCTCTTTTGTTCATTTTGTGAATGGTTGTAATTATTGTTGTTAAGATGAAATACGGTGTTGTAAGTTAATATCTTCTTTCTCATTTCCTTTTCCCGTTATTTTCCATTGAACTCCGTCCAAACCATACGCAAGCGCTCCGTTAGGCACCCTACCCTAACAAGGTAACGGTGATTCCTAACCGCGACCGGTTGCGTTCGGTTCGGCCGGAGGCGAAAGCAAGAGACAAGAACGGAAGGACAAGGGTAAATAAGTCGTATTCTACGAATACCGTGATTAAATCCCCTAATCCACGTTGTTGCCGATTGCTTAGCTTCAATTGGTCAAGACTCGGCTCAAAGGTTTTGAGCACGACTTTCTTTAGCTTACAATTTCGTATCTTTTTCTTAACAACTTTATACTTGCAAATAATACACATAGGATAGTCTCGAACAAACATACACAAATTCTTTATTGACTCGTCTAAAACTTGAAAGGAAATACAACTATCTCCCTGTGGATCGACCCGTGCTCAACCGGCTAGCTGCAAGCGAAACCGTCTTGATTGCGGTATTTAACTAAAACTTGAACACGCACTTACTCTAACAATCAGCGGCCGCGGTGTTCCGCTTTAGTGCACTTCGTCGACGGCATCGGGGGTGCGGCCGTCTACTAAAGTTTCTGACGAGCATTCGATCAGGTTATCGGGAATCTTGTTGAATTACCCGACAGGTTATTGGAAAGTGTTTTCAATATCGAGACTAAGATGCGGGGTTTATAATTGTTAGGTATGTGATGTCTAAGGAATTCATTTAGTTAGGCATGAAATCCAAAGTATGTTATACATTGGGTTTATGATATCTAAAGCGGTTGCGGATTCCAATTGTTGTAGTTTTTCACTTTCTTTTCTGCGACCGTAAGTGTAATATGTGGTGTATCGCCGGTTTCGTTGTTATATGTCAACGACAATTGGAATACGTATATTTACTTACGTTGATGACATGTGATGTTATGTGTTGCTGTGATATGTTATATTGGATCATCGTGTTTTGAATAGCCGGAGGTTTTTATGTGAGATGAGAGTTTTTCATTTTCATTCATGTAAAAGCTTGTATATAATATTCTTTTATTGGGGCATTTCCGGGTTGAGGATGATGTCGCCATTGATATATATTATTTACTTTTCCACATTAGGATAGACCCAAGCCGGGGAGCATAAGTAACCGGGTTCTGGGGTCCAGTGGGAGACCATCTCGAGGAGTTGAGACCAGGTCTCCTAACTCTAAAATTGGTAGGGTTGCTTGCCGCTCTCGTAGGGGTCTAGGGATGTGGGTTTGGCTATCATCGCGACCGTGGAATCCTTGTTTTATACTGGATTAATTTAAAACACGGAATTCCTATTATATCCAATATTTCATATGTGTTCTTCTGCTGCTGATATTCTGTGATGTGATCACTTGATATTCTGAGACGAATGCTTATATTTTATACATATGATATATAGTAAATATTGATGCTTTCGTTTCTTCTGTAATGTTTAGGAAGCATAATTTGATGGGACTTCATTAATGGGATTAATGAAAGAAAAAGAAAGCTAAAGATGTTGTAGAAACTTGTTTTAAAAACTGGTAGCTCTAGTTCTTGCTTTGCATAGCGGTATTCCTTGTAGAATATCCAGCACCTTATTCGATAACGAAAGAGCCGAGATCCCTTCACCAGGAGTGACCTCTTTAGCGAAACTGGCAGATGATACAACCCACTCGGTTTGTATTTTAATTGCTTGTATAGTTTTTGTTTTGCATAGTGGTATTTGTGAAATATCCAGCACCTCATTCGATGAGGAAATAGCCGAGATTCCTTCACCGGGAGTGACATCTTTAGCAAAACTAGTAAAAGCCTAAAAAACACTCCTTTTTCAAAATCACTCGATTCTACAACGATATCAAGTTTATTACGCAAAGGGTTTTCTTACAAACCTATCGTAGCCCTCCGTCATTTCAGATAAGTGCTACTTAGTATTCGTGCTACGTTTGTTGACCTCCGTCAAGACGTAGTGTGCGGTAGCTGACTAGTGCTTATCTGTTGCATATGATGCGATTGGATTAGGATAGTCGTGCGGCCTTGTTGACCTCCATCAAGGGTCGTGCGGGTGGGTTTAATTCAATCATGAAATGTACGGGTGGAACTTGACTAGCATCCTATGGTTTGTTGACCTCCGTCAAGGTCATAGGACGCTAGGGGCAGAATATTATCGGGAATTTCAAGTGTTGAAATTTGCAATGAGATTGCATACTTTCTATGAGATAGTTGGATCCCGATACCCACTGCGAGTAAGAGTTACTCCTGAGAGAGTTTTACACGTTATAATTAACCGATCATGTAGGTGTCTAGAAATGTATTAACGGGGTTACGCCCCTGGGAAAACGAGGTTTATTGTAATTAGGTCTGTGCGAAAGCACGGGGAACCTCCCTCAAAGTACCGACACTGTCCTGGCCGAAAGATTGGCAAACTTGTAGGGTGTAATTAATCCCGGTTAATCTTACCTTTTAGGGTTTGAAGGAAGATTTGATAAAAACAGTGGAAGCCATCCTAATTAGATAAAATAAATAACCAATCTAATCCTGCAAGAGCATACGCTGAGTGTTTTCTTCTCTCTCTCTCCTGGTAGCGACCATGTCACGCCTTAATCAAGATAATAATATGGATGCATTGACCGAACCTCTTTATTATACTGAGCTGGAGAACGTTGGTTCCGCTTTATCTTATAATTGTTATAAGTCCGAGCAGGTAATAGGGGAATATCCGGATTCCCATACCACCCAATCGAAGAAAGTACATGTTGATGCATCTTCTTCGGGTGTGTTCATTACCGATAACTGTTTCTCAGTATCCCTTACGTCCTAAGTATGAGATACTGGATCAGGATCCCACAAATGTAATCGGTTATATGGGCTACAGACAGGTAGAGAACTGAGAATAGGTGATTGTTCTCTAGTGTAGAGAATGGTGCAATTATTGCAGCCAAGTCAGTTGGCAAATATCACCTTGTATTACCAAATGGTAAATACATTGATTCTGAACAAATGTTATTAGATACCGAACCTGATATACAACATTACATCAGTTTCTTTATTAAGTTGTGAACATTTTCCTGTATATGAGGATAATGTTGTGAACATTTTCCTGAATTAAGAGTTGATTGGATCAGGCACGTTATGTAATGGCATATACGTTCTAAATCAAACCACAGTTCAAAGTATGTAGAACACACACAAGAGGAGTAGTTCAGAAATGAACGAATCCTTCTTGCGGCATTGTAGACAAGGTCATATCAATGCGACACATCCAACTAAGTTACGTAAGAATGAATATAAGAATCTGTTCGAATTTTCATCTTATGATACTTGCCAGTCTTGTCTCAAAAATAAAATGATCAATACTCCATTTACTGGAAACAGAGAAAGAGTTACTGAACTCTGGGACTAATACATGATGATGTATACGATCCTATGTCTACAAATGCCAAGATTGGTTCTTCGTACTTCATTATATTCACTGATCATCTCTCAGGATTCGGACATATGTTCCTGTTGAAATACAAGTCTGAAACTTTTGAGAAATTCAAGGAATATAAGCTTGAAGTTAAGAACCAGACGGGTAGAAGTATTAAGTCCTTCGATGTGATCGAGGAGGCGAATACTTATGCATGGAGTTCCTGGAGTTTCTAAAAAGGAGAATGTGATTCTCTCTCAGCTTACTCGCTCGTATACACCACAGCACAACGGTGTATCGGGGCGGAGGTATCGCACCCTATGAGATATGGTGCGCTCTATGATGAGTATTGCTGAGTTACCTATTTCCTTTTGCAGTTATGCACTTGAGAAGCTGCAAACCTATTGAATAGGGTTCCAACCAAATCAGTGCCTACCACTCCATATGAGATATGGAATGGGATGAGACCATGTCTTAAATGAGTTAAGATATGGGGTTGTCCGTCCTATATTGAAAAGAAAAATCCGGACAAACTCGAGGCAAGGTCAGTTCTATAAGTTTGTTGGATATCCCAAACATTTGCGAGGGTATATCTTCTACCACATTGAGGAGCAAAAGGTGTTTTGTTTATCAGCATGCCACATTTTTTTAGAAAAGAAATTTCTTATGAAGAAATTTGTGGTCATGAGGTAGAACTGGAAGGAGTTCCAGCTAGAATAAACTAACAGCTGATGATTTGGTGAAATTAAAGGATTCAATAGTCTCCAACATATCTCAGCCTCTCCGCAAATCTGGTAGAGTTCCCCATCCACTTGAGAGATACTACGATCTTCTCGGTGACAGTGGGAGCGAGAATTGCATCATGGTAGATGATGACCCAACTATGTTCAGCCAGGCCATCACAAGTGGAGACTTTGTGAAATGGCTGGATGCTATACGATCAAAGATGGAATCCATGTACACCAACAAAGTATGACTTTGAATGTTGCAACTAAAGGGGTAAAACCCATCGGGAGCAAATGGATCTTGAGAAGATTCTTAGTGTAAATGGAAAAGTTGAGACTTTCAAAGGTATGCTTAAGTCCATCAGGATCAATGCAAGCATCACGGAGTTGGAACCTCTATTTTGATGTAGCAGTCAAAGAGTTTGACTTCATCAAAGAGGTAGATGAACCTTGTATATACAAGAAGGTTGTATAAAGTAAGGCTGTCTTCCTCGTATTGTACGTAGATGACATACTCTTGATAGGAAATGGTTTCCTATACTACACTCGGTCAAGCTCCTCTTATCACGAGTCTCCATGGAAGATCTGGATGATACCTACTATAACTTGTGGATTATGATCTATGGTGATAGATCTAAGTGGATGTTGGGAGTGTCCCAAATCCAGGTACATTAACACCGTACTAAAGGGGTTAAGTATGGAAGATTCTAAGCGTGGTGGATCACCCACTTACTTAGGAATCACTCTCTCCAAAAAGATGTCTTCCAAGACTGATTTGGAGAGAGCTCGCATGTAAGGGATACCCTATGCTTCGGCAGTAGGCTCTATCATGTATGTGATATTATGTACCAGACCAGATGTAGCTAACTCACTAGGTGTAGTGATCAGGAATTAATCGGATCTTGGGAGAATCACTGGACAGCTGTTAAGGACATTCTTAAGTACTTGAGAAGCACTAAAAGAAAGTTCTTGATTCGAGCTTCCAGAGTGATAAGGACGACTGAAAGTCAGTCACAGGCTTTGTCTTTACCCTCAGTGAAGGGACGGTATGTTGGAAGAGTTTCAAGCTAGATACCGCGGTATACTAGACGATAAAGGCTGAATACATCGCTACCAACGATGCTGCCAAAGTGGCTGTCTGGGCATTTCTTGTTCATGAGATGAACATGGTTCCTACCATTGAGCGTCCAATAACTATTATTGTGACAACAATGGAGTTGTGGTTTTGGCCCAGGAATGCCCGTCCCATCAACGATCCAGACATATTCTGAGGATAGTATCACCTGATCAGGGAGATGGTTGATCTCCAAGGGGTTCAGGTCAGGAGAGTTGACGCGAAAGATAATACGGCGGATCCACTCACAAAGGCCTTTCCCTAGAGAGACTCCTATAGGACGTTGAGTATGAGATACTGCAACAAATGGCCTTAGTGCAAGTGGGAGATTGTTAGTTATATGTATGCCCTATAAGCCATTACTGTACATGTGATGTATATTGTAGTGGATTCTTGGACATATATAGGGAGAACTTTCTTGCTCGACAAGATAGTATGCTATCTGGTTGCACTTTATCTTAACATGTACACTTATTGTCTCTCTATTGCATGTTGATAAAGCCCTTAGGATGAGTACTTGACTACTAGGATTATGATGCAGATCATACTAATAGGGCAGAGGTAGTCGGTAAGTACATCCTTAGATTGTTCCTAGTCGTGGGAGTATCGAGACAGGGCATCGATACTCCAGAGTAGACTAGCGTATGCGCTTCTTGACCGATATGATGGGCGATGGATGATCTCACATCCATTAGTGTTTGACATCAGAGAAGGTGTACGGTGCTCAGTGGAGACTGGGTACACTGGACGGACTCGCCGAGAACTCCTAGATGGTATTATACCTATCGTCAGATAGCAGTTCTCTGGTGATACTGGTACAGGTTAGTCTGTCGACCCGAGATCGTCATAGATTCTTGTGTAATTCCCACCGTGCTTTGATTTCCACCATACCATGTTAAAGAGATCGCGCAAAAAGATGGTTTTTGGATACAGTCCTGAGTCACATGGAGGCAATGAGCGATAGGAGGGGATTCGTCTCTCCCGGTATTGGGAGTTGATGTTGCACTATGCTCGATTGGCCATAACAGGAAATCCCTGGCCAGGGTTGCTGAGATCTACTGGTAAGTGTTATCAGTAGTGTCTCGAACCGTTATGGACCTTGCATCGGCATGACTTATCAGGCTATTGGGGTCTGACGTTATACCACCGGCTGCGATATGCGACATATCTGACGAAGAGACCGGACTGTACGGTAGTTTTACTGATTGGATTCGCAGGAGTATGAGCAGGCTTGCTTGTTGATCTTCTGATCGCTCAATACCCGGGTGACCGTTACGTTTAGCAGACCGCTTACGGCTTGTGGGTGTTTGATATGATCATCACCTACTGCCGGCGTATCGACGAGTCTTTAGAGTCCTACACATAGGTTTCCTGGTTCACGCGAAATTAAGTAGGAGGGCATATGTGATATGTGCCGGACCGAGATTAATGCGCGTATGTGATACCGCATTCTATTCTCGCGATATGTGATATCGGTCGGTTATATGAGATATAGTCGGGTTATCAGATCAAGTGTTGATTCGATAAAATGATTTATATGATATTAGTCGGTTGTATGTGATATAGCTGGATTATTAAATCAAGTGTCGATTTGATACTTTAATGTATAATTATATATTTGATATATTAACTTACATTAACTAATATTTGCTCACTAAGTATTCTTTTTCTCACTTGTGTGCATATAGTATATATGTGATATATTAATGTACATTTTATTTGTGTCATGCTTGATGCTACATGCTTCATGGGTGTATGAGACTTACACCATGCTTGATATAATGAAGGGTTTATATTTATCTAAGTAATTCAAAATTGGATGGAAATTTGTCATGGCTACAAGCTTGTAGAAACTTGTGGAACCATTGACCAAGTCCACTAATTTTGTTTTACTTGTAGATATTTATTAACCTAACTATTATTGTTAGCTATAGTTAAATCTCTACATGAGTTAGGGTATGACAGTAACTCACCCATGGTTGCTATTCTCACCTCATGAGTTTTCATTCTCATCTCCACTTCATCTTCTTCTTCCTCATGAGAAAGCTTTCTAGCTTTTCTCAAGGTGATAAAATATTGTGAGAAAAATTAATCTAAAGTGAGCCAAATTCCTACTTTATCATTCTCTACTATATTAGCCATTTAGTTTAAGATGTTTGCTTCACTAATCTACCACTAGTGAAGAGCTAGCATGAGCTTGAGTCTCCTCGACGTAGATCATTTTCGGGCTCAAAGACTTCGAGCAAGCTTGTTCATTTCTTCATGTGAACCCTTACAAGAGTTCGGGTGTTCACTGCTTGGAGCGAAGGGACTACTACAAGGTGATTTAGAAGTGAAGGACCGGTCTATAAAGGTTGTATTCCTCATTTACTTAGATGTAAAGTTGTTTGCATTGCTAGTTCATCTAAATCTCTAGTTAAGATTTTAAGTTAGGGTTCTTTAGAACGGTAAAATTTTGAAATTGGCATGGACGATACCTCCCAAAACCTTGCTGCTGCCCTAGGGAACCCTACAAGAATGTGATGGGAGGGTCCCACATGACATAAAATTAGCATAATTATTAAAAGAGAATAAGAGAGTGAGAGGAGAAATAAAATTTTAAGAAATTCATTTTAGATGCCATCTCTTTTTCGTCTTCTTCTTCGTTGAGCTCCAAGCTCAAACTCTCTACAAAAATGGCAAGTGTTGCCATGGTGATGGAATGGAGATTCCAGAGAGTACCCATTATTCCACTCACCTCCATGAGCGCTCAGAAAGTGACGAAGTGGAGTTTCTCCACCTGATGATGGCGATGGAGCTATGGGAATTATTTCTTCACTGCGGATCATCTACGACAAGACGGTCGGCTAGAGGACATTTCCATGAGGTCGATGGAGTCTATCTCGAGTCCCCGTTCATCCGTTGGAGTATATGAAGATGCTATAAACGTTGTAACCATCTAACTTGCTCTCTTGATAATTCTAGTTTTAGCTAGTGTATTGTATTGATTGATCTTGTTATTGTGAATTGGGGCATAATTTGGATAAATTTTTGTTGTCCATTGTCCTCGTCAACTAACAGTGTTCATGGTTGTGTGGAGGAGTGGTGAAATGAGAGACACCATGGGAGGTGAGGATGAAGACAAGAGATGTGTATTCACTGTTATAGAGTATTTTTCGTTACTCTATTGAGATAGGAATGCGCGTTACTTGTCAGGAATATTACAGATTCCTCCTGCCAGGAGTAGGCAGGGGTTTAATGATTGCGAGGATCCGAATCTCCGACAGCCGTAGACTAAGCTGTCATTAGTTACCTCTCGCTTTAGAAGCAAGAGAACCTCCGATTAACAAGTCAAACAGATCATGCGAGCTCAATATGAAATATATGTATGTTGTGCTTGGGAACAAGTTTGAGGATGCTTTAGGTATATCGGGGGCCTCACAGAGTTTTTACGGGGGTCCCGCTACCCGGATAGCGGGCTGGAGGTTAAGGGAGTAGTAGCCCCTTTGCAGGGTACGAGGCAGCGTCCCATTAAAAAAAAATTTAACGGGAAAGGCGATGCATGTATATATGTCAAGTGCACAATTATCAAAGTATACACGTGGTAAGATACGCACGTGACAAGTGCCCACCTGCCAAAACACGCAACTAGCAAGGTGCACACTTAGCAAGGTACGCATATGCCGAGACGCGCACCTAGCAGGGCGCGCACCTACAAATGTGCGCACCTGACAAGATGCGAGAGAGTAAAGGAAGCCAAAGGGTCCCGAATAGGCCAAAAGATCAAGCGATGTGCGCACTTAGCGAGGTACGCACTTTCCGAGGTGCGCACCTGTACCGGTGCACACCTAGCACGGTACAAGCATGGTCAAAACCTAATGGAGCAACAGTCCAAAAATACAATGACTTTGAATTTTGAAGATCAAAAGGGGCTCTTTTTCCTATTTTGAACGTGCACACTTTGAAAAAAAGAAAGGAGGAATGAGAAAGAGACTTACGCAATAAAGAGTGGCTCAAAACTCAAGATTTTTGTTTCTGGGGAATCAAGATTAGGATCTTTTTGTTGTCATTACCTAATCACCATGGGGGGCCATTTATAGACTTATATCTTTTACATTTAGCCCCATGGCTTGTACAAAAATTGACTTATTGCCTATTAAAAACAAAAGTTATATTTAGTTTTCTTTTATTTTCTATTGAAAACAAAAATTGACTTATTGCCCGGGTCTGTCCTCGTCTCAGACGAATCAACTCTAATCTCGGCTCTCGCGGCCGCTCTCTGCGCCCTCGTAGTCTTTGACGGCATAATGGCTGAAAAGAAAGTAGGATTCGATAAGGATACGGAAATCGAATCGCAAGAATATTTATACTCATGAAGGAATTTAAATCAATAAGTCCTAAGGTCGCTTAGGCGGAGTACCATGTCGTGAGCATGCCGCGGAACATACACACGCTACGCCACCCTACTTCAGCTACCTACTCCATCATACCAGGGTCATCCTACACTCCGAAAGGTAAAACCTACGCTCTGATACCAACTTTGTCACGACCCGAAGTTCGACTCATGACCGGCACTTAACCATGTAACGTCTACAGGCGTAACGCGACTAAGTAAGCCGAAACCCAGAAATCAAAACCATTAAAAGTAGTGAGTGTTGAAAACATTTGTTTAAAACATTTGGAAAATCTTAAGTAGTTTAATAACAATCTTTAAAGTTTAAGTTATTATCCTAAAAATTTTGGCAGCATTTCCTTTGTAAAACTAACCCCGAAATCGGGTACAAAACAGGATATGAGTGAAAATGATACGCAATATAGTAAAGCATCCCAAACGGGAGCAATCACGCCCAATGGAGGAAACCATCACCACCAGAGTAATATACGACGCCGTAGCGAAGAAACGAGCAATAAATGAAAAACATCACAGAATGATAAAACTGCATAAGTAAAGTCGGCCCACACGAGCTCGACACCATAATACAAATAATATACATCATCGTCTCACACCGGTCTCTAAGTCAATACATACAAATAGATGGAGAGTACTAGATAAAAAAGTGTGTACAATGTAAACAACCGGAATACCACAACCCACCCAACGGCAAAACAGCTCACGCTCCAACTGCAGTGGTATCCTTAGCCAAAAAGATACAAGGAAGCAGCCTGCCGCGACTACTCTAAGGGGCAACCTGCAAATACTGTGGCACAACGGGGGTGAGTTGTCAACTCGTGAATAGAGATAACATATAAAGGTAATCGCGAGCATACATGTACTGCACTACTCTATCATATGCCAGCAGATAAAATCTATATGCGATAAACAGTATGTGCATAATCATGCAAGTGCTCTGTCAGGTAAAATAACTACAGGATAAGATGCATAATAATGAATGCTGAGCATGGGATGAAATAACATCTACACGGAATGTCAACGTGGAAAAATAATTGGTGCCCATCAGTGCACCCAAATCCCAATAAACACAGGCGCCGGCACTCTCATCAGCCCTTAAATCCTGTAAATCTCAGAGAATCACGAGTGCCCAACATCGGCACTCAAAATATCATGAAATAATCGTGTCCAGCATCGACACGTAAATCCTCATATATCGGGCTCCGTCAGTCCGGATCGGCCCACGGGCTCCGTCTGCGGTATCGGCCCTCGGCCCTGGCAGTACGGATCATCCCATATCCATCTATCGACTCTGGTCAGTATCCTCCAGATAACCGCCAAGTCCAACCAATCACCGGTAGGTACTCGCCATCCTGCTAGGCTCATCGTCTACTCTATGAAAAACATTTCTCGCCCGGAAGAACCATACCGGGTCCACCACGAACCCGCAAACGGATCATCCAACTTCTCGAATCGGGTTTCAAGCACACGTCTCAGAACCGAGAAAACGCATGGTGGACGCACCAAAATATCATATCAAGAGGAACCGGTTTTTCAAATAGTGCATAATTTCTTAAATAACTCCACGGTCCTCAAAACCAGAAATCACATGAAATCCAAAACCAATGAGTAAGTCAATGCGATGTGATATGTGCATCAAGTCATACTATAAGTAAAAGGGAGAAACCGCTTTGTTAAATAGTTTCAGTTTTTCAAAAGGTATCGTGCGGCTCCCAGTTTCTACCAAAATCAACTTATCTAGGTAAGTACAGTTTGAATATGCAAATGAGTACGTGCACAATTATGAATATGTAAATGAGTACGTGCATAAGTATGAATATTTATATGAGTACGTGCACAAGTATAAATATGTAAATGAGTACGTGCACAAGTATCATAATCATATCGAATCATATGTGAGATGAACTACAGTATAATGATCATGGCAATTCTACAGTGTGAGTGTCATGGCAGTTACTAACGGTGTGTGTGTAACATACAGCTTAGTGCTCGTGCAATATGAACCGTTAATAACAGTGCAGTGTTTTTACCAATTCTAAGTTCATATACATATAGCAGGGAATGCAGTATGCAGCAAACAGTATCCATGAACAGTCAATGTAGGTAAATGCAATATGCTGCTATAAGGTCCTATCATCCCTGACGCATAACGCCATGCGGGTGATTTCCCCGTAGATATTAAATCTACTCACCGTAGTCTCGCGCTAAGTATAGCTGACGACTTATTTCCCCTTCTTCGCGGCGTCCGTCGTACTTACCTGCGAACCTAGAATTTCACAAAATAGCACACATAAGCTCAAATCCACAAAAACACGACATTAAAGCCAAACTAGAAACCCGCGTCGCGAACCAAATGCGTGTGTGTGTGATACGCTAAAACGTGTGATTATGCGCCTGAAGCTACCCCGACACGTCGCGATACACAGAAAACCCCGAACCCACACACGTATCACGCGTGTCGCGAAGGTTTAAAAATACGAGAAATAGGGTAATTGGCTCCAGATTTTTCTACACAAGGAATTAAACAAAATTGCATATACCACAAATCTTCAAATAGCAGCAGACACCTACCAAACAAACCACAACCCCCAGGTCCCCCATCTGGCCGCAAATTGCGGCCAGAATGAATATTCCGGCGGCCAGGGTAGGGATTTAGGCTCCCGTGCTTTGTGTGTGTTCTCTATACCTAGTGTTCATGCTCCAGTAATTACAATTTTATTCTGAAGCCAACAGGATACAAGCAGATTCAACAGAGCCCAAATTCTAGTCTGTTTTAGCACAAAACGATACATTCAGTATTTTAGTGAAACCTAAAGCAATTCTTGAGTTAAAACAACACCATTGACACATCACTAAGCTAAGCAAGCCATAAAAATACCAATTTAACATAAACTTCACTAATATCCCCTCATTAGCACCAAAATGCACAAAAATACTATTTTTAGCTAAGAATACTACAAGTTATGATCTAGGGTGTTAAGTGTGAGATTAATACCTTCCAAAGACCCTAAAGAAACCCAAAATTTCCAGCTCTATCCCTCAAGTGCACCGACTTGCCATCAACTCCTCAAAAGAGCCACCTTTCCAAGGGTTTTTGTGAAGAAAAAGGGTTTTTTGGTGTAGGGTTTGAGCATGAATCAAAAGAGAACCAAAATGAGAAGGGAATGTGATGAAAATGCTGTGGTTTCTGCTGCTCTCTCTATAGGAATTTCCAGAAATGAGAAGGAGAAGGAAAAGAGAGAGAACAATGGTAAAAAAAAAGTCAATCCTCTTCACCTAACCACCATACCACTCATCTCCATTTAAAATTTTAAAAAAAGAAAGGGTTTGACTTGGTTAAATGGTTGGGATAAATAGAACCATGCAAGAAAATGAAAAGGGTTAACAAGTTAACACTTGCTTAGGTTACAAAAAGAAAAGAAAAGTGTGCATGTGTACGCTGACATAAAAATTTCCAATTAAGGTAAACACAACTAAATTAAAATTTATGAACCCTATATATATATATATATATATAAACACTTCACAACACAATTAGCACTAGTTAAGAAGGAAAATAAGATTTTCGGGTTTTTATGAAAAACACGCATAATTACTAATTAACGCGAAATTATCCTAAACGAATTCCAAAGCGTTACAATCTACCCCCCTTAAAGAAATTCGGTCCCCGAATTTAAAAATCTAACAACACGTACCTTCAAAGAGATGGGGATATCTCTTCCTCATCTCGCTCTCGATCTCCCAAGTGACCTCCTCGCTACTCGGACCACGCCAAAGTACCTTGACGGACGATATATCCTTCGATATCAATTTCTTCAATTCTCGATCCAAGATGACCACCGGTTGCTCTGCAAAAGAAAGGTCGCGCTCCAACTGGATCGTCGGGTGCTGAATCGCATACGAAAGATCATGAAGATACTTGCGGAGTATCGAAACGTGAAATACGGGGTGCATATCTGGAAAACTGGGCGGAAGGGATAACCGATACGCAACTGCACCAACACGCTCGAGGATCTCGAAAGGGCCCACGTATCTGGGACTAAGCTTCCCCTTCTTCCCAAATCTCATCACACCTTTCATTGGGGAGACCCTCAAGAAAACATGATCACCAACAGAAAACTCAAGTCTGCACCGCCGACGGTCTGCAAAAGATCTCTGCCTACTCTGGGCTGCCCTCATCCTATCGCGAATCAACTGGATCTTCGCGGTCGTCTCCTCAACAATCTGTGGCCCTAAGATACTGCTCTCATTAAGCTCTGTCCAACAGGCGGGCGATTTGCATCTCCTCCTATAAAGAGCCTCAAATGGTGCCATCTGAATGGTCTCCTGGTAGCTGTTGTTGTAGGAGAACTCTACTAAGAGTAAATGATGATCCCAGCTACCTCCGAAGTCTAATACGCATGCTCGGAGCATGTCCTCGAGAGTCTGAATAGTCCGCTCTGACTGTCCGTCGGTCTGCAGATGAAATGCTGTGCTGAAACTCAAACGGGTGCCCAAAACCTCCTGAAGCCTCTGCCATATTCGGCTGGTAAACTGGGTGCCTCTGTCGGACACGATACACGTCGGAACTCCGTGTAGTCGTACAATCTCATCGATGTATATCTGGGCATACTGAGTAAATCCGAAAGTCGTCTTCACCGATAGGAAGTGAGCCGCTTTCGTCAAACGATCCACGATCACTTAGATGGAGTCATACCCTCGACTAGTCCTGGGTAGACCCACAATGAAGTCCATAGAAATCTGCTCCCATTTCCACTCCGGAATGGGTAATGGCTGTAGCTCTCCGCGGGCCTCTGGTGCTCGGCCTTGACTTGCTGACAAGTCAGGCATCTCGACACGAAATCTGCGATGTCCCTTTTCATTCCGTCCCACCAGTAAACATCTCTCATATCATGGTACATCTTGGTGGAACCTGGATGAACACTGTACACCGATCGATGTGCCTCCTCAAGAATCTCATGCCGCAGTCCCCCAGCATCTGGTACGCACAATCTAGTTCCAAATCGCTGTATCCCCTGATCATCAATCACGAACTCGGAAAATCTGCCCTGTCCAATCTGTGCCATGATCTCTGAACAACGGTCATCACTGTACTGTGCCTCATGTATACGGTCAAGCAACTGTGGGCGTGCACGAACATGCACAAGCTGTCCCCCGATCGGCGTGAACTCGAACTGCACTCGGCTGTCGCATAAAATCTGCCAATCTGCCGACAACTGTCTCTGCACTGCACTCAAACAAGATAGACTACCCCCGGGACTCCTACTCAAAGCATCCGCCATTACATTTGCCTTGCCCAGGTGATACAAGATCTCGCAACCATAGTCCTTCACTAACTCCATCCAACGGCGCTGTCTAAGATTCAGGTCTCGCTGCTGAAATATATACTTTAAGCTCTTATGATCAGTGAATATCTGGCACGACTCGCCGTATAGGTAATGTCGCCAAATCTTAAGTGCAAAGACCACTGCAGCCATCTCTAAATCATGAGTGGGGTAGTTCTGTTCATGTTTCTTCAGTTGCCGTGAAGCATACACGATCACCCTGTCATGCTGCATCAATACACACCTTAACCCTACTCGAGAAGCATCACAATAGACCATAAATCCGCCTGATCCTGAAGGCATTGATAACACGGTGCCGTAGTCAGCCGAGTCCGTAGCTGCTGAAAATTTTGTTCGCACTCCTCCGTCCAATCGAAAGGAACTCCCTTCCGGGTCAACCCGGTCAAAGGTGTAGCAATACGGGAGAAGTCCTGCACAAATCGCCTGTAGTAACCGGCCAACCCTAAAAAGCTGCGAATCTCCGTAACTGATGTGGGTCTGGGCCAACGCTGAATGGCCTTGATCTTCCTCAGGTCCACACATATACCATCTCGTGTAATCACGTGGCCCAAGAAGTCTACGCTGTCCAGCCAGAAAGCACACTTGGAGAATTTGGCGAAAAGCTGGTGCTCCCTCAAGGTCTGCAGTGTAATCCGCAGGTGTTGCTCGTGCTCCTCTCTACTCCGGGAATACACCAGAATATCGTCAATGAATACAATGATGAACAGATCAAGATACGGCCGGAAAATACAGTTCATCAAGTCCATGAATGCTGCTGGCGCATTGGTGAGTCCGAACGAAATCACCAAAAACTCATAATGGCCGTAGCGCGTGCGGAAAGCTGTCCTCGGAACGTCCTCCTGTCGAACCCGCAGTTGATGGTAGCCTGATCGCAAATCGATCCTCGAAAAATATCCTACCCCCTGAAGCTGGTCGAACAAATCGTCGATGCGTGGCAAAGGATACCTGTTCCGTACCGTAACCCTATTCAACTGGCGGTAGTCGATACACAAACGCAAACTGCCGTCCTTCTTCTTAACAAACAGGACTGGAGCACCCCAAGGAGAAACACTGGGTCGAATAAGTCCCTTATCCAGCAAATCTTGCAACTGACCCTTCAATTCTCTAAGTTCCGTCGGGGCCATCCGATAAGGCGGTACAGAAATAGGCCCCGTGCCGGGAATCAAATCAATACAGAAGGCAATGTCGCTCTCAGGCGGTAGCCCAGGAAGCTCATCAGGGAACACATCAGGGAACTCGCTAACAACCGGAATCTGATCCAACGGAACCTCTGTAGCTCTGGTATCGCAAACATAGGCGAGAAACCCCTGACATCCCCTCCTCAAAAGCTGTCCAGCGCGAAAAGAAGAAATCAAACTGTGAGGGGCGGTACCACGGTCCCCCAGCACAACAAAAACCGACTCGCCGGGAAAACAAAATCTAACTGTCTTCTCGCGACAGTCCACAGATGCATAGCACGTGGCTAACCAATCCATGCCCAAAAGAATGTCGAAGTCCAACATCCCAAGAAGGATCAAGTCGATAAGCAGCTCTTTCTCACCAATATGGATGGTACAGGATCGGAACACGTGTCTAGCAACAAACGACTCTCCCACAGGAGTGGTCACAACAAGCGGCTGATCAAGTAAACCGGACTCTCTACCCAAACTCGGCACAAAGTGTGTGGATACGTACGAGTGTGTGGATCCGGGATCGAACAACACGTGTACATCAACAGAACATACTGGAAGGATACCTGAGACCACCGCATTGGACGCCTGCACGTCCTGATGCGTCAAAGCAAAAACCCGTGCCTGTCCTCCACCTGCGACTGACTGTCCCCTGCCGGCAGCTGGCTGTCCTCTGCCTCGGTCACCTCGTCCTCTAAGAGCAAATCCTCCACGACCACGACCTCTCTGTGCATGAGTCTGACGCGGAGCAACAGTAGGTACAATAGGCATCGCCTTCTGGGGTGGTGAAGGTGGTAAGGTGACATGTGGTACTGTTGTCTCCCTCCAGTGTATCTCAGGACAATCTTTAACGAGGTGAAGTAGACTGCCGCACCTAAAGCACCCCTGCGATGGCTGCTGACTCTCCCATGGATACGAACTAAACATCTGTCCTCGTCCCGAATCTCTGCTACTCCTCGTGAAACATGTCGCGGGGTCTAAATGTCTGTCTACGTGCTGATATACCAGTATGAACTCTCTTCGGCTCTGGAACTACCGAAGTCTCAGCAAGGCGCTCCTCGACTAATAAGGCTGCATCACAGCTGCTGCATAAGCCTCGCAATGCTGCGCGCTGATCGCGAGGAACAGTGGGGTGAGCAAGCTTCGAACAAATCTCTTGACTTGCATCTCCTCAGTAGCCACTAGGTATGGGGCATAAGCTGATAGCTCTGTGAACAATACATCGTACTCTGCCACTGTCATCTCCGGAGTCTGACGTAAGGACTCGAACCTGCGTGCTCTAGAATCCCTGACACTCAGTGGAAGGAAGCGGGCAAGGAATAGCGTCACGAACTCTGTCCAGGTCATAGGAGGAAGACCTACTGCTCTGCTTTGCTCGATTGATTCACACCATTTCTGCGCAAGACCTTCCAGGCGAAAGCTCGCGAACTCTACCCATCTCGCATCTGCGCATCTAAGTGAACGACATATCCGAGCCATCCTATCAATGAAAGACTGTGGGTCCTCGGCTGCATCGGTGCCTGTGAAGACCGGAGGCTTCAACCTTATAAACTCTGATAGCGATACAGTAATGGCCTCTGTAGATGTAGGGGCAACTGCCTGTACTATGGGTACCATCACGGTCCCTGCAACGGGTGAAACTACCTCTGGTCGCTGCGCTCGAAGTGTCTCAACTAGTGATCCCATCATCTGGCGCATCTCCTGCATACTGGATCCCATCACCTAGCGCATCTACTGCATACCGGCCCCTAGCATAGCGATATGGTCTGTCGGAGGAGGAACAGTCTGCTCTGGTGCAACGGGTGTACTGCCCGGGTCTGTCCTCGTCTCAGACGAATCAACTCTAATCTCGGCTCTCGCGGCCGCTCTCTGCGCTCTCGTAGTCTTTGGCGACATAATGGCTGAAAAGAAAGTAGGATTCGATAAGGATACGGAAATCGAATCACAAGAATATTTATACTCATGAAGGAATTTAAATCAATAAGTTCTAAGGTCGCTTAGGCGGAGTACAGTGTCGTGAGCATGCCGCGGAACATACACACGCTACGCCATCCTGCTTCAGCTACCTACTCTATCATACCAGGGTCATTCTACACTCCGAAAGGTAAAACGTACGCTCTGATACCAATTTTGTCACGACCCGAAGTTCGACTCATGACTGGCACTTAACCACGTAACGTCTACAGGCGTAACGCGACTAAGTAAGCCGAAACCCAGAAATCAAAACCATTAAAATTAGTGAGTGTTGAAAACATTTGTTTAAAACATTTGGAAAATCTTAAGTGGTTTAATAACAATCTTTAAAGTTTAAGTTATTATCTAAAAATATTTAGCAGCATTTCCTTTGTAAACCTAACCACGAAATCGGGTACAAAACAGGACATGAGTGAAAATGATACGCAATATAGTAAAGCATCCCAAACGGGAGCAATCACGCCCAACGGCGGAAACCATCACCACCAGAGTAATATACGACGCCGTAGCGAAGAAACGAGCAATAAGTGAAAAACATCACAGAATGATAAAACTGCATAAGTAAAGTCGGCCCACACGAGCTCGACACCAGAATACAAATAATATACATCATCATCCTCACACCGGTCTCTAAGTCAATACATACAAGTAGATGGAAAGTACTAGATACAAAAGTGTGTACAATGTAAACAACCGGAATACCACAACCCATCTAACGGCAAAACAGCTCACGCTCCAACTGCAGTGGTATCCGTAGCCAAAAAGATACAAGGAAGCAGCCTGTCGCGACTACTCTGAGGGGAAACCTGCAAATACTGTGGCACAACGGGGGTGAGTTGCCAACTCGTGAATAGTGATAACATATAAAGGTAATCGCGAGCATGCACGTATTGCGCTACTCTATCATATGCCAACAGATAAAATCTATATGCGAAAAGCAGTATGTGCATAATCATGCAAATGCTCTGTCAGGTAAAATAACTACAGGATGAGATGCATAATAATGAATGTTGAGCATGGGATGAAATAACATCTACACGGAATGTCAACGTGGAAAAATAATCGGTGCCCATCAGTGCACCCAAATCCCAATAAACTCAGGCGCCGGCACTCTCATCGGCCCTCAAATCCTGTAAATCTCAGAGAATCACGAGTGCCCAACATCGGCACTCAAAATATCATGAAATAATTGTGTCCAGCATCGACACGTAAACCCTCATATATCGGGCTCCGTCAGTCCGGATCGGCCCACGGGCTCCGTCTGCGGTATCGGCCCTCGGCCCCGGCAGTACGGATCATCCCATATCCATCTATCGACTCTGGTTAGTATCCTCCGGATAACTGCCAAGTCCAACCAATCACCGGTAGGTACTCGCCACCTTGCCAGGCTCATCGTCTACTCCACGAAAAACATTTCTCACCCTGGGAAACCATACCGGGTCCACCACGAACCCGCAAACGGATCATCCAACTCCTCGAATCGGGTTTCAAGCACACATCTCAGAATCGAGAAAACGCGTGGTGGACGCACCAAAATATCATATCAAGAGGAACCGGTTTTTCAAATAGTGCATACTTTCTTAAATAACTCCACGGTCCTCAAAACCAGAAATCACATGAAATCCAAAACCAATGAGTAAGTCAATGCGATGTGATATGTGCATCAAGTCATACTATAAGTAAAAGGGAGAAACCGCTTTGTTAAATAGTTTCAGTTTTTCAAAAGGTATCGTGCGGCTCCCAGTTTCTACCAAAATCAACTTATCTAGGTAAGTACAGTTTGAATATGCAAATGAGTACGTGCACAATTATGAATATGTAAATGAGTACGTGCATAAGTATGAATATTTATATAAGTACGTGCACAAGTATGAATATGTAAATGAGTACGTGCACAAGTATCATAATCATATCGAATCATATGTGAGATGAACTACAGTATAATGATCATGGCAATTCTACAGTATGAGTGTCATGGCAGTTACTAACGGTGTGTGTGTAACATGCAGATTAGTGCTCGTGCAACATGAACCGTTAGTAACAGTGCGGTGTTTTTACCAATTCTAAATTCATATACATATAGCAGGGAATGCGGTATGCAACAAACAGTATCCATGAACAGTCAATATAGGTAAATGTAATATGCTGCTACAAGGTCCTATCAGCCCTGACGCATAACGCCATGCGGGCGATTTCCCCATAGATGTTAAATCTACTCACCGTAGTCTCGCGCTAAGTATAGCCAGTGACTTGTTTCCCCTTCTTCGCGGCGTCCGTCGTACTCGCCTGCGAACCTAGAATTTCACAAAATATCACATATAAGCTCAAATCCACAAAAACACGACATTAAAGCCAAACTAGAAACCCGCATCGCGAACCAAACGCGTGTGTGTGTGATACGCTAAAACGTGTGATTATGCGTCTGAAGCTACCCCGACACGTCGCGATACGCAGAAAACCACGAACCCACACACGCATCACGCGTGTCGCGAAGGTTTAAAAATACGAGAAATAGGGTAATTGGCTCCAGATTTTTCTACACAAGGAATTAAACAAAATTGCATATACCACAAATCTTCAAATAGCAGCAGACACCTACCAAACAAACCACAACCCCCAGGTCCCCCATCTGGCTGCAAATTACGGCCAGAATGAATATTCCGGCGACCAGGGTATGGAGTTAGGCTCCCGTGCTTTGTGTGTGTTCTCTATACCTAGTGTTCATGCTCCAGTAATTACAATTTTATTCTGAAGCCAACGGGGTACAAGCAGATTCAACAGAGCCCAAATTCTAGTCTGTTTTAGCACAAAACGATACATTCAGGTATTTTAGTGAAACCTGAAGCAATTCTTGAGTTAAAACAACACCATTGACACATCACTAAGCTAAGCAAGCCATAAAAATACCAATTTAACATAAACTTCACTAATATCCCCTCATTAGCACCAAAATGCACAAAAATACTATTTTTAGCTAAGAATACTACAAGTTATGATCTAGGGTGTTAAGTGTGAGATTAATACCTTCCAAAGACCTTAAAGAAACCCAAAATTTCCAGCTCTATCCCTCAAGTGCACTGACTTGCCATCAACTCCTCAAAAGAGTCACCTTTCCAATGTTTTTTGTGAAGAAAAAGGGTATTTTGGTGTAGGGTTTGAGCATGAATCAAAAGAGAAGCAAAATGAGAAGGGAATGTGATGAAAATGTTGTGGTTTCTGCTGCTCTCTCTGCAGGAATTTCCAGAAATGAGAAGGAGAAGCAAAAGAGAGAGAACAATGGTCAAAAATAAAAGTCAATCCTCTTCACCTAACCACCATACCTCTCATCTCCATTTAAAATTTTAAAAAAAGAAAGGTTTTGACTTGGTTAAATGGTGGGGATAAATAGAACCATGCAAGAAAATGAAAAGGGTTAACAAGTTAACACTTGCTTAGGTTACAAAAAGAAAAGAAAAGTGTGCATGTGCACGCTAACATAAAAATTTCCAATTAAGGTAAACACAACTAAATTAAAATTTATAAACCCTACACACACACACACACACACACACACTTCACAACACAATTAGCACTAGTTAAGAAGGAAAATAAGATTTTCGGGTTTTTATGAAAAACACGCATAATTACTAATTAACGCGAAATTATCCTAAACGAATTCCAAAGCGTTACATCAGAGTATCATTCTGAGGTGCGGATCATAATTCTGGGTATCATAGCATCATTCCGAGATGCGGAGCATAATTCTGGGTATCGGAGCATCATTCCTAGATCATAATTCTGGGTATCGGAGCATCATTCCGAGGTGCAGAGCGTAATTCTGATGTGCGGAGAATAACTCCAGAATCGAAGCATCATTCCGAGGAGCGGAGCATAATTCCATGAGTATAATTCCAGGGTCAGAGTATCATTCCGATGAGGGGAGCATAATTCTAGGGGGAGGATATATTCTGAGACGAAACATAGTTTCGTCGCAGGGTTCCGGGGCGAAGCATAATTTCAACACGGGACAGATATATCCTGAAATGAAACATAATTTCAACACGGGTTAAGTGTATCCTAAGACAAAGTATAATTCCGACATAGGGTTCCAGGACGAAACATAATTCCGACACGGGACAGGTGTATCCTGAGACGAAACATAATTCCGACGCAGAGGTAGACATTCTGAACGAAACATAATTCCGATGAAGAGGATGATTCTAAGGTGAAGAATAATTCCTGACAGAGAAGGTAGGTACTCTGAGGCGTAGAATAATTCCGACAGGGAAGGTAGGTACTCCGAGGCGAAGCATGATTCCGACACGAGGCACATTCTGAGACGAAACATGATTCCGACGTAGAGGTTGATTGCATGACGAAACATAATTCCGATAGGGAAGGTAGATGCTCTGGATCTAGGCATAATTTTGACATGGGGTACATTCTAAGACGAAGTATGATTCCGATGCAGAGATTGAATCCAAAGCGGAGCATAATTCCGACAGGGAAGGTAGATACTCCGAGGCTAAGGATGATTCTGACACGATATACATTCTGAGTTGAAGCTTGATTCCGACGCAGAGGTTGATTCCAAGGCGAAGCATAATTCCGATAGGGAAGGTAGATACTCTGAAGCGAAGCATGATTCCGACATGGGGCACATTCTGAGACGAAACATGATTCCGACGCAGAGGTTGATTTCAAGGAGAAGCATAATTCCGACAAGGAAGGAAGATACTCCGGGACGAAACATTATTCTGACACAGGGCACATTCTGAGACGAAGCATGATTCCGACACAGAATTTGTTGGTTGATTTGATTCCAAGACAGAGTTTGATTCCGACGGGAAGGTCGCTGGTTGACTTAATTCTGAGGTGGTGTTTGATTCCGACCGGGAGGTCGCCGGTTGACTTGATTCCGAGACGGAGTTTGATTCCGATGGGGAGGTCGCTGCTTGACTTGATTCCGAGCGGAGCTTGATTCCTACAGGGAGGTCGTTGGTTGACTTGTTTCTTTGATTTGATTTGGTTTTAGAGTTCATGTCCGTTCCGCGGGGCCTTTTGAGATTGGAACCACTGCCGTTAGGACTTTGATTTGATTTATTTTATTTTCATCTTGTTTGGCAAGACTTCTGAATTTGAGGGAAACTTGGAATTTGGATTTTGTTTGGCATCAACATCGCTACACTAGAATATAGTAGCAGAAACGAATCATCATTTGCCATGAGTGGATTTAGGGATTTTGGTTTTGGTTTTGGTTTGGCATCAGCATCGCTACACTGGAATATGGTATCAGGAACGAATCATCATTTGCCATGCCTGTTGGGGAACGATGGCTTAGGAGATAGGTTTAGGCCCCTGTCACTTAAAGATTTTCAATTTTTTGAGTCGTAAGGGTCTCATAAAAGCATTTTCTTCCTGCAAGTCGAGAGGATCTTGTAGGTGCATTTTCTCCTTAGGAGTCGTGAGGACCCCCAAGTGTATTGCTCCTTTATGAGTCATAAGGATCTCACGTGGAAATATTCTCCTCACAAGATCGAGAGGACTTTGCGGGTATGGGATTTGGGATTTGGATTTTTGTTTGGCATCAGTATCGCTACACCGGAATATGGTACTAGGAGTGAATCATCATTTGCCATGAGAAGATTTGGGGATTTTAGTTTTGGTTTGGCATCAGTATCGCTACAATGGAATATGGTACCAGGAGCGAATCATCATTTGCCATGAGGGGATTTCCCTCGTGCCCAGCTTAATGACTTAGAGGTCATATGTTCCCAGTTTAACGACTTAGAGGTTATATGTTCCCAGTTTTACGACTTAAAGGTCATTTGTTGCCAGTTTAATGACTTAGGGGTCTCTTGGATTTGAAAGCTTAGAATTTTAGGGTTGGGGCCGGCATCAGCGTTGCTAACACTGAAGCACAAGTGCCAGGACCAATTCATCATCTACCTTTGCCTTTTGGGGATCGATAGCATAGGAGACAGGTTTAGGTCCCCACCACCTAAGGCTTTTCAATTTTATGAGCCGTTAGGGTCCCATAAAAGCATTTTCTCCCTACGAGTCGAAAGGATCTCGTAGGTGTATTTTCTTCTTAGGAGTCATGAGGACCCCAAGTGTGTTTTTTCCTTGTGAGTCGTAAGGATCCCACAAAGGTGTGTTCTTACAAGTTGAGAGGATC
Source organism: Agapanthus africanus (assembly GCA_030015575.1). NCBI lineage: Eukaryota > Viridiplantae > Streptophyta > Magnoliopsida > Asparagales > Amaryllidaceae > Agapanthus > Agapanthus africanus. The sequence continues at coordinate 397,399,543 of JASDDO010000019.1, read as the reverse complement.
TCGTAAGTTTTGTTCTCCTCATGTATCGTGAGGACACGTGTGTGGGTCTTCTCAAATGGAGTATAATTCCAATGGCAGAGACCGGCCGCGTGGTTGGTGATTGCGGTGGGGCATGGGTGTGATTTAGCTTGTTTATGCCCGTGAATTGTATATGGTAGTCAATTTGGGGACTAGCCGTAGGGCCGAGAGAATTTTGGGAATTTGGATTTTGGTTGGCGCCTGCATCGCTGCACCGGAATATGGTATCAGGAGCAACTCATCATTCGCTGTTTGGGATTCTTTTTCTAGAGGTTGTGTCCTTGCGGGTTTTCATAAGCTCGCAGGCAGTCTCGTTGTTTTTACTCACGAAACATTTTTAGGTTTTCATTCGTGCCCCTTTCTCTTATGTACAAATCCTTTATTTATTTCTTTTTTTCTTTTTTTCTTCTTTTTTTATTTCCCAGTTTAACGACTTAGGGGTCAATTATTCCCAGTTTAACGACTTAAGGGTCAAATGTTCCCAGTTTAACGACGTCGTGGTCAAATGTGTTTGCTTATCTGAGCTTCTCAAACTTTGAACTTGGCAGAGCTGAGTTGATGACTGTAACTTGGTGGTTTGCCGATACATCCGAGGACAGTAAGGTTTTCCCAACGTTGTATTGGTTCTCCACCCAATCTTTGAAAACATAGCAGTTTTTGATGGTATGACTCACCATCCTATGATATGGACAGTATATGGGATTGTCGGTCATATTCATTTCATGTGGTCTCTTTAGAATAGGCAGTTGCAGATCGTTGTTCAAGGCGTTCTCTAATATTTTGCGGACTTCGTCCTTCCTGAAAGAGTATCCTTTCTTCTTTTTCTCCATTAGAGTCGGTGCCTTTCTTGATGCTGGTCTTCGAGGCCGAGCTGTCTTTGGTTCGCCTGCCGTTCAGTGTACGTATCGGCGGGATTGGAGGCTGATCGTGGCCATTTTTCGTAAAGATGTTCCGCTCTTGGGCTGGAGGGGGTATTAGCTGGCTGTTTCAGGATATCAACCCCTAGTTCATGAACAAGATTTGATTTCTTTCTAATTGCAATTGGGCGACTTGGGTCATGAGATCTGCCACGAGGTTTGGTAGCTCGTCAATTTTGGAACGGATCTTAGCCAACTTCTTGTCCCTTTCCTGAAGCTTCCTTTGAAGCCATTGGAATAATGCTTGTTCTATAGTTTCGGGTATGATAACCGGGTCATTCTCATTATCTGTGCTTGATTCTGCAGAGACCGCGGGCTCCTTTTGCTTAATGGCCTGAGCGGGCTCTTCATCATCTGGACCGAGCCGGTGTTGGATGGCAACAACTACGTCATTATCATGGCTATAAGGCGTAGGAGGACTTGTTTCTCGAGGCTCCACCATGTAGACCATATGGGTTATGTACCCGTGTACCGCTTCCTCATTGGTAATGTTGCTCGTTTGACTTTTGGCTTGTTTCCTTGGTCCTCACTTTTTAGAGAAGGGAAGACGACAGAGAGAAGCAGGTTCCTAAAAGGCTTCGGTCTCTGTCTGTATGAAATTGGCGATCGCAGGTTAATTGTTTATTAACACTCCTTTAGACAGTTCTATCTCTCCTACCTTGTATTATTTTTCAACCCAATCTTTAAAGACAAAGCAGTCCTCAATGGCATGACCTATCACTCTGTGATAGGGGAAATATTTGGGGTCGTCGGTCATATTCGCTTCTTGCAGTCTTTTTGATTCTGGAAATTGTAGACCGTTTCTTAGAGCATCTTTGAATATTTTATGGACTTTGTCCCTTCTGCAGAAATAAACCATATCCAGCTTCTCTTTCTGGGGAAATTCTCCTCCCTCTCCCAACACTGGCTTCCGAGGCTGGTTGGCATTAGGCCCACTCATCCCTCGCTTATTTCGGTTAGCCGAACTGTTAAAATGTTCAGTATCATCGGAATTTCCACCTTTGCAATTATCTTCCTTTTGGTTTCTCCATGATTTATTATTATTTTGGGAATCCGAGGAAGATTCCTACTTTGAGCATTCCAACATTTGAACTTTCTTAGTCAACTCTTGGAATGTCTTGAGACCCGCGGTGCATAGAAAATGATACATTCAGGTGCCGAAATTTCCGATGAGGAGATTGACGGATTGGTCTTGTTCCAACGGTGGCTCATATTTGACGGAGAGATTGTGCCATCGGGTTATAAAATCTATGCTGCTTTCATTGTTCTTTGGCTTGGTCCTTCCAAGGTCAGCAAAGATTCCATCTTGACAAAAGTAGTAATGGAGCCATCCGGTATGCTCGTGTACCATTCGAAAGCGACATCGGTTAAGCTATTAACGAACTGGCGGAAGAGAATCACATCATTGCCCCCAGTATTCCTGCATGATGCTTTAAAGTGGGCGATGTGTTGATTCGCATTTCCCGTCCTGTCGAATCTTTCGAATTTGGGGATGACATAACCGCTAAGAAACTCTACCAGATCATACCGAGTAAGATATGGTCTCCCACTACTACTGACATCTTTTTGCAATTCGATTTCGGCTACCAATGTTTTGACTTTGTTGGCGACCAAATCCATGATTTGATCTTGCGTTAGCAGGTTGCTGTCATCGATAGCCAAGACATTTCCCGAGATAGAATGCGTCCGACTTTCATGCGGTTCGCCTGCTTTTGGACTTTGGGGGACAGGCATTAGCTGCTTCGGGTCATTGTCACCCAGCTCACGAGTAGAATCTTGTGCTTGATTAGGCTGTTGAGGGGCAACTTGGGCCGTGAGCTGTAAGACGATATTTGTCAAGTCGTCAATTTTTTAGTAAATCTTGGCCATCTCCTTGTCTTTGTTTCTGAGATGCCTTTGGAGCTCTTGAAAAAGTTGCTGCTCTGCGGTCCTGGGATGGAAAGTCAGCTCCTCTTCGCTTTCCGAGCCTTATTCCTTATGAACCGAGGTATCTCTCCGCTTATCAGCCTCACTGGCAAGGTTTTCATTATCTTCCGGAGGAGGTAAGTCTTGGGAAGTGGCGACCACATTCAAACCCAGTTGGACTTGAGATGTGGTAGCCCCGTCTTTGCTCTTGCTACATGTGCCTGCTATGTAGACTGTGTGGACCATATATCCAGCCATATATGTATCTTTGGTAGCTGATCTTTCGGATCATCGTCGTGGCCTTTCTAGTTCGGGAAAGGTCAATCGACTGAAGACGGTTTTCTTGGCCTGGTTGTTGAGTGGCGCTAGCGCTTATTTTCTAATTTTGCCTCGCTGCTTTCGTGCGGCACAAAGTGCTTAGTAGACTTCGGAAGAGATGGCATCATGCTTTCTGCTTTAGGGCTTGGATAGGTCATTTCGCAGTATCGTCCGGATCGCAGCCTTCTTGATTTTTGCGATCATAGCATTCTTCTGAACCAATTCAACAGCTCAAAAGGGTTAGCAAGCTTCATTGCAGGCCCAGCTTGTGTTGCGGGGTAACCGGGTTCTTGGAATTTTATGAATTCAACTTTGCCAAAGCTCTTTTGTTGGCTCTATATCTAAGCCGCTTTTGCCTCAATTTCTCTACTTTGAGGGCTTGGCGAGCATCCGCTTTCTGAGAAATCGTCATAGGTTGGTTGATGGAGAGTCTCGAGAAGACGTCTGACTGTGCACTTGTATGAGGCGTCGCCTGAGCTTGCCCATGATGCTTGCTGACTTCCTTTGTTTCGGCGATCTTGCCCCCAGTTGGAGCGCCAGAGAGTCGTTCGGACACCGTTTTAAGTTTGGATTGTGATCCATCGGCGATCACAACGTTTGGCCTCTTGCCCCTTAAGGTCGGCTTGGCCACTTGGTTTTCCTGGGTCTCTACCAGATGAGGGCTTCCAGCAGGGTATATGATGACAGAACCAAATTGGCGGGGCGATTTCTCCTATTGCTGACTGAGACTTACAGGAAGAACCACACGAGCATTGATCTTGACCATGTACGGGATCAGATTTTCCTTAGAGATCGAACTGGTTCTTAGAGACATTCTTGCTGAGTTTGAAAATTGCGATTGAGAGCTGTTAACCTACACAAAGAAGCATAATTTTAGTACAGGTGATCGATATATATATATATTGCAAATTGAGTTCGCATAAACGTTTAACTTGAAATATGGGAGGAAAAACTGGTCCCACTGGGCGTACCAGAATCTGTAGAGTGTATTTTGTCACCCTATTGAGATAGAAACTCGCTTTGCTTATCAGGCATATTACAGATTCCCCTGCCTGGGATAGACAGGAGGTTAATGATTGTGGGGATCCAAATCTCCGGCAGCCGCGGACTTAGATGCCGTTAATTACCCCGCGCTTTTGGAACGAGCGATCCTTCGATTACCAAGTCAAACAGATCATGCGAGCTCAATAAGCAATATGTGTGTGTTGTATTTCGGAACAAGTTTGAAGGTGCTTTAGGCATATATAGGACCTCGCAGAGTTTTTACGGGAGTCCCGCTATCCGGATAGCGGGCTAGGGGTCAAGAGAGTTAGCAGTCCCCTTGCGGGGTACAGGGCAGCGTCCCGTTAAAATTTTTTTTATAACGGGAGAGATGATGAGTGTATATATGTCAAGTGCACAATTAGCAAAGTAAGCACGTGGTAAGGTGCGCACGTGACAAGTGCGCACCTGCCAAAATGCGCAACTAGCAAGGTGCGCACATGTCAAGTGTGTTAGTTATATGTATGCCCTAGAGGCCATTACTGTACATAGGATGTATATTATAGTGGATGCTGGGACATATATAGGTAGGACTTTCTTGCTCGACATGATAGTACGCTATCTGGTTACTCTTTATCTTAACATGTATACTTTCTGTCTCTCTGTTACATGTTGATAAAGCCCTTAGGATGTGTACTTGACTACCTGGACTATGATGCAGATCATACTAGTGGGGACATGGTATTCCATAAGTATATCCTTCAAGGTCCCTAGTCGTGGGTATATCGAGACGGGGCATCGATATACCAGAGTAGACTAGCGTAAACCTTCTCGACCCATACAGATGGGCGATGGATGATCCCATATCCATTGGTGTTTGACATCAGAGATGATATATGGGTGCTCAGTGGGGACTGGGTATACTGGACGGACTCGCCGAGAACTCCCAGATGGTATTATACCTTACGTCAGATGGCAGTTCTCTGGTGACACTGGTACAGCTTAGTCTGTTAACCCGAGATCGTCATAGAGTCTTGTGTGTCTCCCACTGTGCTTTGATTTCCATCCTACCACGGCTCTACTGAGTCGTGCAAACAGGTGGTTTTTGGGTACAGTCCCGATTCACATGGAGGCAATGAGAGATAGGAGGGGATTCGTCTCTCCCGGTATTGGGGGTTGATGTTGCGCTATGCTCGACTGGCCATAACTGGAAATCCCTGGCCAGGGTTGCAGTGATATACTGGTAAGAGTTATCAGTAGTTTGACGCTTGTTATGGACCTTAAATCGGCATGACTTATCAAGCTACTGGGGTCTGACGTTTACCACCCCTAGGCGAGATATGCGACATATCAGACGAACAGACCGGACTGTACGGTAAGAGTTACTGGTTGGATTCACAGGAGTGTGAGAGGGCTTGCTCGTTGATCTTCTGATCGCTCAATACCCGGGTAGCCGTTACGTTTAGCAGACCGCTTGCGGTTTGTGGGTGTTTGATATGATCATCACCTACTGCCGGCGTATTGACGAGTCTTTAGAGTCCTACACAGAGATTTTCTGGCTCAAGCGAAACGAAATAGGAGTGCATATGAGATATGTGCAGGACCGAGAATAATACCAGTATGTGATACTGAATTCTATTCTCGCGATTTGTATCATCGGACGGTTATATAAGATATAGCCGGGTTACCGAATCAAATGTTGATTCGATATAATGATACACTTGATATTAGTCGGTTATGTGCAGTATGACCGGATCATTAAATCAAGTGTTGATTTAATGATTTAATGTATAATTATATATTAGATATATTACTTTACATTGACTAGTATTGTTCACTTAAGATTGATTATCTCACATGATTGTGCACATTGTATATATGATATATGTTTGTGCACTAGTTTGTATCATGTTTGATGATACACGCAAACTTGAGTGTGTGTATGCTTTAAACCATGTTTAGGTTAATGGTTAGGATTTTAATTAATTAATTTATTTTATTTATTTATTTTGGCAAAAACAAAAATGGTGGCTTTCTTTGTTTTATTCTTGAAGTTTCATGAAGCTTCAACCATTTTGTTTTTTCCTTAACCTAACCATTACACCTAAACCCTAGTTTATTCTCTACATGTGTTTACTTCACCCATGGTCGCATTATGATAAGATTCACTTGATTTATTATTTTCAAGATAATTCTTTTTCCTTCTTCTTCTTCATCTTCTTCTTCAAGTGAAGAAAACCATTCTTTGAAAAATTCCAAGTGATGAAATCAAGTGAGAAATCCAAATCCAAAGTGAACCCACTTCCTATTTCTTCATCCTCTACCACTTGCCATGTTGTATTGGGTGTTATCTTCATAAGTTTCATGACCTAGTGAAGATGGAGCTTGAGTTTGAGTTGCCTCGACGTAGATAATCTTCGGCATCGAAGTCAACGACCTAGTCCGATCATTTCTCCGATGAAACCAACGCTAGAGTCCGGGATCCCGATGATCGCAGCGGAGGGACGTCATCATGGAGCTAAAGAAGTGGAGGACCGGATCTACAAAGGTTGTAGTCCCTTTCACTTGCAGTTAAAGTTGTTAACTTGCTTGTAGTTTCGCCTTACCTCTAGTTATCGATCTTGTTTAGGGTTTCTCGGCATATAAATTTTTGATTTTGGCATGGTTGATCAGTTGTAGAACCTCATGGGTGTGCCTAGGAACCCTACAGTGGTATCAGAGCCTAGCTAGAGCTTTAGGCGAAGTGTAGACAAAGTTAGAAGTCCGATCGAACCCGAAACCCTAATCCAAAACCCTTCTCTGTACATTTTTTGAAATCGTGGATTTTTGTGAATTAAAAATTGTCAAAAAATTCAGCAGGGTTTTCTAGGAATTACTGTGGAGCACGTGACCCTAACTCGTCCAATGCGCAGCGGAACCGTGGCCCCACCCTAGCTTGGGCGGCGGTTCCGCAGCCATAATGGTGACTCTGGGCACATGCTTTGCACAGTAATGCCCGACTGTAATTCCTCTGTTTTCTGGGAATTTTTAATCTATACTAAATAGTTGAGTTTTCTGGGTTGTATTGGGAGTTCGTTGATTCGATCGAAAGTTTAATTTTGTCTATGTGTTTTTCCGGATATTTTAGAACATGTTAAAAGGTTCGACCGGATATGAATGACCCACGTTTTCCTCTGTCGGGAAATTTCCAAGTGTTGGATCTTTTCGTAGTTTAAGAACATTCTAAGTAGTGCAAGTAACGCGATGGACCCTCTAGAAGACAACAAACCTTAACTCGATTATGTGACCGTCTTGAACTGCCCTTTGAACCTTAGGGTTTGGGGCAGTACGGCGTGCCACATGTGAGGCGTTGGCTTGACCCTTCTACGGCTGGACCGTTGGTACTGTGGCATTAAGTGAATGTTTTTAAACTTATTTCATGTGTTGAGCTGTTTCGGGAAAACTTGGGTGTTTGATTGTTCGATCGGAAAGTTTAACATTTTCTGTTCATCTGGAATGTGATACAATTTTTGGAATCCACAAGTAATTATGAGATAACTGATTTGAATATTATAAATCTAGCAGTCTAGTCTCAAATGATCGGTTGCCACGGAATTTTGATGCGATCAAAAGTCCGTCGCAATCACGTAGCGTACGCGGATACTCACCGGTAAACTTAATAGATAGCCACGCCCCATAGCCCCGACCAAGTGACTGTAGGAGAACCCCGTCGCCGAAAGCATCCGTTCGGGTGCTCGCGGTAGCGGTGTTCCGCCTCAGTGCACTTCGTCGACGGTATCGGGGGTGCGGCCGTCTACTAAAGTTTGCGACGAGCATTCGATCAGAATGTCGGGAATCCTGTTGAATTGCCCGACTTGATATTGAAAAGGGTTTTCGATAATGAGACTAAAATGCGGAGTTTATAATTGTTAGGCATGTGATGTCTAAGGAATTCATTTGGTTAGGCATGCGATGTCTAAAGAGTTTGCGGATTCCAACTGTTGTACTTTTACACTTTCTTTTATGTGACCGTAAGTGTAATATGTGATATCGCCGGTTTTGTTGCTATATGTCAATGACAATTGGGATGAGCATATTTACTTACGTTGATGACATGTGATATTATGTGTTGCTGGATATGTTATATTGGATCGTCGTGTTTGAATAGCCGGGGGTTTTTATGTGAGATGAGTGTTTTTCTTTTTCATTCATGTAAAAACATGTATGTAATATTCTTTTATTGGGGCACTTCCAGGTTGCGGAAGATGTCACCGTTGATGTATATTATTTACTTTTTCGCATTAGGATAGACCCAAGGGGGGAGCACAAGTAACCGGGTTCTAGGGTCCAGTGGGAGACCATCTCGAGGAGTCGAGTCCGGGTCTCCTAACCCTAGAATTGGTAGGGTTGCTTGCCGCTCTCGTAGGGGTCTAGGGGTGTGGGATTGGCTATTCATCACGACCGTGGAATCCGTGTTTTATTCAGGCTCAAAATAAAACACGGACGTCCTAGTATATCCAATATTTCATATGATATTTTCTGCTGCGTTATCTGTGATGTGATCATGTGATATGTTCAGATAGATATTATATATAGTATATATGATATATTATATAGACGTTGCTTATGTTTTACACCCGCGCTAGCCCTACCTCGCTCTGGCGTTAGTTACCTAACCTAACGGTGCAGACGGGACATCGAGGCGATGCGGATGGCATAAGCGTACGTTATATTTATCTGTGATGTTTAGGTGGACTTAAATGATGGGACATTCATTAATGAGATTAATGAAAGAAAATAAACCTAAAATATGTTGTGGAATCGAATTTCTCAAAAAGAGGTAGCTACAGTTCTTGCTTTGCATCGCGGTGTTCCTTATAGAACATCCTTCACCTTATTCGATGAGGAAAGGGCCGACGATCCCTTCACCGGGAGTAACCCCTTTAGCAATAACTGGCAGATGCTACAACCCTCGGTTTGTCTTTTGATTGCTTCTATAGTTTTTGCTTTGCACAACGGTATATATGATATATCCTGCACCTTATTCGATGAGGAAAGGGCCGACGATCCCTTCACCGAGAGTGACCCTTTTAGCAAAACTAGAAAAGCCTAAAAAACACTCCATTTAAAAACCATTTGATTCCGCAACGAGATCAAGTTAAAAGCGTTAAAGGTTTTATCAAAAACCATCCGCAACCCTCCGTCATTTTAGGAAGTAGAGTACTTAGTATTCGTGCTGTGTTTATTGACCATAGTCAAGGCACAGTGTACGGTAGCTAGGTGATGTCTTCCTACACCGCATATGATGCGATTAGTTAGGACAGTCGCGTGACTTTGTTGACCTTAGTTAAGGGTCATGTGGGTGGGTCTAATTAATCACGAAATGACGGGTAGAACTTGACTAGTGCTTATGATTTGTTGACCATAGTTAAGGTCATAAGTGCTAGGGGTAAAAACCTTTATCGGGAGTTTCAAGTGTTGAAATTTGCAATGAGATTGCATACCTTCTATATGATAGTTGGATCCCGATACCCACTGCGAGTAATTGTTACTCCTGGGAGAGTTTTGCACTTTGTAATTAACCGATCAAGTAGGTGTCTAGAAAGGTGTCAACGGGGTTACGCCTCTGGGAAAACGAGGTTTATTTTAATTAGGTCCGTGCGAAAGCACGGGGAACCTCCCTCAAAGTACCGACACTGGTCTGGCTGAAAGATTGGCGAACTTGTAGAGTGTAATTAATCCCGGCTAGTCTTTCCTTTTAAGATTTGAAGGAAGTTTGATAAAAACAGTGGGAGCCATCCTGATTAGATAAAATATATAACCAATCTAATCTTGCAAGAGCGCACGCAGAGTGTTTTCTTCTCTCTCTCTCCAGGTAGCGACCATATCACGCCTTAATCAAGATAATAATATGGATGTATTGACCGAACCCGCTTGTTATACTGAGCTAGGGAACGTTGGTCCCGCTCCAACTTATAATTGTTATAAGACCGAGCAGGAATTAGGGGAATACCAAATTTCCCGTGCCGCCCAAACGAAGAAAGTGCATGATGATGCATCTCCTTCGGGTGTGTTCATTATAAAGAATTGTTTCTCAGTATCCTCTACATCCTGGGTATTTGATACTGGATCAAGATCCCGCAAATATAATCCATTACATGGGCTACAGAAAGGTAGAGAACTGAGAACGGGTGATAAGTGTCATGAGACAGAAAACGGTGCAAGTGTTGCAGCCAAGTCTGTTGGTCACTGTCACCCTGTATTTCCAAATACATTGATTCTGAACAAATGCTATTAGATACCGAACCTGATATACAAAATCATATCAATCTCTTTATTTATTAAAGAAGGATATAATTTTGTATTGTTGAATAATGTTTTGTACATTTCCTATATCGGTTCAGGCACGTTATCTAAAAGCATTGACGTTCTAAATCAAACTACAGTTCCTAGTATACAGAACACACACAAGAAGAAAAGTTCAGAATTGAACGATTCCTTCTTGAGGTATTATAGACTAGGTCATATCAATGTGACCCGACTAGCTTAAGTTACATTTTAGATGCATATTTAAATCAGTTTGAATTTACATCTTGTAAAACTTGCCAGTCATGTCACAAAGATTAGATGACCATAGCTCTGTTTATTGGAAACAGAGAAAGAGTTGGTGAACTCTTGGGACTGATACATGATGATGTATGTAAGGTCCCCTGTCTACACATGCCAGGACCGGTTCTTTGTACTTCATTACATTCTCTGATCATCTCTCAAGATTCAGTCATATGTTCCTGTTGAAACATAAGTCCGAAACTTTTGAGATAATCACAGAATATAAGTTAGAAGTAGAGAACCAAAATACAGGTATAAGTATTATGTCCTATGATGAGATCAGGGAGGAGAATACTTGTGCATAGGAATTCTTGGACTATTCTAAAGGAGAATGAGATTCTCTCTCAGCATTACTCCTCCGTATACACCACAGCACGTAGGTGTATCGGGGTGGAGCAATCGCACCATATTAGATATGGTGTGCTCTATGATGAGTACTACTGAGTTACCTATTTCCTTTTGGGGTTGTGCACTTGAGAAGTTGCATACCTATTGAATTGGATTCGAATCAAATAAGTGCCTACCACTCCATATAAGATATGGTATGGGAAGAGCCTATCTCTTAAGTAAATTAAGATTTGGGATTGTCCGGCCTATGTCAAAAGAAAAATCCGGACAAGATCGAGGCAAGGTCAGTTCTGTAGAACTGGAAAAGTTCCAGCTATACAAAACTGCAGCTGATAATTTGACAGAACCAAAGGATTCAATAGTCCCCGACAAACCTCAGCCTCTCCGCCGATCTGGTAGGGTTCCTCATCCGCCTGAGAGATACTTCGGTTTCTCGATGACAGTGGGAGCAAGGATTGCATCATGAGATGATGGCCCAACTAGTTTCGAGCAGGCCATCAAGAGTGGGGACTCTGTGAGAATGGCTGGATGCTTAGCGATCTGAGATGGAATCTATGTACACCAACAAAGTATGGACTTTGGTTGCTATATCTGAAGGGTTAAATCCCCATCAGGAGCAAGTATATCTTAAGAAGATTACTTGGTGTAGATGAAAAAGTTGAGACTTTCAAAGCTAGACTTGTTAATGGTTTTCATCATCGACCAGGCGTGGATAATGATGAAACTTTTTCCAGTAGCTATGCTTAAGTCCATCCAGATCCTACTTAACATTGCTACATACCATGACTATGATATCTGGTGGTTTGGTGCCATGACTACTTTTCTAAATAATGATTTAGAAGAGAGCGTCTATAAGAACACAGCCAGAGGGCTTCGTAAACAGTGGGAGCAGCGAAAACGTGTGCAAGTTGCTTTACACGATAAAGCAGGCATCACGGAGTTGGAACATCTGTTTTGATGTAGTAGTCAAATAGTTTGACTTCATCAAAATGGTAGATGAACCTTGTACATACAAAAAGGTAGTAGAGAGTAAGGTGGTCATCCTCGTATTGTACGTGGACAACATACTCTTGATAGGAAAAGGAGTTTCCTATGCTACGAACGGTCAATCTTCTCTTATCACAAAGATTATCCATATAGGATAAAGGTGATACCTCCTAAATTCTGGGATTTGGATCTATGAGATAGATCTAAATGGATATTAAGGTTCTCACTAGGTTTAGTGAGATGATATCAATCGATCCTGGGGAGAATCACTGGAAAGGTTCCAGGGTGATAAGGACGACTGAATGTCAGTCGCAGGCATTGTCTTTACCCTCAGTGAAGGGACGGTATGTTGGAAGAGTTCCAAGCTAGATACCGTGACAAACTAGACGATAAAGGCTGGTAACATCGCTATTAAAGATACTACCAAAGAGAAAGTTTGGGTGTATATTGGATCATGAGATGAACTAGGTTCCTATCATTGTGTGACAATGGAAGTGTGGCTTTGGCCCAGGAACCCTGGTCCCATCAGTGACCCAGACATATTCTGAGACAGCATCACCTGATCATGGAGATAGTTGATCTCCAGGGTGATCGAGATTAGGAGAGTAGACTCAGAGGACAACACGGCGGATCCACTCACAAAGGTTTTTTCCCAGAGAGAGAGTTATATGGGATGGTTGAGTATTAGATACTGCAACCACTGCTACAGATGGCCCTAGTGCAAGTGGAAGATTATTAGTTATATGTGTTAGTGTATATGCCCTAGAGGCCATTACTGTATCATACTAGTTTGTATATTACTTAATGGAAGCTTGGGATATTCACCTTGTATAAACAATCTTGCTCAATATAGTAGTATGCTATTTGGTTTGTTTCTACTTCAATGTGTACATGTGTTTATTTTGCGATATCACCTATACGCATTAGTAGAGCCCTTAGGATCTTTGCTTGATTACCAGCGTTGTGATGGCAGTCACACTAGTGGGGGCTGGGTAATCTATAAGCACATCCTTATACAGGTCCCTAGTCGCAGGACTATCGAGACAGGGCATCGATACTCCGGAGTAGACTAGCGTATGCGCTTCTCATCCCAGTGTGGGAGATGGTCTGTCCCACAGCCATCAGTACGTCGTACTGGAGATAGTATACGGGTGCTCGTTGGGTTACGAGTACACTGGACAGGACTCGTCGGGAACTGATAGGTTGGTATTATACCTATCGTCAGTTATCAGTTCCCAGGTGACATGAGTACAGCTTAGTCCGCTGACTTGACACTGGCACTTCGCCTCGAGTGTGTTCCCACTGCACTTTGATCACTACTCTACCACGGCTCAAAGGAGTCGTGCAAACAGGTAGTAGTTGGGTGCAGTCCCGAAGCACTTGGAGGCAGTGACGGTTAGACAGGATTCGTCTCTCCCGGTATTGGGGGTTGACATCGCGCTGTGTCTAGGAGAGCCATTACACGAGTAGTCCCTGGCCAGGGCAAGCGAGATATACTGGTAGGCTTCCAGTGTTATCTAAGGGTGTTTTGGGCTTCACTCCGACACGACTTGTACCGCTATTAGGGGACTGACGTTTACCGCCCCCTAGGCCCGCCATGCGATTTATCAGACGAACAGACCGGACTGTACGGAGAATGTCACATTCAGACTCAGTAGGAGTTCAGATGGGTATTACCTCGTCAGTCTTCTTATCGGCATCTACCTGGGGACCGTTACGCACAGCTAGTGCCGCTTGCGGTCTGTGGTTAAACCCACTGCCAGCGTAGTGTCGAGTATTTAGAGTCCCACACAGAGGATATTCGCCTCTGGGAAAAACAGGGTAGAGGTCGCATGGTTTTGCGACAGGGTTCGTTCTCATCCGCGCACTTGTGCACGTTTGGAGTCCGGACGGATATTACTGGCTGGCTCTGCTTTGAGTTAGATACTGGTATATGTTTTGGGGTTGCTTTTATCTCTCAGTATTCTTGTTCCTCGGAACGAGAATGCAGGTGTGTATGCACAGTTGTTTGAGGCGGAGGAAGAGGTTTTTCATTAGGGTTTCGGAACGGGTGCGTATGCACAGTTGACAGTCGTCTTTTTCCAAACCCTAATGGATTTATGAAATATCAATTAATAATAGTAATTAAATGAAATCGTGTCATGGTTGATTTTGTTGACTTGTTGACCATGGTTGACTTGTTGACCATGGTTGAATGTTTGACCATCATCATTGCTTTGCAAGAATACTCCTTGATTCTAGCTTACATTCATTTAATGAAGTGATGATAATGGTCATTCCAAATACAACCATCAACTATTTCATTTGAATTATTATTATTAATTAGATAATTCTTTTTCCTTTTGTTATGGTTGCAAGAAGGAAAAGAGCTCATTCCATCATATTCATTCTCTCTCCTCACTTCATCTTCTTCTTCCTCAAGCTCAAGGAGAATCCTTCTCATGTGTTGAGAATCCCTCTCCTTGAAAAGAAAACACCCCTTAGACACTCTCTACTCACTCTAGAATCAAAGGTTTAGCAAGCCGAAGATTCTAGTTCTCTCAAAGTTCGAGAAAGAGCCCGAAGGTTGAACCCTCAGGTGGATCCATCTTTGACGGAAGAAGGCGACGAGGAAAGAACCATCAACCTCTACAAAGTTTGAAGAAGAAGGAGTTCAAGTTTAGGTATAACCATCTTTCCGAGTAGCTAACTCTCTTTAGCTTGTTTGCTAGTTTTAGTTTAGGAAAAGATCCCAACTTAGTTAGTCCATGTTGCCCCATGCGCTAAAATTTTTATTTTTATACCGTTTCCGCCTCCCCGTAAGAACCGGGGGTCGCAACGTGGACTTACAGTGGTATCAGAGCCTAACTAAACTTAAACTAGCTTGGTAGCGAAGTGTATGGAAGTTCGAAACCAAAAAATCGCAAAACCGGAAAAACAAAAACCCTAAGTTTCTGTTGAAATTTTTTGTGCTCTAAAAGTAAAAAGTTTTACTCCTAAAATCGGCTCAGGGTTTTGTGAGAACACCCACCAAAAATGATCCCATGAATCCTTCAAACCGCCGCGGATCCGCGGCCTCAGCTATTCTCTTCGCCGCGGATCCGCCGCCGTTTGGGCTCTTCATGTGATCGTGTTTTGTGCAGTGTTCTTCTGGTAGGGTTTTGGGATTTTTCAAATATGTTATATGTGCCCAGATTTTCCAGAAAAGAAATTTACTTTTAGGGTCCTATAAATCCGTATTTTTTTTCAAACTTCGCTACACTTTGGCTATATTGGTTATATCTGTGATGTTTGTATGTATTGAACGTCGGCTAATCGCTATAAGTCGATTAGTCGGGGTTATACATCTCTGTGATCTGTGTTTGATATTGGAATGTGTATATGAATGTGTTGGACTGTCGCGGGTGAATAGCCGGGGTGGATGTGAGATGAGCTTTTGTTTTTCTTTCATTCATTTGTAAATGTAAATTGATGTAATAATATTATTTGTATGGCCGCACAACCGGGTCGGGGTTGTAGCCGTCATTGTATAATTCTTTTTACTGTTTTTGCTCCTAGGTTAGACCCATGGAGGGGTGCACAAACTACCGGGTACTTGGCGGGTAGTTTGCCGCACCCGTAGGGGTCTTGGGTGGGGTTTTGGCTATTCACCGCGACCGTGTAATCCGCTTTTCATTGCAGGCTCGAACGGATTGCTGATTCCTAGTATATCCAATGTATTCATCTGTGATCTGTAATGTCTATCATTGCTTTATATTTAGGCGTTGCTTATGTTTTACAGCCGCGCTAGCCCAGCCCTCGCTCTGTTGTTAGTTAAGTAACCTAACGGGTGATGACGGGACCCCGTGGCGAATGCGAATGGCATAAGCGTACGTCATATTTTGGTTGTTTTCTGCAATGGTAGGATTAAATGATGGGACGCATTAAAAGAACTAATGCAAGAATATCACGCATTAAAAGAACTAATGCAAGATAATAAACCATGTTAAAGTCGTTGGAACACTTTCGAAAAACCACTCGGTTCTTTTCAAAACTAACTTTTAAATGTGGAGCTTGAGCCACTCCTTCTAAAAGCTATCTCGTTCCATCGATTATATCAAGTTCACTACGTTCACGGTTTTACTAAAACCATTCGTAGCCCTCCGTCGTTTCGCATGAATAGACAATAGTATTCAAGCTATGTATGTTGGCCAAAGTCAAGGCATAGTGATTGGTAGCTATTGGGTGTTCATGTGTAGCATAGATAGATGCGTTGGTTTGGGACAGTCGTGCCGCCATTTTGGCCAAAGTCAAGGGTAGGTACGGGTGGATCCAAATTAACCTGGATAGTGACGGGAAGAACTTGACATGTGACTTATGATATTTTGGCCAAAGTCAAGGTCATAAGAGCATGGGGCAAAAATCCACATCGGGAGTTTCATAAGTACTGAAACTTGCTAGATTTGCATACCATTTAGAGTGTGATGATTCTGGTAGGATTCCTTCAGTTTCGTCACGCGATGATATTTGGATCCCGATCCTACTGTGAGTATATGCTACTCCTCAGGAAATTTCTCACTAAACGATCAATGCTATAAACCTAGAAGGTGCCTAGAAAGGTGTTAGCGGGGCTACGTCCCCAGGGAAAAGAGGTTCTTAAATTAAGGAACTTCGCGAAAGCGTTGGAAAACCTCCCTCGAAGTACCGACACTGGCCTGGCTGAACGGTTAAGCAAGTATTGTGCGGTGGGATTGATCCCGGCTAATTCTTCCTTTGTGGTTTGAGGAGGGATTCGAGAGACAGTGGGAGCCATCCTGTTTAGACAAATTAAAAACCATTCTAAACTTGCAAGAGCATCATGCTGAGTGTTCCTTCTCTCTCCCCCTGCAGCGACCAAATCGAAATGACTGGACTTAAGTTACTTCTAGATAAAAACATACTGACAGGGCCAAACTACAAAGATTGGCTCAAGAATGTCAAAATGGCAATCACTTACGACTAGTTGGGGTATCTTCTTACTACCAAAGCTCCCCCCGTCCCAGGTCCCACCTCCAGCGTCGCGGATAAGGAAATCCGTAAGACTTGGGAGATTGATTGCGCTAAGGCCAGATGCCTCGTGCTTGCCTCTATGGACATGGAACATCAGAGGAGGCACGAGAATATGGACTTGGAATCCATATTTCTTCATACAAAAGAACTGTATGGAGAGCAGTCTCGTATCGCAAGATACGAAGTGTCGAAGAAGTTATTTTCGGCAAAGTTGGCCGTCGGATCATCGGTAGCGGACCACGTGCTTAAGATGATAGGCTACATTGAGGAGCTCGCAGAACTTGGGACCACGTTGGAGAGTGAGCTCTATACGGACTTAGTTCTCCAGTCCCTTCCTTCCACTTACGCCCAGTTCATACTGAATTTCAACTTGCAAGAAAAAGAAGTTGAACTTTCAGAACTCCTCAACATGCTGAGGAGTGCAGCGAGCACCCTACAGAAAGGTAGGGAAACATCCACTTTGTTTGTAGGAGGATCTTCTTCTTCTAGGTCCAAGGCGAAAGCCAAGGGAAAGAAGAGGAAAGCCCCCGCCAAACCAAGGGGCGGTGTTAGTAAAGTGGATACGAAGGGAAAAGCAAAGGCAATAAAGATAGCGGGGAAGCTTGTGGGTAAAGAGGAATGCTTCTATTGTCACAAGAGTGGACACTGGAAGAAAGATTGCAGGGCTTGGAAGGCCAGGACACAGGAACTGAAGCAGGTTGCGGCTTCAGCTTCAGGTGTGTATGTTATTGAAAACTGTCTTTCGATAAACTCTACTTCCTGGGTATTGGATACCGGATCAGGATCTCATATATGTAATTCTTTGCAGGCGTTGAGAAACCGTAGGGTTTTGAAGGCAGGTGACATGACCCTCAGAGTTGCGAACGGAGCTATCATGGATGCTAAAGCCGTGGGGGACTATCACCTGGGAATGTCAGATGGACATGTTTTGGTTTTGCGTAATTGCTTTTTTGTACCCAACGCAACTTGTAATATCATTTCTGTATCTTTGGTTTCTAAAGAAGGTTATGAATTTACGTTTGTAAGTAATGTTGTAAACATTCACCTAAATCAAGTTCTGATTGGGTCAGGTACACTGAGCAATGGTATATACGTATTAAACCAACCACAGATTTTCAATGTCCAGAATACACACAAAAGAAAGTCTCCAGATATCAATCAGACTTTCTTATGGCATTGTAGACTGGGTCACATCAATGAGAGAAGGTTGACTAAGTTACATACAGAAGGATATTTGGATCCGTTCGAATATCAATCATATGCCACTTGTCAATCCTGTCTCAAAGGAAAGATGACAAAGACTCCGTTCACTGGACACGGAGTAAGAGCGAGCGAGCTCTTGGGACTCGTACACAGCGACGTGTGCGGTCCAATGTCTACACATGCGCGAAGCGGTTATTCTTACTTCATTACTTTTACGGATGATTTTTCAAGGTACGGTTATGTCTTCTTAATGAAACATAAGTCCGAAGCTTTTGAAAAATTCCAGGAATATAAGAATGAAGTAGAAAAACAAACCGGCAAAAGTATCAAGATTCTAAGATCGGATCGAGGTGGAGAATACTTAAGTGCCGAGTTCCTGAATTATTTAAAAGAGAACGGGATTCTCTCTCAGCTTACTCCTCCATACACTCCGCAACACAACGGTGTATCGGAGAGACGGAACCGAACCCTATTGGATATGGTACGGTCCATGATGAGTAACGCTGAGTTACCGCGATCTTTCTGGGGGTATGCGCTAGAATCAGCTGCGTACCTTTTGAACCGAGTTCCTACTAAGACTGTGCCTACTACACTATATGAGATGTGGTGTGGGAAGAGGCCCCATCTCAGTCACATTAAGACTTGGGGAAGTCCATCTTTTGTTAAAAAGCAGCATGCGGACAAGCTCGAGGCGCGCTCAGTACTGTGTAAGTTTGTGGGATATCCAAAGAAGTCCAAGGGATATCTCTTCTACTACGAGGAGGAACAAAAAGTTCTTGTTTCTCGTCATGCCCACTTTCTAGAACACCAGTTCTTAGAAAAAGAATTAAGTGGGAGCGCAGTAGAACTGGAAGAAATTCCAGAACCACAGACTATTACTGAAAGCTTAGTGGAACCAGAGGGTTCAAATGAACAAGACATTCCTACGCCGCTCCGCAGGAGTAGTAGGCAGTCTCATCCGCCCGAGAGATACTACGGTTTTCTCATAGACGGGGATAGAGAGGATTGCATCATAGATTATGATGAGCCTACTAGCTTCCAGCAGGCCGTTCAGAGCGTTGACTCGGTAAAATGGCTGGATGCAATGCGGACCGAAATGGAGTCCATGTACACCAACAAAGTATGGACGTTGGACATTGCTCCAAACGGGGTAAAACCCGTAGGATGCAAGTGGATCTTCAAAAGGAAGATTGGTGTAGATGGACAGGTTGAGACCTATAAAGCTAGACTTGTAGCAAAGGGTTTCCGTCAAAGACCTGGCTTGGACTATGACGAAACCTTTTCTCCAGTGGCTATGCTGAAATCCATTCGGATCCTTCTTGCCATTGCTGCCTTCCACGATTATGAGATTTGGCAGATGGACGTAAAAACCGCTTTTCTAAATGGAAATTTAGAGGAGTGTGTCTATATGGATCAGCCAGAGGGTTTCATTCAGAGTAGGAGCAGCGGAAAGGTGTGCAAGTTGCTTAAGTCCATCTATGGACTAAAGCAGGCATCGCGGAGTTGGAACATCTGTTTTGATGAGACGGTCAAGGAATTTGGCTTTATCAAAAATCCAGATGAACCATGCATCTATAGTAGATTTGTAGCGAGAACTGTAGTATTCCTCGTTTTATACGTGGATGACATTCTCTTAATAGGAAATGACATTCCTATGCTACAATCTGTCAAGGGTTTCTTGTCACACAGGTTCTCCATGAAAGACCTGGGTGATGCCTCTTACATCCTGGGGATCCGGATCCATCGTGATAGATCCAAGAGGATATTAGGACTTTCACAGTCCAGGTACATCGACACCGTACTGAAAAGATTCAGTATGGAAGATTCCAAGCGCGGTAACCTACCGGCTTGTCACGGAATCACCCTCTCTAAAGAGATGTCCCCCAAGACTGATTTGGAGAGGGATCGCATGTCTATTATACCCTACGCTTCTGCGGTAGGCTCTATAATGTATGCGATGTTGTGTACCAGACCGGATGTAGCTTATGCACTGAGTGTAGTAAGCCGGTATCAGTCAAACCCTGGGGAGAAACACTGGATAGCAGTAAAGAACATTCTCAAGTACCTGAGAAGGACTAAGGAGATGTTCTTGGTGTATGGCGGAAAAGACCTCCAGATCGAGGCCTTTGCTGACTCCAGCTTCCAGAGTGACAAGGATGATTCCAAATCCATGTCGGGTTTTGTCTTTACCCTCAATGGAGGGGCGGTGTGTTGGAAGAGTTCCAAACAGGAAACCGTTGCAGACTCGACGATGGAAGCGGAATACATCGCTGCATCTGATGCCGCAAAAGAAGCTGTCTGGATGAGGAAGTTCTTGAA